>CM055956.1:24578259-25131310 GCA_029490685.1 Schizonepeta tenuifolia
CTTCGATTTCCTTTGCTTCTCCTTCTTTTTCTCCTTCCTTTGCCTTCCCTTTTTCCTCAGCTGTAATCCTCCCTGCCGTGCTCGTAGTACCAACCTTGCCCCCTAATTTGCTCTGTCTGGACTTCTGCGATAAGGGGGGTTTTGAGGTTTCAAGCTTCCTCTTTGCTCCCACCCCTTTCTCCTTGCTCCGCGGGGTGATATCTTCTTGGGCCCGCACGAGAATGCTTTTTTCTGTCTCCTCCTCTCCTACTGGCTCTCCCCCTTGCTCGCCTTCTTGTTCCTTCTCTTCGTGGTCAGAAGTGGTCAGAACACCCTCCTTTGATTGAGATTGGGAGCGGGAAGAACTGGGGACTGAAGCAGGCTCCTTTGGTGGAGGACTAGCTGTTTTCTTTCCAGCGGTCTTCTTCTTCGTTGCTGCTGCAGTAGTGGTGTCCTTGACCGCAGGCTTCTTTTTCTCTCTCTTCCTAGGCGGTTGAACATCTGGTTCTTCCTCGCCCTGTATCTGCTCTTGGTCACCCGCAGCGCCTCTTTCTCCGGCGGGTTGCTTCTCCGGCGGGGGAATCTTCTTCTGTGCCTCTTCTTCCACACCCCGAGTAGATGTGGTCTTTTCTGAACTGTGCACAGGGGTTTCCTCGAAAGTGGTGCTGCGCGTTTTTCTCTTCTCCCCCACCGGTACAGATTTTGTAGCGGCTGGGCCTTTGGTTTGAGTACTGCCGGAGGCGGCGACACTTTTGTTCATTCTTTTGTGCGCGGCTTTCTTGATTCTGACCATGGTGATGGTTGGAACTTTGGGGTTTTCAGAAAGATGGCGAAGGCTGGTGAAGGTATGTGGAGTGAGAACTGGGTTTGCGTGTTTAAATAGCAGATTTGTGGATGACGGTTATGGCGAAGTGGAGAAAGTGGCTGAGTGTATGGCGGTTGTGGAGGCTATAAGGGTTAATGGAGGAGGGTTTTCTCCTTTTAACTGATGGAATGGTGAGATGACGGTTATGGAAAGTTGAAACAATCAAGGGAATAAAATCATTACCAAATTTGAAATTCAAATTTCGTGCGAAATCCCAAGCGCCGCAATTATATCCAGCCATCCTTGTCAGATGCACCTTCACGTCATTCCCTGGTTAGACCGTCCCCATTCCACACACCGGTCTACCACCTACACACTTTGCATCGCAAAGTGGGTTCGAATCTCAAAATAGACTCTAAAAACACCTTGGCCTACGTTCTCCGACTCTGACTTAGTCCAATACTCACTTAACTTAAAACAATTCTTCAATAACTAATTAAGGGAAAGCGGTTGTGGTCTTACTGACGACAACTCCTAAGTTGCCTCCCAGTCAGCGCTCTTGTTTAATGTCTTGAGCTCGACTTCCAGCTTTGGCTCTTTACTGATAAATAGGATCCAGCAAAGAACATTTCTCCTTGGTCTTCTTCAACTCTGAATAATTGAAGTACGGTTTCAAGCGATGACCGTTCACCACAAAAGTATCCTTTCCATTCAAATCATAAACTTCGACACTTCCATTTGGGAATAACTCCTTCACGATGTAAGGTCCTCCCCATTTTGATCTAAGCTTCCCACTCATCAACTTAAATCGAGAGTTGAATAACAACACCTTTTGGCCAGACCAAAATTCCTTCTTCCTAAGCTTTGCATCGTGGATTCTCCTCGTTCTTTCCTTATACAAAACTGCATTGTCATATGACTCCAACCGAAGTTCCTCCAATTCATTCATTTGCAACTTCCTTTCTTCTCCGGCCCTAGTCATACTGAAGTTGATTCTCTTGATCGCCCAGTAAGCTTTGTGTTCCACTTCTACTGGTAAATGGCATCTTTTTCCGAACACAAGCCTAAATGGTGACATGCCAATTGGAGTTTTATAGGCAATGCGGTATGCCCATAACGCATCTCCCAGGTAATTGCTCCAATCTTTACGATTGGGATGGACCACCTTCTCCAATATGCCCTTGATCTCTCTGTTAGAAATTTCAGCCTGCCCATTGGCCTGAGGGTGATATGCAGTCGTGACTTTATGTTTCACCCCCATTCTTTTGGTGAGTGCTCTAATGGTGGCATTGCAGAAATGAGATCCTTGGTCGATGATGAGGATTTTTGGAACTCCAAATCTATTAAACACTTGCTCTCTCAAAAATTCTGCCACCGTATGAGCATCATTACTGGTTGTAGCCTTTGCCTCGACCCATTTGGATACGTAATCGACTGCCACCAAAATGTATTCATAATTTCCTGACTTAGGAAGTGGTCCCATAAAGTCGATTCCCCATACATCGAAGATTTCCACAGGCATAATAGGCATTTGAGGCATTTCATCTCTTGAGGTAATACCCCCTACCATCTGACACTTCGGGCAGCCCTGTACCCATTTCTTGGCATCAGCAAAGATTGTAGGCCAATAGAATCCACTTTCCAATATTCTTTGCGCTGTTCTTCTTCAACCGAAATGGCCACTGCATGTTGTGCTATGGCACATCTCCAATATCTGAGCATGTTCAATCTCCGGAATGCACCTCCGTATGATTTGATCTGTGCCAATATTCCATAAATGCGGTGCTTCCCAAAAATAAGATCGAGCCTGTGTCACCAATTTCTATTTCTCGAACTTGGTCTTCCCTGGTGACACTTCCTTAGTGAAAAGATAATTTGCTATGTCTGCAAACCAGGGCTCCTTCTCGGTTAGGGCATACAGAGTCTCTATCTCCATATGATCTCGTACGGCGTACAACCTCTCATCCTGAAAAACATCTTCTATTGGTTCGCCATCATCCATTCCCATTTGTAACCTGCTTAGATGACCAGCTACTAGGTTGGCGGCTCCCTTCTTATCTCTTATTTCTAAGTCGAACTCTTGAAGCAGCAATATCCACTGGATAAGTCGTGGTTTTGATTCTTTCTTCGCCATGAGGTATTTCAAAGCCGTATGATCAGTGTAAATGATCGCCTTTGTGCCCAGAAGGTATGATCTGAATTTCTCTATTGCGAAAACCACTGCCAACAATTCCTTCTCAGTTGTGGTGTAGCTACACTGAGCTGGATTCAAAGTCTTGGAGGCGTAGTATATAACGTGGCTTTCCTTACCTTTCTTCTGCCCCAGTACTGCTCCTACCGCGTAATTGTTGGCATCACACATGATTTCGAATGGTATCTCCCAATCTGGTGGTTGAATAATAGGAGCTGATACCAATCTGTCCCGTAAATTCAGAAATGCCTCTTTACAGTCGTCATCAAAGTCGAACTGTACATCCTGTTGTAACAAACGGGTCATGGGTCGAGCAACCTTTGCGAAATCCTTTATGAATCTGCGGTAGAATCCTGCGTGGCCAAGGAATGCCCGTATGTGCTTGACCGTAGTTGGGTACGGCAACTTGGCTATGGAATCGATTTTTGCCTTGTCCACTTCGATGCCCCTCTCCGATATGACATGGCCCAGTACGATGCCTTCTTTCACCATAAAATGGCATTTTTCATAATTGAGTACCAGGCTTTTCTCCACGAATCTTTTCAATACTAGCTCCAAATGATTAAGGCATGTGTTGAACGAATCACCATACACCGTGAAATCATCCATAAACAGCTCTATGCAATTTTCCAATAAATCTGAAAAAATGCTCATCATGCACCGTTGGAAGGTTCCAGGTGCATTACAAAGACCAAATGGCATTCTTCGGTATGCGAAAGTCCCGTACACGCAAGTGAACATTGTCTTTTCTTGATCTTCTTAAGCTACGAATATTTGCATATATCCTGAATATCCATCCAGAAAACAGTAATAGGCATTACCTGCTAGTCGTTCCAACATTTGGTCGATAAAGGGTAATGGAAAATGGTCCTTCCGTGTGACCATGTTCAGCTTCCGGTAGTCTATACAGACTCTCCACCCAATTTGTAGCCTTGTTGGAACGAGCTCGCCTTTGTCATTCTCCACAACCTGTATTCCAGATTTCTTCGGTACGACGTGAATCGGGCTGACCCATTGGCTGTCGGATATAGGGTAAATTATGCCCAACTCCAAAAGCTTTAGGATCTCCATAAGTACCACCTCTTTCATGACATGATTCATTTTCCTCTGCGAATCCCGTACTGGTCGTGCTCTTTCTTCCAAGTGTATATGGTGCATACACTCTGTTGGACTGATACCCTTTATATCTGCCAAGGTCCAACCAATGGCTTCCATGTTCTCTCTCAATACTCTGACTAGTCTTTCTTCCTGCAACATGGTTAAATCATAACTGATAATCATTGGAAGAGTTTCCTCCGGTCCCAAGTAAGCATATTGCAAGTGCTTTGGCAGCTTCATGTCCAGTGATTGTGAATTCTTCCAGTGATTATCACACTATAGAATTCCAGTCTTCATGTCCAGTCTAGTCCCTGCAGTCATCATGAATGGTCTGCCCAGCAGAATGGAGTTCTCCTTTGCTTCTGAACCAGTATCCAGCACGTAGAAGTCAGCAGGAAAAATCAGCTCTCCTACTTTGATCAGCACATCTTCAATAACACCTTCTGGATACGCGTTTGACTTGTCTGCTAATTTTATGACAACTCGGGTGTTCCGTAGTTCCCCCAAGTTGAGCCTATTGAAAATTGCTAGGGGCATAACGTTTATAGATGCCCCCAAGTCCATCATAGCTTTGTCCATGTTCCTGCCCGCGATGTTGCAAGGGATAGTGAACATCCCCGGATCTTTCTTCTTAGGTGGCAGTTTCTGTTGTATAATGGCTGACACACTCTCTCCCATAATATATCGAACATCTTCATCAATCTTCACCTTCCTCGAGCAGAGATCTTTAAGGAACTTGGCGTACTTTGGAATTTGCTTAATCACGTCCAGTAGGGGTAGGCTAAGTTCCAATTTTCGAAAGATTTTTATCATATCATTGGCTTCTTTCTCTCTGGCTTTCTGTCGAAGTCTACCCGGATAAGGAGGTTCGGTCTGCTCATCACCATCTATTTCTCCTAAAATTTTGTTGCTGGTTCCCTCCTCTCTTTGCCGGCTAACTTCTGCCTCCGCCAAAATTTTTTCAGCTTGCTCATCATCCACCTCTGTGATTATCACTTGTGCCTGTTCTTTGTGGTTGATCCCTTGAGGTGGGAGTTTCCCTATATTCTCTTCTACTTTCGCCAGCGCCTTCACCAAATGACCAATCTGCACGTTGGTTTGATTCATACCAGCTCGGATTTCATTGCGGAACTTCTCACTTTCCTTAGCCATACTCTCCATGGCCTCTTCCCATGGTGCTCTCCTCTGATGAGGCGGTTGATACACCTGCTGCTGCTGTGGTTGGTAGTGTTGTTGTTGTGGTGGGTCTCCTTGATATTGTCCTTGCTGTTGGTGCTGGGCAAATGATTGAGATGATCCCGGTAGACCTGTACCGTTCTGTTGTGGTTGACCATCCTGTTTCCATCTAAAGTTAGGATGATCCCTCCACCCTCTGTTGTACGTATTTGAAAACGGGTCATGTTTCCTCTGAAATCCTTCATTTCCCCCCATGGCATTTACGTCCATTATATCTTCACCAAAGTTGGGGCAATTTTCAGATTGATGCCCTACTGCATCGCATAGGTCACACTGTCTAACCTTCTTCTGCATGGTTAGACCACTCAGCAGTGTCTTTATTTCCTTCATCTCCTTTTCCAGATTTGTCAGTTTATCTTTCTCCTCTCCTCTCTCTGGTATCTCTCTGTTTCTTTCATGTCCATCATCTCTGGATTCTTCTACCATTGTTCCCAAGAGTTTGAAAATCTCTTGAGATGTTTTGCTCAGCAACGATCCATTGCATGCAGCCAATACCAGTCCTCGATCACTCCTCCGCATGCCCTTTACGAAGCTTTCCACTTGATCTTTTGGAGTGATCTGGTGGTGAGGACAGTTGCTTAACAACTGTTTGAAGCGAGTCCAATACTCATAAAAAGTCTCCAGCCCATCCTGTTTAATGTTTCGGATGTCCCATCGCATCCTTTCAACTCTTGTGGCTGGGAAAAACTCTTCCAAGAAACTCTGCTGCATTTCTGCCTAAGTGGTAACGCTTCCTTGAGGTAGATTGTACAGCCATCGCCTTGCTCTGTCCACCAATGAGAATGGAAAAAGAACCAGTTTCACATACTCTTGCTGATTCTCATTGGACTGATGCATCACTGTCATTTCGAAGTCCTGGAGATGGGTATGCGGGTCATCTCCTTGATATCCATTAAATTTCGGTAAGACCTGTATTAATGCAGGTTTTAAGTCGAACCGCTCAGGTGCGAAGGGATTTGTTGGTAAGATGATCCCGTTCGGCCTGAGATTCAGATTAATTGGGTAAGCCAACTACTTGAGGGTCTGCGACGGCTGTGGTTGTTCACCCATAGCGTCACATCTCGCTATTCGTGCAAGTGCACGTAGTCGTCGTTCAGTTCGTTCAATATCTGGATCAAAGGTTAATGCTCTCTGTACTCGACGAGTTCCACGCATGCACTAGTAGTGGAAGATGGAATGAGAAGAGTAAAATTTTTGCGCGTCACTCCCCGGCAACGGTGCAAAATTTTGACATGCACCCGTCGTATGGTACGATCAAAATACCTGTGTATGCCCCAAACGGACAGTACACGCTCCTATGCCCACTACCGGACTGGTTAGTCTTAGCGGTAAGCTAGGGTCGATCCCACGGAGAGTGATGAACCTCTTTACTCTTCAGTGTACAAATCGAGTTGTCACGGTCTCAATCTGTATATCTGCACAATAAACTAAGCGGAAATCAAATATTAAAAGGGGGATAAGATTTAGGGTAGGTTATGATCGTTGTTGATATGTTGATTCGGTCATGGACACACTGAAGATCCGTCCATGCTTCATATAAACTCAAGGCGTGGCCCAAAGATATTGGGGTGTTTCAAGAGTTCATACTCCACACTTGGGATGGTTGAATCCCTTGTTGTCGTCTTGGTCCGAAGGTCACGCTTCACCCTAGTCACAAGGCCGTGCTTCACTCCTCCTTAGATAGTAGTCATACCCGATCTCTCCAAGTATGACCCTCACCAACCTTCTCTTCCAAACTTCCCATGTCCACACCTACAGAGTAGACCTAACTCGCGGGATATTCATTTCTAGTACCACGTCCAATCGGTCATCGATATGCCTACGATACGCGAGATGAGTCCTTTGGTCGATAACCATGGCTTGATGCCTCGTCACAGTTGATGGGTGATTGTTAGAGAAGCCCAAGACTGAAGAAGGATGCAGTATCCCCTTCTCCATTCCTCACCATCCGGATCTACAACACCATGTCAGGTGTTGCTTAGCTACTCGGTCATGGGCACACCGAACGTTACCGTCTGTCATGCCCTGTCTTTGCTTGACATGGTACAGCTCCAACTGAATGGAGATCACCCGTTAAGAGCAATGGTCAGTACTTGTGCGATCTTAGCCATACTATTCGCTACTTTGTTCGGTAGGGAGCGGCTAACTTGGCTGCGCAATATGATTTGTGCCCCGTTTGTTGGGATAAACCATCACACATGCAACGTGATGTTTGGCATGGCTTTGTTGTCCGAAGAGACCACCGGAATATTCAAGTGGCTGTTTGAATCATTTTTGCAGTCCATGCATGGAAAAGAACCGACGGTTATCTTCACTAATCAGTGTAGGGCAATGATGAATGCCATTGACATTGTCTTTCCGAATTCTAAACACCGCTTGTGTCAGTGGCATATTATGAAGAATTGTGCATCACATTTTGGTAAATTGCACAGAGATTCATCATTCAAGTCTTTATGGTAAAAATGTATTAATATCGTCGAGAGTGAAGAAGACTTCAACAAGACCTGGAAGGGGATGATGGAAAATTATGAAATATCCAACAAAAGTTGGTTTGTCGGATTGCATAATCTTCGTAAATGGTGGGCCTTATGTTTTTCACGTGGCACCTTTACCGCTGGTCTCCTCGCCACTTCAAGGAGTGAGTTAAGCTAATAAAGTTTTGAAGGATATTGTACGCTCCACTATCGCTTTGAGCACGTTTGTTCATGAATATGACGGTATTCTAAATACTTGGAGAAGCACTGAGCGTATGGAGGATACATATAGCCTTTGGAACCTGGGGCAGTCCATCACCAACAAAGGTCTTCTTAAACAAGCTGCTACGGTTTTCACTCGTACAATTTACAAACAATTTGAGCACGACTATGCCAATTGCCTCACCCTCATTGTTGATCCAAAAGCCGTTGTTTGCTTAGGCGACAATAATTTCCAATACACCGCTATTGGCCTAGAATTATCTGCTGTTGAGCGGAAAGTAGTGTTTAATGCGGTAACACACATTGCCACCTGTGATTGTAGGAAGTAGAAAACTGAAGGCTTGATATGTCGGCACATTTTAAGGGTATTTGTCATTGAAAATGTTAATGACCTTCCTAATGAAATGATATACAGACGGTGGACTAAAAGAGCGAGATTTAAAGATGTTAGGGTCTGAAACTCATAGCCAGGAGAGTGCAATTATGAGGAACATGACCGTTCACAATGAGTTTATGAGACACATCTCTGACTTGGTTTCTACCGTGATGGAAGGAAGTGAGCCGCTATGGGTGATGTTCGAGCAACGATGAAGTAAGTGAGCAAAGAATTCTTCGAATTGATTTGGAAGTTTGCTGGTTCCCAAGCTTCGGTGAAGGAAACTACTAATTTAGTAGTTCCCCTTTTCCGTGATCCGAGAAAGATTTACCCCCGTAGTTTTGCAAATGTTAGAAAGTCCAATCCTTATCCATCTAAAGGTCGCAAAAGGGCTTGAAAATCAGCTCCAAACTCTTCGCCAGGTAAATTATCCTATACACAACACTTTCGTTTGTATATGTAACCCATGAATTTGAATTTCTTTATGCTTTGTTTGATATGGCAGCAACAAAAAGAAAAGTGAACCCAACATCACCACCCATGACCCAAGATTTCATGCAAACTAATGAGGATAAACACGAGAAATATAATGTTGGTGATTCCATTCTTGATGATATTGATAAATTTTGGCCCTTGTCGCTCTGATTTTATAACATGAATAATTTTGTATCGTGGTAGGACATGTTTGGAGTGCCTTGAATTCAAGAACTGTTATTTTAACCTTTTTTAGGTAAATTTCGATTAGTGTTTAACAATTAAAAATGAATTAGTAATCATTATTTTGGTTATATATGATCGTCCTTTGATTGTTGATGTGTTCAATTTTTTTGCTGCATGCTAGAAAAAGAGACTGTATTGTAGTGATTAGTCTCTTTATTGCTGCATAGTGCTAGAAAAAGAGACTGTATCGTTTAACTTTCTTTCTTGTTGCAAATTTATACTTGCTAAAAAATGAATTAGATTCTTTCTTGCATAGTGCACATATCTCCTGTTATTGAAAGAGCTAGAGTTGAATACAGTGGGTTCTAAAACTTTTAAACACATCAATTATTGTTGGTGACCTAATATTTATTATTTCCTGATTAAACGCACATTAACCTTGAAATAACTTAATCTGAATAATTCATACCCTCCTCATCACTTGATAGATTCAATTCTTCTTCGAATTCGGCATCGAAATCCCTCTCTTCAAGCGGTGTCCACTTCGTGAAAATGCGGCTCAAGCACCACCAATTTTCCTCTCCTTCTTCAAGATAACATAGTAGATTTGGATTTTCCTACAACAATATTTTAAAAAAAAATTAGTTTTGAAGTTTGACTGAATTAAAGGAACATGATATTCTACATTACCCTTGCAATTCGACGCCATGTAGTTGCAGAGGCTTCCACTTTCGAGTCCACTCCATTGGAAATGCACCTCACGTCATGTCTTTCAGTAAGACCCTTGAAGTTTTTGTAACGTTCGTCCCACTCTCCAACTTTACGATGCCATTGGCCACGTCATTATCATTGGGGTATGAATTGACATTGGCCACGTTCTATTTCTTTAATTAGTTTTCAATGACATTGGCCGCATCTTAAGTTTATTAGTAATGCTTACTAGTACATTATTGCATATATAAATACCATAATGAAAAAAAAATTGTGCTACCCAATAACAACTGCAAATATGTGTGAGGTGTTATTCAAATTGGGAGTTAAAAATTTGGCAGCAACTCTGGAAAAATGAGAGGCAAACTTATTTGGATATTTTCAAAAACTCCTTGTGCCAATATTTTCTTATTTTTATATATAGTACTCAATTAAGGCCACAATTAAATCTAGACTCCTAAACTCTTAACAGAAATTCAACCAACCATGTCTTCTTCTACTACCACGAGCCATCAGAGCATAAATTCAACTTCAACATGACCACCGACGAGGTGCGTCAACCACGACACAGAACTCACCGTCAAAATATCAAAGACAACGAAAAATCCTTTTAAGTGGTATCTTGCTTGCCCGTTTTGAGGCTACAAACCATTCATAGACCTGCAAATGCATCCGTACCAGAGAAGATGCATCGCTAATCTGATGAAAGAGAACGCGGATTTCACAAAATTGTGTAAGAGGTTGAAGGTGTGTGTGTACGTTCTTTTGGTTGTTGTTGTTGTCTTCGCTACAATTCTCTACTTCTCGAGACGATACCACATTTATGTACACCGTGCAATAGGAGTGGGTAAATTGATGTAGGGGCTGACCTCTAATTATAATATGTAAAACTAATCGAGGTGTTTTTTGATGGGTTCTTTCTTCAAATTTGCCTCCATTTTTTCAAGCATGTGAGGTGTTTGTGAAATGTTCTCTCGCAAATTAAAAACCAGAGTTTCAGTTGTTTGTATGCAAGCTGTTTGTTGAAAGTCCCCGACTTTGGTGTGTAATATTTAAGCAAATTATCATGTATGTGAGGTGTTTGTGAAAATTTCCTAACAATTTATCACAATTACAGTTGAGATTCGATCTATATCTCCTTTGATTTGTCATAGGAGTATAATAGCTGAACAAATTAAGCTTCGTTCTGCATTTCGTCTGTATGCATAATTTGAAGATCGACAGATAACAAATTTAAAAGATTCACCATCTCTCGACTTTGTGTCCTTCCAGACACACTTTGACTCGATAAATACTAAAATCACAAGAAAAACACAAGAAAAGATGGACACAAATATGGGTTCATCACACCCACACACTTGAATTACACTTTCCCTCAAGTGTACGGTTGCAACTCTTCCCAAGACTCAAACATAGAAAAGACAACAAAGAAAAACACAGGCTCAAAAGATCAGCACAACATCATGTTAGTCCAAACAGAATATGTAAGCAAATATTGCCATCAAACAGGTCAAGATAGAGTTATTGGGCAACAAGGGTATCCTCACCAGTACTCAACTCTCAAGTGTATATGGTTATATATATACGCTCTTGACCAAAATCAACAATGTTTTTCCATAGGCTTGCCTGCCTTCTACATCTCTACTTCTTTGAACAAAATCAAAATCACTTATCCTTAGGTCTTTATTGGGTTGTAACGTGGCTTAAGGCAAAAGGTAAGGAATGTATAGGAACTGGCTAAGTCAAGAACTCAATTCTTGAGCAACAGTTTGCCCTCAATTCCTCACTTCTCATAAGCACTCCACCCTAGCACACTTATTATTTTTTTTTAGACTTTTTTATTGTTATTATTTTTTTCCTTCTCTCCCTCTCTCTCTTTTTTTTTTTAAAAAAAAAAAGGATATTGCCCAGCAAGTGCTACCCAACAATTCCCTTTCACCCCTCATTCTTCTAGACTTGAGTTCTTGACCGGGACGGCTTATAAGTTCAGGCTTCTATAAGTGATTTGAAAGAATTATCATTAATCTCAAAGGGGCTAAACAAAGGGTAAATGTCAAGGTAGGAAATTTTGGCCATGGGCTAATTTGAACAAAAACGCCTAATTCATCTAAGTAATTCAACTAAGTCACACGAAGTTTTAATTAAGAAATGCAGGCAAGTTCTAGATCAACAAGTGTCAACTGGTCTTTATCACACAAGAAAGAATAATTCTTCATATATATATAGCATTTAAAGCTCAAAAAAAACCTCACAGTTCATGCTCAATATCTCATTCCGTCCTCCCTATCTACATTCGGCATCATCTACATCAACATACCTATTCTGACTTGTCATGCCACATGCTGATCAACAACTAAAACACACTTAAAAAAACATAAAACAGACTAACGCCCCAACACCCACACACTTTGTCTTAGGCAAAGTGGGTACAATGTTGGGCAACTACAAACACAAAACAAAAACTGACTCAACAATTATTTACTGACTAAGCCAAGAAGGAAATTCTAAGGCCTTCACCACATAATTTGCTGGGCAAATTGTGGGTGAAGGCAGTAAGTGTTCCTTCTCGACCAACAAGACACAACACAAAAATAAAACATAAAAACACAAAAATAATAAAAAAAACCTATACTAACATAAAAATGGGAGGAACATCAAATCAAAGAGAAGATTCAGGCGGGTACCTGAATCCTTGGTGTGCAAAGAATGCCAGCTGGGCATCCCTAATCTCGGTTAACATCTTCTCCATGTTGGCTAGTCTGGTCTCGACCTCATTATTGGGCAGCACCGCTACACTGGTGCTTGCCTCCTCCTTCTTGCCCAAGGGTGGTCGCCTGGTGGATTTTGTCCTGCCGTAGTCAATGAACATGTATCTGTCATTCTTCAACTCAAGGTCGTTCATCTTCTTTAAGGCAGCTTCTCCCAACTTGTTGACCGCCATCACCGGCTTCCCCTTCATCTCATCGTAGACACCAACTCCCTTTGCAAAAGCCGTCACGAAGTGCCCACATGTACATTCCAAAGCCTGCTTTGCCAGCACCGTCTTCAGTTGCTCACCAAGAAAGGCCGCGAAATTGACCTTAGTCTTGGTGTGCATACACCACAACAAGTACCTCTCCTTGTTACTTAAGCTGTTGCCACTATCGTTCTTGCCGTACAGGTTGTAGGCGAGAATACGATGGCAAAGCCTCAGGGCATGAGTCTTCAACTCAGTTTCCTTGTTGTTGGCCCCGTAGTATGGTGCTCAATTGCCGATCTCCTTCCGCTGCTCCTGGTAAGCTACATCGCCCGGGGATGGTACCATGGTCTTGGCCTCCATGAATTCTTTCTTGGCCAAGTCCCTCAAACTCACCATTCCCAGACTCACTTGGAAATCATACTTCTCGCCCAATTGCGAGAAGGAGATCATGCTCACCCCAGTCTCGGGATCACTTGTTACTGCCACCATGCTATACACCTCCTTAACTTGTTCCTCATAGACCTCCACAGGCCACTCCAAAAACTGACCCCATCCTATCTCCTTAAACAGCTTCCTGACCTCTTGGGCAACACCCAGGTTCTCATATTGTTCTAAGTTGAGAACCCTAGGTGCAGTCACCTTCCAATTCTTGGGCTTCCTACACGTCACCACCGTAGCACCCTTCTTCTTCTTCCTGTCCCGACCACTTACTGGAGTAGACTGGTTATCGTCCTCTTCTTCCTCAACATCATCCCCTGCTTCTTTCTCGCTAACCCTCGACAGAGTTCCGATAGCTGTCCCCCTCGAGATCGACTGCTGGACAGACCCGGCGTCCAAAGTAGTAGATTTGTGCTTCTTCGCCGGCGTGTCTTCGCCACCATGAGGGCACTTCATGGCAGTCCGACCACTCTTCATTGCTGGCCTTTCCTTGGCCTTGGTCTTCGCCTCCACCGCCAACCCTATAGCCATTTCTTCTATTACCTCATCCAGGTCTTCTTCCTTATTCTCTTCGTCGTCCACATTATCACCTTCTCCTTCACCATCTTTCTCGTCTCCTTCCTCCCCATCGTCTTTTTCCTCCTCTACTTCTTCTTCCAGATCTTCCTCCTCAAACACGGGCTTCGACTGAGTCTCCTCCTCCGGCTGCTTTGCCGCCTCGTCTATTAAACTTGGGTTTTCGTCGCTCATTATGAGTGCAGCATCGACCGGCGGGCTTTTGGGCACGCTTGACCCGATGGTGACGGAAGGGTTTTGGTCAGCAGAGGGTTTGGCAGGTTCCATGGGAATTTTTCTTTTGGTGGTGGTTTTAGGTTTCGTGGTGGTGGTGGCGGTATTGTCGGTGGTGAGATCAATGTTAGTTCCGGTGGGGATTTTGTTGAGTTTTCTATTTCTTGGGCGAGTGGACACCATAGTAAGGGTTTAGAGGTTTTGATGGAGAGAGAAATAGAGAGAAGATGAGAAGTTGAAGAGTTGAAATTCAAATTGGTAGTAGGGGTGATGGAGACGACGTGATGTAATAGGTATATAGGGCGCGGTTTTTAAGGGCAACAGTAACCGCCTAGGAAAGTCTTTGACCAACAACTTGGTTCTTGATCACGTCCTCTGCTCAACACCCTGCTTTTTTCTCCATCTTGGTTCCTGATCTACAACCTGCATTTTGCTCAACATCTCATGCACACTTCGAAACACAAATACACTCCGGAAACAAACTCTTTCCTATGGTTAGACTTAAAATAAATTACTAAGAAATCAAATACCTAAAGCATAAACTAACTAATTTTTGTTGGATTTTCAATATTTTTTTCTCGAAAATAAAGATTAAAAGTAAAGAAATAACGAAAAAAAGAAGAATGAAAATGCTAACCAGGTTGCCTCCTAGACAGCGCCCCGTTTAAGGTCTTGGGCACAACACCCCCCTCTTTAGAAGTCAGAGGTCCTCCTCGACAGGGAACCCAGATGGTTCCCCCTCAACAAACTATTCTTGCCCAAGATAAGCCTTCAAGCGCTGGCCATTAACTTTAAAAACCTTACCGTTCTTGGGATCCTTGACTTCAACAGCTCCATTTGGGAATTGAGCTTGTACTTCATAGGGTCATGCCCACTTGGTCGAGAGCTTACCCAAAGAAAGCCTAAATCGCGTTTGGTACAGCAGCACTTGTTGCGCAAAATGGAACTCATTTTCTTTAATCAAACGATCGTGGGTCTTCTTCATCCATTCTTTGTATAAGCCAGCATTGTCATAGGCTTGGAGTCTTTTCCCGTCGAGTTCTTGGATCTCGAGCTTCTTTGATTCACCTGCCTCGTTCCAATCGAGGTTGAGTTGGGCAACAGCCCAATGTGCTCGATGTTCCAGCTCCACAGGCAAGTGGCATCTCTTGCCATAGACCATGCGATAAGGGGACATGCCAAAATGTGTCTTAAAGGCAGTCCTATACGCCCATAAAGCATCATCGAGGCGCATACTCCAATCCTTCCTTGTAGTGCCCACGGTCTTCCTCAAGATCGTCTTGATTATTCGATTGGACAATTCCGCTTGTCCGTCGGCTTGTGGGTGGTAGGCTGTTGACACACAATGAGTAACTCCATACTTCTTGAACAAGGCGGTCACCGTTGCGTTGCAAAAATGAGAACCTTGATCACTAATTATAGCTCGAGGTACACCTAACCTATTGAAAATTTGCGTTCTCAAAAAACTGGAGACCACCTTAGAGCATCCTTGTTGGAAGCACGAGCCTCTACCCACTTCGAGACATAGTCTACTGCCAATATTATGTACTTCAAAATCTCTGAACAATTATGGTCAATAAAAGCCACACTCCAAAATCTTCCTTGCAGTCCGTTGATGCCCAAAATGTCCTCCACATTCCTTGTTGTGACATTGCTCAAGAATGCTCTTTTGCTCTTTATCCTCGACACACCTCCTTATGATCTTGTCCGCACATTCCCTCCATTAATATGGCTCATCCCAAATATAGAAACGACTTTCGTGTTTAAGCTTGTTCATTTGATAACGCCCAAGGTCGGAGAGTATCTCTCCAGTCACCAAGTAATTTCACTATATCAGCATACCATAGTTCATCTTGGGCAAGACTCAGGTGCTCGTCTGGAAAGGTTTCCTTGATCGGCACCTTATCATCAGGCTGGAGGATTCAACTTAGGTGGTCGGCAACTTGGTTCTGGGCACCACTCTTGTCTTTGATCTCTATGTCAAATTCCTGCAACAAAAGGATCCATCTAATCAATCTTGGCTTGGACTCCTTCTTGCTCAGCAAGTACTTCAATGTTGCGTGATCCGTGTACACTATGGTCTTGCCTCCAAGAAAATATGATCTAAACTTTTCAAAAGCGAAGACAATAGCCAGCAACTCCTTCTCCGTAGTGGCATAATTGCATTGGACGGGGTTCAACGGCATTGGCACATTTTACGAGAAAAAGACGAAAACTTTATTTAGTAAAGTTAATTCGGATTTTAATTTCATAGTAAATGATTAAATTTATAAATTATTAAAAGAGAATGAAATTAATTTCATAAGAGTTTAATAATTTATATTTTCTAGAAAATGAGCAGAGTCGAGTTTGCATAATTCAATAACCGAGTCTTGAATTAATAATCGAGTCAAGAATGAATAACCAAGTTTATAATTATGATTAATTTAATTTTCTAGAATTTTCTAGAATATCTTATTATATTTGGAAAATTTTTCTTTTTCCAAATAATTATCGAACGTTCGATTCTTGATCTGAAAGTTTGTTTGTGAATGATTTGAGATGTTAGAACCCGATAATTTATTTCATAATTTTCTGAGTTCGTTTAACTCGAGAAACCGAGGAAAACGAGACGTAAAGTGTGAATAGTAACTTTATATCTTATGTGGAATATTTTATTAATAAAATATTTAGATTTTTTTTAAAAGTCAAGTACTTGAGTTCAGAGTCAGTTGGTTTAGTACTTGAATAGAATCGAGAAGCCGGAGAAGATCAAGTTAGATAAGTCGAGATAAGTTGAGAAACCCGAGTCATTTAGAAGTCCTTCAGCCGAGCGTTAGAACTCGTTTATCATTTTTAAGAAATGGAACTCGTCCTTATAAGAATGTTAACGTTGAAGGAACGAGTGAAGTTTGATAATAAGAAGCGAGTGGAGTTCAGAAGCAAGAAGCGAGATAAAACGAGGTATTCCGAGCAAAACCACTGAATGACAGATGGGCTTTCTAAACCGAAACTCAACGATGAATGCACAATTTATTTTTAAATGTGCGCTTTTATTTAAAGTTAATTGACTTGCCTGAGTTTTTATGTTTTGGTATGTAATCCTCTATGTGTTAAAGTTGTTACAAGTCCTGTGGACACACAGGATAAAAGGTCCTGTGGACACACAGGATAAAAGGTCCTGTCGACGCACGGGATAAAGGTCCTGTAAGATACGGGACAATGCATACATTAATTTAGGTGACCGTGAGCCTTGTTACAGTCTAGCCGGTTGTAAAGTAATTGTGAGCCTTGCTTCGGTTGGGCCGGTTATGTAAAGACTGTGAACTTTGGTTTGATTAGGCCTGTCACGGTGTTCGAGAATGAGGCCTACTTCTCGACACCATAAGAATATAAGATGTGTAGAAGGATTCTTATCCGAGAAAATGGTTGCAACCGATTTCAGAAAAACAAACAAAAATGTTTTTAAGCTGCCACAAGTTGAAAATTCTTTTAAACAATTATACCTAACGCTTGTGGTGCAGCTCACGAGGCAAGATCAATTATATAGCTCTACCGAGCGAGTTTTCAAAATATTTTGGCATGTGTTCATTAAGTACGAAGTACTCACGCCCTGCATATTATTTCTAAAACGTGCAGGTTGGCTCGAATGAGGAAGGATGCGGTGTGCTTGGGGTGATTCGTTGTTAAATACCTCCTAAGTAATTGTTTAAGCTTGAGGTTATGTGTCTTCATACATATAACCTTGGGATTTTTAGTCGATGGTCATAATCCGCTGCAATTTTATCAATTTTAAAATAACTTTGCCTTGCATGCTCGATTCCTAAAGATGAAAAAGCCCTTGAGTTCAATAATTTCTTAAATCCTTTCTGAATTCCACCTAAAGCTTGTTGGAATCATCTAACGATTCTTCGAATCTACTTCACCACCACTTGATGATTAAAAGCTAAAAAAATGCCCACTTAATTTTTGAATGCAACATTTATTGTTAACCAAACCTAATCCTTTGATTGGTTTGATATCCGAAATCTTGAAAAATGTTTGTTTCTTGAGAAATCATTAGTTGATAATCCACATTAAGTGTGAGTATGTTTGGTTGTTGATGTTATTCTTCAATTATCGAGCATGTATCTTTGAGTAAAAGTTCATTGTTCCACCTCACTGCCCCTTGTATTCTAGTCGTTTCAATACGTTAGGAGTCGGGCTGTGACATGATGGTATCAGAGCAGGTTATATACTCTGAAGCTTAAACTTTTCTAAAAGTCGAGTCTAGATTTGCATTCTCTAGACTTAATTGAGTATTTCTTGAATTCATTTGAATATTCTTTGAATTAATTTGAGTCGACAATGAGCTAAGCACCCCCACCTCATCCAGCTACCAGGTACGAAAATTTTCAAAGTTTTTCAAAAAAGAATTAGAATTTCTTTTAAAGTATTAACGAGATTGAATCCAATAAAGAAAAACAAGATTTTTTCTAAAGAAAAATATGAAGAGAAGATCGAATAGAGTAAAGAAAAATTCGCGAGTAAGAAAGAGAAAGAGTTGGATAAAGAGATTGATTAATTAAGCTAATATGGAATTTTTTTTATGCGATCGAATGAGATATCAAAACGAGTATGCGAATGATTATTATTATGATATATCTTTGTGAATGTATGTGGTGAATGTGATGTTAGAAATTTTTGAGAATGAGTGAGTTTGAATGTTTAAAATATGTAAGATGACTAATGATGAGAATTTAGCCATTAAGCAAGAATTCGATCGTATTCAGAAAAGTTATCTTGAAAATCTAGCCGAATTTCTACTACGCTATCACAAGTTATGGCTAGTAGTTTAGTACCTTGGAGTTAGTCCCCTTGAGGGAATGACCCACCTAGTCAATGGCCTCCTGGACGAATGGGCCGAATGGGCAGCATCATTAATACCCACCTATGCGAGACAGCAACACGGTAGCGTATACTAGCCAGGAGACTGCAAAGGGTTTATAGCAACAATAAACGATCAGTTTATGCATTTTGGTGAACCCCCGCCAAGGCCGTATGTTGAGAATCAAGATGGGATTGTTCCATATGAGATGCCTCTGTCGCATCGTACTTCTCCAAACACTACACGTGATTATTTGAGAAATTTTCCTTTGAGTAATAATTATCCACTTGAGTTTAATGCGTTGCCGAGTTCTCGAAGAATGCAACCTGATGGACACTACGATGCTTTCCGAGCTTTGCCAATCTCGAACAGTAATTTAGAAACGATCTACTCTCATAATCAAGAGAGGTCTTTTAATGGTTATGCCGGGGAAGCAACAGTAGGAACCGGTTATCTTCAGCCGATATTAGGAATCCGTCTAGGATCGCCACGAGTTCCTATTCCAATATCCGAGTGAGGGTTTCCATTTGAGTTTGAAAATGATAGAGATGTGTCAACTTATCTTCAACCGTACATTATCGGTAATGACGAAATGTCTCCTTACGACGATGGTAACAATGTTAAGACGCCATCATGGATTACCCCAGTAACCCCAGAGGATGACGAAACTCGTGCCAATTAGATGGCAATTGTGATCGAGAGAAGCATAGGAGATAACTTGAGCGAAAACGTCATTTAGAGAACTTTTCAAGAAAGTCGTGGAAGAACCAAACAATCTTTCAGATTCGGTCGACCGAAATTAAATACGACGTCTATATGTAAATTAAGACAGGTCGTATGAAGAGAGCGGTAAAACGTCGCATAGATGTTATGTCACAGCCCCAAATCCCGAGGGACAGCAGAAGCCGGGGAGTGACTAGGGTTGGATTAAAGAAGCGGGGAAGAAGGGGACTGACTGAATAAACATACATACATGACTACATAATTTCTATGAACAAGACCTCGATTATAATATATATAAGAAAAGAGTTGATCTCGGAAGATCACTCGCCAAAGTATTCAAAAAGAAATCTAAGTTATTAATAGAACTTAGACTACAGGGGTTTATTTACATAACATCAAAAGTGTTCAAAACATCTAGAGTTTGGCAGCGGAAAAAGTGAGACATAATACAAGTCTTCTCCTAAAGACGACTTCAACTCCTAACTCAACCCTCCTCCGCTCTCGTCGCTTCAACCTGCACATTTAGAAACATATGCAAGGCTAAGTACGATAGTACTTAGTGGGCACGTTGCCGAAAACATAATCATAAGTATTGAAAATCAGGCATCTCATTTTATAGCGCAACAGGGTTTTCATTTAAAAGAGCCCGTGCCTATTAAATATTTTCATTTCATTCAATAAGTAGCTCGCGCGAGCATTTTTCCATAGATGTTACGTTCAAATCTTGACCAGTCATTATCACCGTGGCTGGTTACCCCTCAACAGGATACCACATATACCACAGGCTACAATGCACTAACTCTGGAAAGCACCTAATTGACTAACTCAGAGCCGATCGTTAAGTAGTTAACACCTAAATGGTTAACATACAATTCTGGAAAGCACGACGACTAACTCAGATGGTACAAGAGAACTCACATAAACATAAAACATTTCATTTATGCCTGATATCACTTTGAAAACACAGTTATCAAAGCTCATAAAGCTCACTTTCGAGTTGTGGAAAAACCCACATTTTATTTGTTATAGATAAAAGCCCACCTTAGCTTTACAGAACTAAATAACAAGCTTCTCCTCTTTAGTCTTCCGTCCTTTCCTTGTACTGACTTCGTCCTTCATCGTACATGAAACATAATCTCGATGAGTCGTTGAGACGACAAAAGAAAATGGAATTCGAAAACAAGTTCGATTTAGTCTTTTAGGCATTTGCACGTTTAACTAATTTCTTTTATTTAATTGGAAACGAGATACGATCATATCTCGTTTTGACACTCAAACTCTGTACTTGACTCTTAGGTCAGTAGAATAAATAGTCGTTAACTCATTACGACTTAAAAGATCGAAAGAAACTAAGTTGAGAAGAAAACAACTTACGAAAATAGATTCTGAAAAATTCACTGCGCAATGCAGTAGTTCTGAGGACTGCCAGAACAGAGTATCTAGAAACAGGAGAGGTGCTTTGTACCTTTAGAAAGCCATGGAAGTCTAGTTTACGCTCCAATTTACGGATCTCAAATCCGATAAACGAGCTAAGAGATATTGCAGTTTCCGGCAAGGGTCGCAAAACTGCCGAGGTTAACCCTAATTGTTCGATAGAATCGACGTATGACTTCCTAGGTTCGTTCTAAGTTATCGAACCTACATTCTCAAGAAATTACCACGTCAAGGCAGTCAACACGTACTCTCGTACGTGAAAAACTCCTTTCCATTTCCCGTCTATAACCACAACGATCAAAACCTCGTCGTTTCAACTACCAATTAGTATACCAACAACAAGTTAACAAATCTCGTTCCAACTTCTCGATTATAAAAGAAACTCAACACTTCATAACTCGGATCAACGAGTCGTCAACTACAAACTCGTTCCCTCAACATTAATGATCATTAATATCCAATTACCTTTCCTACTCGACTTTCCTATCATTAATTACGTACATTTATTCGTCTCTTACGAATTTTCCAAAGTCATCGGATTTCGATCAAATTCTACGTTATCAATCCTCATCTATCGAGATTCATTATTATCTATATCATCACCTCATATAATTACTCAAACTCAACTAATAATCGAACCTTTGTCTCTTACATTAACACAATATATTTTAGATTAATCCCAAATAATTTCTATCGTCATCTTATATCATTAGTAACCTTAATCCCACATTATCTCATCAATTAACTCAAAGCTCATCCAACCCCTAATTCCTACTAATTTTCGGTATCAACTAGTAATTAGGGAAGGTGAATTTCTTCATCAATTAGCTCCATTAGTCCATTAATTATCCTACTACAACACCAATTAATCAATGATCAATACTATTACAACATAAATTTGGAAATTCAAGTGAAACCCTAAACCTATTTTTCGGTCCACATCAATTGCTAGGGGATTTCATTTGTTCTTTCACTAATCCTCAATTAATCATCTCCCAAGCTCAATTATGAAATCAATTTTAGAATTAATCCATCCTAATCTAAACCCCTAAAAATCGGTCCAAGCATAAGATTTAGGGCTTTTGTTTTCTCATCAATTAAACCTTAGAATATCAATTATTAACCATCTAAAAGCATAAAACTAAAGATTGAATCATCCTATTTCAACTACTAGAATTCGGTCATCATAGAAAATGGAAAGAATTAAATTCTAAATGGATGGAAGTGTAGAGGAGAAGATTACCTTAAGCTTTAAAGAAAGAAGAAATAGGATTCGATGGTTGGATGATGAACTTTAGTGAATTTCCTTGCCAAAGCTCAAGCTTCTTCAATGGTGGAGAGAAAATGGAAGTATAGTATGTGAGTGTGTGTGTTCGGTTGTGGGGGAGGGAAGAAAGGGGTGGATGACAAGGTTTAAAGGAATAGTAACTACCTAACGTGTCCATTTAATTATTAATAGAATTTTAGAAGAAAATGAGTCACCAAAGTAATACTATATAAAACTAAAATATCAAGCTATGAGAGAGAGAGGGAGGTCGGCTATGGGGGAGGAAAAAGGAGAAAATACGCATTTTTCCGGCGCGATACGACGTTACAGAAATCAAAAGACGAAAAACGTATCTCGGCACATTATCGTCAAATTCCGATTCTACCATAAATTTCGATATATTTAACTTATTCGGAAAGTAATATTTAAAAACTAATTTCCGACAAAAACTCGGGACGTCACAGTCCGAGTTTCATCCGGAAAAATCATAAAAACGAACTTTCTCGGGCGAGTTCGTATCGCGATTTTGTGAATGTAAAAATCAGACGGCTTTCCGATCTGAGTTCTAGAACTAAAAAGTTATCGTACGCGATAACCCTAAATACAGTAGTCATCTAACTGACTTCCGTAATTTATTTTCGGAAACGGATTTCACCGTTAGTTTTAGAATTCAAATTCATGAACTTAGGCGTGCAAAGCCATTTTTATTAATTAACTTCATTTTTAGAGACAGTTATAATTCCGGGGTATTACATGTTAAGAAGGTTTTGAGTATAAATGTTCCTATTTTTAATTAAGTCCTCATAAGAGGCTATCGTCGGATAATATAGGAACAAGGTCGCTAAAACTGCAAATGTTATATGCCAGTAGTGTTTGAATGATGCCGAGATGATATTCAAAAGTATGAGGTGAGCTTACATGAGAGGAACGATTGAGATAAAAGTTTTAAAAAATCCAAAAGTAATTTCTAGTTGACAACTGAGAAAAGAGAGAATGTATGAAAAGTAAACAGAGGATAATATTAGAGGTATTAAATATATATTCTGAGGACAAGTATAATATGGTTTGTCTTTGAAAAAAAATTCTTATAAACAATAGTTGCAACAGATTTTGAGATAATAAATGAGAGTATACTTTAGGAAATGAAGGTGAATGAGAAATGATTTTATTGAGTTTAATATAGTTAAAGATAATAAATATGAGCAAGATTGTCTTATGATAAGTATTTTAAATAATAAGCATAAAAAAATAATTAGATGATAAGTAAGAGATAACAATCGGAGTATATTCCAGAATATGAGAATATGAAAATAAAGTATACCTAAGTGAGCATGAAGTATTAAAATCGAGTTAAAAAGATTTTGAGGAAATGAGTAAGTATTTTATTAGAGAAGAGATATTAAAGAGAAATAAGAAGGGGATTGAGTGCTATAATTGTCTTAAAACCAGAAAATATAGAATAAGAATAATGAAAGTAATGGTTTAATAAACAAGAGAAACGAGGATGTTATTAAGTCAAGTATGACGAGTAAGTGAAATAATGTTTTGAGTTGAGCATTTAAAGTAGTAAGCATGAGTTAGACGCCAAGTGCGAAATAATAATTGAAGTATTATCCAGATTATGAAAAGAAAAAGAGCCTGAGTAAACATGAAGACTTAAATCGAAATAAGAAGTTGTGAGAAAAATAGCAAATGCTTTTATTAAGAGAAGAGAATATAAGGAAATATTCTTGAAGGAGAAAAGAAATTGAATATTATTGTTAAAGTAAGAAAGTAAAGAAATAAATATATTTCTAGTGTTTCTCTCCGATAAATTAAAAACTTAAAAGTGTGAGCGTTAATTGAGAAAGGTTTACAATATGATTATAAGTATTATGTATGAAGAAAATCAGAGAATAGGTTTGAATGAAAGAGTAATGATTAAAAATTAAATCGATCTTCTTACAAGATTGAGTGAGTTAACTCACGCTAAAATCCTTAAATGAACTTATATGCAAGAATGGATATATATAGATGAAAAAGGATCACATTCTCAATAATTCCTCGATTCTAGAGTTGGATGACGACGATCACAACGCCTAAATTTTTCTATCCAATTGAAGAAAAAGTAGATTTGCAGCAATTGTCCGAGAGAAAAGCTTCGGTATAAAAGAAATAGACAGAGTTGAGATAACACGAGAAGGGAAAAATCCCTAGATTTCAAACAAAGTAATACGTTTTCCCAAAGTAATCACGCTAGAGCTAAAATCCAAAGAAATCTCGCAAGCGGTAGTTTAATGATATGTTGAGAACTAATTTGATTAAATGAAAGCATATCGTAGTCACTTATAAGTGCTTGCGTAATTATCTTCAAGATAAAAGTAGAAGAGGTAAATTGAAAGATCAAAAGAAATAAACCATGAGGGTAAAGCCGCAATAAATTTTATAAGTTTTCCTCGAGTTTAAAATCGAAATCAGAAAATCCTGAAATAATCAAGAAGTGCGTACCAAAGAGTTATCGAGAGCAAAAAGTGAAAGAATTTGCGAGTCTGAGTCAAAGAGAAGAATGATAGTAGTCGAGTATAATTGTGAATTTTGTGAGTCATCTTGTTTTGCCCCGACATGGTGAATTCAAACGAGAAGACGTGCGTTAGTTTTACGCTATTTTGAGACGCAGTATTCGAATAAATTCCTGCAAGTCAGAGTGCTCTGACTTCTGCCAAAAATTTTAGATCGAGCCCTAGACGTGAATTTGGCCATGCCAATGAGAAGAGAATTGCATTCCTTAGTACCTCCTAAATTTCAAGGACAGCTGACAAAAGCCGCAACCCCTCAACCCTCCCCACGCTGTTAGATAGAGAAAACAAAAGTGAAATGGTGGAAATCACCAGAGTAAGAGGATGTGGTATGAAAAGAGACAGCATCAGCCGCAGCAGCCTCCTTGTCAACAGTAGCCACGCCCAAAAGAGAGTTATCGCGACGAAATAGAAAGTTGGAGACAAGGACCAGGGAAAAATCTCATAAGTATGATTAAGCAGCGAGGTGTGCCAAGTTGATATTGGTACATCGCACCTGTTTTCAGCAAGTGTTTACGTAGATACCCTTGGCCTAGTTAGAGAAGAGTCGAATTGGGAGTTTAAAATGTCGACCCCTTGGGTAGGACTGCGATAATTTCGCGCATTCGCTCGAATTTAGAGTTTGAATTTAGAATTCATAAGTTATATGCTAAGCCCTTGAATTAGATTTAATTATGAGACATGGATAATTTAGTATAGATAAATCAAAAATTTCATGACACTTAGATGCGATTAATGGTAGAATTTGTTATAACCCGGAAGAAAAGGGTTAACCGAAGTTCATTGTATTGAGAAGAGGAAGGAGAGGAGATTGCCGATTATTCCGGCTATGAAAGAAGAAAAGTGATGAAGTGGAGAGATAGATTTGTGTATCAAGATAAAGATAAGGAGAAAGAGTTAAGTATCGATGATGTAGCAGTAGATAGAAAGCAAGAAGATGTTTATCGAGAAAGTACTGTCGAAATGCCAATCGTTAGGCAATTGAAGTACATGATTGATTTAGAGATGGAGCAGCCCTATGGCACCAAAGGAGCTTCGAGAATGAAAGGTTCCATCATAAGAGATGTTGAATTCAAATTCCTTCGACTGAGTGCAACCCCCGCGTGAAGCGCCAACTATGTGATAAAGACAAAAGACTGTAGTCTGAAGATGCGTAACGATTGTCCAGAACTCATCGAGATTTCACTCAAGAACAAGTACCCTTTTTGACGAATAAATGACCTAAAGGAGTCAATATTTTCTCCAAGATCGAGTTATGATCTAGTTATCATCAATTGAAGAATAAGCAAGAAGATATTCCAATGACTATTCTAGTTCAAGATGCAAACAACATCACAACTGTTTGAATTGACGAATGCTCTAGTAGCATACATAGATTTAATGAATCAAGTCTCCCATGACTATTAGACAAGTTAGAAGTCGTATTCAAGTCAATGTTCTAGTTATTCGAGAAGTATAACCGAGTGTGGGAAGCCTCCCAGGATCGCGTTAGAAGAATTAAGAGCTAAGAAGTTGAATGCTAAATTCAGCGAGTATGAATTATGGCTAAAAGGAAATGGAATACCTAGGACATGATGTGTCGTCTGAAGGAACTAAAGGAATGAAAGTTGATCCTGCAAAATTGCAAGTGATTTAAGATTATAAATCACCAACCTCACCCAAGAAATTACGAATAGTGTAGCATTTTGCAACAGGAGATTCATTGAAGAATCCTCCAAGAAAGTAGAGTTAATATTCAGCCTATTAAAAAAAGATTCAAGTTAGTGAATCTAAAGAGTGCGAGGAAAGTTTTTAAGATCTTACACCGAGACTAACCTCCACTCCTGTGTTAGCCCTTATTGAGGATTGAAAGGATTACATATGCATTGATGAGAGGACCAGATTGTGTCCTAATGCAAGATGAAAAAGTTATAGCCACTGCTTGAAGGCGGTACAAACCTTGTGAGTAAAAGTACCCTAATCATGATTTGGAATTAGCAGCTATAGTGCATGCGTTAGGGATATGAAGATATCATCTGTGTGAAGGTCCCTGGTTGGTTGTCTAGTTGAGACTACGAAGCAATTCGATTGTTAATTGTGGTTCACAATGGAAAGATCATGCCTTAGAGACGAGAGATCCAAAAAAAATAAAAATAAAAAATAAAACGCTCCGCATTCATTTCGTTGGTAGAAAGGATCCAATCCATAAATACGGAAATGAAACAAAGTTTGTTCCCTCTCGTCAAATAGGCTTACGAACCACTTTGCCTTAGCTGCCTTGTTGAGCTCCGCCTTCGGCTGCTAAGCTATTTCCCCTACGTTATCTTTGCTAACTGTTGTTTGCTGGTACTGCTATCGACCTTTAGAGCTATAATCTCGATTAATGTGTGGACACCCTATGACCAGCATGTGTTAAGCATATAACTAGCGCATCCGATGAGTGGGAATTTAGCCTCTTACTTTTAAGATAGGTATGATCCTTTGATGATACCAGGGCTGAGGCATAGCACATAAAGATGAAAGTGGGAGCAAAATGGAGATTTAGAAGTTAAGTGTGAATCTCATCAGATCACAAGAGTTCGGAATGTTTCTTCGAGCAGAAGAATATAAGTATGAGACTGAGAAGATGACATGAGCGAGTAAAGGACGATAATCGTACGATTTTCTAGTACCCCAGAAAAGCCAATGTAGTGGCCGATGCTCTTAGTAGAGAAGAAATCCCGAGCTAGGATTTATTCTTTTTGAACAGGAAAGATTTATAGAAAAGTTAGAGTGAATGCGAATAGAAGTTGTTTAGCTTCTGTTTTTGAGGGAGCAAGAAATTGCACCTCCTTGTAGTAATACAGGCATAAGATCTCAATTTAGATCGCCAAGAAAAGATGACAAGTTAGAGAAAGTGAAGCTTAAAATTTGAAAGGAAGGAGTTGAAGATTTTCGAGAAACAAATGTTAACGCCTTGTCGTTCTATAGTAGCATTTGCGTACCCAATGACGAAGAGCTTAGAAAGAAAGTTATGAGCAAAGCTCATGATGTTCCTTAGACCAGAAATCCAGAATATGCGATGATGAATCATAATTTGAAGTAGTAGCTCGAGTGAGAAGGAGTGAATCGCAAAGAAGACATTAGTGAGTGAGCAAGTGAAGTGTCTGCATCGGAAATCTTTATGGTCCGTGCAACCTTTTTCCAATCCCAAAGTAAAAATGAGATGATTTTGATTTTTGCAATATGTTTGTGCGAAGATCTGAGTTCGACGACGTTAGATCGAGATTCCAAATTTATCGCGAATTTTTGAAAGATTATCAAGAAAGAGTCAAGTAAGCAGTGCTAAAAGATAAGTCCAAAAGGTTTTCACTTACCACCTATAGAAGAATGATTAGTCTGAAAGCACTATTCAAAGTTCAGAAGATATATCGGAATAGTTATTCTTGACTAAACGTCAATTGAGAGCAAAAGCTAAACCCATTGTCTATCTTGCCTTTGGCAGCGAATTGTTTAAATGCGATTATAATAGCGTTGTTCGAAGCTTTGTTTAGAAGAAAGCGTTGTTCTCTACTTTATTGAAATGAAGTAGCCTAGAAAAAAGTTATGAGACCTGAAGGAGTTAAAGAGATGTGAGAATCTGTTTGTCAGATTTGAGAGAAAATAAGAGAAGTCAAGAGTTGATAGAAGTCGTAAATCGTTGATCGAAGATTAGAGTTAGAATTCGCATTTAGAGGTATAAAATTTTCTGAAAGTGTTGCCTCCGAGAGAAATCCGCTGTTTAAGCATAAAAAGAAAGTTTAAATCGATATATATATATACGACCGTTCAAGATCCTAAGAGAGGATCCACATCGTTTCTTATAAGTTAACATTGCCGCCAAGCTGTGAAAATTAGCATAAAAGTTTTTACGCACTTTAGATGCATAAGTTTATCTTCGATCCGAAGCGAGTAGACCGTCAAGAAGGCGCAGCCTTTGATCTAGATTCGAGTTGCGAAAAGAGAACCGAGGAGATTTTGGATTATATAATCCAGCAGTTGAGTGCGAAGTTAATTTCTATAGTTAGAATGTGGTGACACCATGATCCTTAAGACGCGACGTGAGATTTAAGAGTTAAGATAAAATAGAGTTATCTCGAATAAATTTTTTTCTTAAGATAAGCAAATTTCGGGACGAAATTTATTTTAAGGGGGTGAGGATGTAATACCCCAATTTTTCATAAGTCTTTAAGTTCGTCCTAATTGAGTTTATGAGCTTAAATGTGTGCCCTTGTGTGATAAAATCACCAAGAAAATAAAATTTTCTTGTAAAATTACCAAAATGCCCTTGAGTGTCTTTACGGGATTTCTCTTGTTTCGGTTATCCGAATTGAATGTGGGACGAATTGATTGAGCATGAGAATGTGAGTTTGAGTTTGAGTTCGAATTTCGGAAAATTCAAGAGAAATTATTTTCAGTGAATAGTAACCGATGACGAGAATTCACTATTCACCCATTGCTTCCGAATTTTGTCAAATTAGTGTATTTTGAATCTAGAATTTATTCTAAGACCATTGGTGCATGTTTGAGATTTTTTTGAGATTGTTTGAATCGAGTTTGAATTTTATTTCTTTGAAAGAACGAATATGAATAGTAACTTTTTACGTTTTCTTCGTTATTCGAAATTTTGATCCGAAACTTAGATTCCTAGTATCCTTGATTTATTTGGTGAAGTTAGAGACAAAGAAGAGAGAATTCCGATGTCGAGAAAGAGTCGTGGTGAGTTTTAAATCGTTTGAGAGTTTATTGAAAAATTATGGTTAATTTGCATCGGATAACTTTTTCTTCCGGAGAAAATGATATCGCATTTTTTATCACTGGGTGCAACTAATAATTCATAATTACTCTCAAATAATTCTCTCTCACTACCGACATCTCTCACTCTCTCTTAATCATATCTCTCCAATTATTCTATCCAATTCTCTCTCCAAAACTCTCTCTCTACCAATCTCTCTCTCTCTTCTCTCATCTCTCTCGGCAAGACACACATACACACACACCTCCATTTTTTAGTCTTCTCCCAAGCTCCAAAGATGAAGATAACCTAGCTCCCGATCATCCATCGACTAATCCGTTAAGGTATTCAAGATCCTCTTGTCGTAGTGATCAATTCAAGACTAGGTTTTATTCATTTATTTTCTTCTTGAAAATCGGCAGCCATAGGAGCAAGGATGAAGCTCGACTTTTGCTTGTGTGGATCATAGAGTTACGAGGATTGAAAGCCCTTTGATCGATTAAACCTTCAAGCTTAAGTAAGTTCTCTTGATTCTAGTGATTGAAGTCAAGAAAAAAACCCATTTTTTCTACTTCTTCTAATCGATCAAAATGACCCTCACATTAAGAAAATCGAAGCCCCTTGTTCTAGTATGAAATTTTTGAGTTCTTGAGAGTCTTTAATACATGAAAACAAGAGCTAAAAATCGAACCTCTCTTTCTCTTGAAATCTACCGAAATTAGGGATTTAGGGTAGGGGTTTGATTTTTGATTTTTGATGATGATATTCATGATCCTCGTATGCATATATGTGTGAAGAAATCGAAAGAGAAAAATTGATATATGTATGTATGATGAGTCCCGAAAGTTTGATGATTTTTGGGATGATTTTTATGTTGATGATTAAGTGTGATTGTTAAGATGAATTTGTGTTCTAGATTATGATTTAGAAGCTTTGAGGTGTTTGATTAAATGAGAAAAATGATGAAGCATGTACATAGGTGTGTACCGAAAATATATGTGAGTATGAAGAAGATGATGTTCTTGAAGATGTTCTTGATGTTCTTGATGAGGTTCTTGATGAAAAGATGATATTTTGATGATATATGGATAGATGATGTATGATTTGATGAAATGAAGGATGTTAGAGTAAAAAGAAATTAAAAAATAAATATTTGAGAATTTTTAGGAATTTTTAATAATAAAAATCAAAAATAAAATGATGATCAAGGTTGATGGCCCGTGATGATTCATGTTAATGTTGATGAATGTGATGAATCGATGATGAAGATGATGTTAAAACAATTAGAGTTTCTTTTCGAAATTTTTGAATTCGATTCAAAACGAAGAAGTTATTGAGAATCGAGATCGTTAATGAAAAATCAAGTTAAATTAATAAAACGAGAAATTATATAAAGAAAATGAAAAGTAAGGAAATAAATAATAAGAAGAATAATCGAGTTGATTAAAAGTAATTAGACGTCATTATAATCCTTTTATCGAGTTGATAAGTGTCCGAGCAATGGCACATTTTACGAGAAAAAAGACGAAAACTTTATTTAGTAAAGTTAATTCGGATTTTAATTTCATATTAAATGATTAAATTTATAAATTATTAAAAGAGAATGAAATTAATTTCATAAGAGTTTAATAATTTATATTTTTTAGAAAACGAGCAGAGTCGAGTTAGCATAATTCAATAACTGAGCCGAGAATGAATAACCGAGTTTATAATTATGATTAATTTAATATTCTAGAATTTTCTAGAATATCTTATTATATTTGGAAATTATTTTTTTTTCCAAATAATTATCGAAGTCGATCGTTTATCTGTTTGTGAACATTCGATTCTTGATCTGAAAGTTTGTTTGTGAATGATTTGAGATGTTAGAACCCAAGAATTTATTTCATAATTTTCTGAGTTCGTTTAACTCGAGAAACTGAGGAAATCGAGACATAAAGTGTGAATAGTAACTTTCTGACTTATGCAGAATAGAATCGAGAAGCCGGAGAAGATCGAGTTAGATAAGTCGAGATAAGTTGAGAAACCCGAGTCATTAAGAAGTCCTTCAGCCGAATGTTAGAACTCGTTTATCGTTTCCGAGAAATGGAACTCGCCCTTATAAGAATGTTAACCTTGAAGGAACGAGTGAAGTTCGATAATAAGAAGCGAGTGGAGTCCAGAAGCAAGAAGCGAGACGAAACGAGGTATTTCGAGCAAAACCACCGGATGATAGGTGGGTTTTCTAAACCGAAACTCAACGATGAATGCGCAATTTATTTTTAAATGTGCACTTTTATTTAAAGTTAATTGACTTGCCTGAGTTTTTATGTTTTGGTATGTAATCCTCTACGTGTTAAAGTTGTTACAAGTCCTGTGGATGCACGGGATAAAAGGTCTTGTGGACGCACGGGATAAAGGTCCTGTAAGATACGGGACAATGCATGCATTAGTTTAGGTAACCGTGAGCCTTGTTATAGTCTAGCCGGTCGTAAAGTAATTGTGAGTCTTGCTTCGGTTGTGTCACAGCCCCAAATCTCGAGGGACGGCGAAGCCGGGGTGCAACTAGGTGTTGGATTAAAGAAGCGGGGAAGAAGGGGGAATAACTAACTGAATAGATGCATTAACTAATAATAATAAATAAGACGATATCTATGAACTGATTTCATTAATAAAAGAGAGTCGATCTCGAAGGATCGCTCGACGAAGTTATTTCAGAGTAGCCTAGGTTTAAAGTACGAAACTTAAACCAAAAAGTTACACCAAAAAGTTATCTATTCTCCTTTCTTAAATACGACCTCTACTTAACTTCCGCCATCTTCGTCACTCAACCTGCACATTTATAAATATATGCAGGGCTAAGTATAATCATACTTAGTGGGCACAGTGCCGAAAACATATCATAAGCTTATAGATTAATCAGGCATTCTATAAGTAACACAACGGGGTTTTCCTTTCAAAGGCCCGTGCTTACTAAACATTTTCTTTTCATAAACATAGCTTGATCAAGCATTTTACTGTTGTTACGTTCAACTTGCCCAACTTCTGTTTCAACGCCGGGGGAGAGTATACTTCTCCCGCGCACGGTCCTCACCGTAGCTGGCTACCCCTCAATAGAGTACCACACACAACGGCTACCGTGTACACTAACTCTGGAAAACCCTTCCGGTTAACGAAGAATCTGATCGCTTAGTTGGCGAACCAACTCAGAATGGCACAAAAGAACTCACAAAAACAAATTCTTTTATGCACCGATAATCATTTAGAAAACGCACTTATAAAGCGATAAGTAAACATTTTTGATCAACGCTCACTTGATTTTGTAATATAGAAAAGCCCACCTTAACCGGTTACAGAACAAACACGAACTTCTGTCTTCGGTCTTCCGTCCTTTCTTCTAATTGCGACTTTTTCCTTCTATCGCAATCAAACATGCTTTAGTAAATCGGTCGAGACGATTAAAGAAAAAAACAATTCGAATTAGGCTAAGTCTTTTAGGCGTTTGCACTTTAACTAACCTCTTTTGGTTTAAAAGAAACGAGATTCGGACACATCTCGTTTAAAACTAACTCGGTTCCTTACTCGACATTTAGATTAGTTAAATACGGAAGTCGATAATTCTTAACGACTTAAAAGTTCTTAAAGAATTAAGTTGAAAAGAATTCAACTTAAGAAAATGAGTTTTAGAAATTTTCTGCACAAGGCAGTAGGTCTGGAGCTTCTACAGAACAGAGTATTTCGAAACAGGGGATGTGCCATATGTCAAAAGAAAGATACGGATGTCTAGTTTACTGTCCAATTTACGGATCTTGATTTTGTTAAATGAGCTAAGAGTTATGGCCGTTTCCATGAAGGGTCGCAAAACTGTCCGCGAAACCCTAATCGTCTTAAAACTCGATGCACGATTCCCTAGGTTTGATCAATGCTATACAACCTTTATGTGCACGAAATTTTCATCAACTTAACAGTATAAACACGCAACCATAACGTGATCACTTTCACGTTCCTCGATTAAAAATAGGACGAGCACTTCTCGTCTTTTCAACTAATCAATTACACTTAGCAATTTCATTTCAAATTCAATTCGATTTTAATTCTTGACTTCTATTTCATAACTTTTGTGAAATCATCATCAACTATATTCATGCTTCTTAATCATCAATTAACTCAAATCAATCAACATATACTCATAATCATCAAACACGTCGTTTTTATCGAGCAACGAACATCGTTGTCGATTTTCTTAAACATTTTTATAAAATCTAAGAAATTCAAACTAAGTACATGTAATCATACATATCATCAATAAATCAACCATATCCTCAATCGGAAACATACAAACCCTCGTTTTCTCGTTTCTTTGTTTCTGCACTTACTTACTTTCCTTAATTTTTGAAGTTCTACTAATCCGATTCAAACCAAATTAGTTTCTATTATCTTTTTACTCAATAATGATCATCTTAACACATTAACATCATCGAAACTATTACTTAACCAATTCAAGTCATTTTTATCAGTTTATGAACTCGATTCTTCATAGTTGTTAATTAATTCTCAATTAATTCCACAACCAACCTAGCATACCAACAATCACTAATATTCGATTAGTTTTCTCGTTCGATTTTTTCCTATCGACGATTATGCTCTACTCTTCGTCTCTTACGAAAAGTTCGACATTCTTAGAATTCATTCAAACTTTCCAATTATCATCATTAACTACTTAGATTATTTAATATGCAAACCATAAGTCCATATCAACATCAAAACTAATTCTATCGACGATTCTTCGTCTCCAACGATTTCATTTTTATTTTTAGAAAAATCTATTTTAAATATATGTTGAACTACATGCTTCCTACTTCTATTATATCACAACATATCATGAAAAACATAAGATTTAATTAATCAAAATCATGCTTCTTCATCTCTTACAATATCGTTTTATTTTTAGAAAATTCCCAAACAATTCATATAATCATATCTCCATGCATACAAACATATCCCACAAATCATACCTCTAAATTCAAGCTCAATCTTCACCAATTAATTAAAGAAATTTTCGAAAAAAAAGAGACATATATTTCGAAAATTACCTAATTAAATCCTAACATGATTTATTCTTGATTTCAACCATAGAAACTTAATCCTAAGCATTAATAATCATGTCACAAACTTAGAAAATCATCCTCTACTTCTCTTACCATTTTCGAAATTTTCAAAAATAAAGGAAATGGATTTTTGTTCGGATAGTAATGAAGAGGAAGTTCTAACCTTTCCAAATATGTAATCGGAATTGAAATCGATCGGTAAACGAATAAGTTATGGAGCTTGAATGCTTGAAGAACCTTGAAGAACTACTTGAAGATGTCTTGAAGATGGAAGAACAAGAGAGAGAAGAGAGAGATGGGGGAGGTGGCGGTTTTGGAGAGGAAATGAGAGAGAGTTGTGATGACTTAATGAGATATTTAAGCATAAAGTAGAAAATATCAAGAGAGAGAGAGAGGCGGTTAAGAGGGGATTTTTAATCCCAAATATCTCATTTACGGGTCTAATACTGCATACTAAAATCGATTAATTAATTTCTTAGACGGTTACGTTTCCGGCGAAAACTAATTCGACCAATAGATTGGAAATAATTTACTTAGTCGGAAAGCATAATTCAATTTCCGAAATCCATCGAAAAGTTGAGACATGACAGTCCAAATTTCGCCCGAAAAAATAAATAAAACTGACTTTTACCAGTAGACTCGTATTGCAAAATAAGTGAATGTAAAGTCAGACGGTTTTTCGATCTGAGTTCTCGAATGAAAATTTTATCAGACGCGAAAATCCTAATACAGTAGTCGGTTGAATGACTTCTGGAATTTATTTTCAGAAATGGATTTCACCGTTAGTCTTAAAACTGAAATTCCTTAACTTAGGCGTGCAAAGCCTTAATTAATTATTAAGTTTTTATTTTAGTGACGGAAGAAAAGGTCGGGATATTACAGGTTGGGCCGGTTATGTAAAGACTGTGAGCTTTGCTTTGATTGGGTCACGGTGTTCGAGGAGGAGGCCTACTTCTCGACACCATAAGAATATGAGATGTGTAGAAGGATTCTTACCCGAGAAAATGGTTGCAACCGATTTCAAAAAAACAAACAAAAATGTTTTTAAGCTGCAACAAGTTGAAAATTCTCTTAAACAATTATACCTAACACTTGTGGTGCAGCTCAGGAGGCAAGATCAATTATATAGCTCTATCGAGCGAGTTTTCAAAATATTTTGGCATGTGTTCACTGAGTACAAAGTACTCACGCCCTACATGTTATTTTTAAAACGTGCAGGTTGGCTCCAATGAGGAAGGATGCGGTGTGCTTGGGGTGATTCGTTGTTAAATACCTCCTAAGTAATTATTTAAGCTTGAGGTTATGTGTCTTCATACATATAACCTTAGGATTTAAAGTCGATGGTCATAATCCGCTGCAATTTTATCAATTTTAAAAGGGTTATTATCACGAAAATACACGAACTTTAGATCAACTTTCATTTTTCCCACGAACTTTCAATTGTTTATGACAATACACGAACTTTCAATTAATTTTCATTTTTTCCACGAACTTTTACTTTTTTGTGACAATACACAAACTTTCGGTCAACTTTCATTATTCCCACGAACTTTCAATATTTTGTGACAATAGACAATCTTTAGGTCAACTTTCATTTTTCTAATTAACTTTCAATTTTCTATGACAATACATGAACTTTGTGCGGCAATCGAGAGTATGCAATCCTCCTGTCAGGCTATTACATTAAAGGATCCCATCTTTTGATCTTCATACGTCGTCGTTCAATCTCAAAATTAACATACCTAACGGTTTAGGGTGATATTGAGCGAAAATTCTACATATTACTCATATCAAGATGATAGGGAAGAATAAGACATTAGTGTATGAATTTGGTTTGGATACGACGATTAGTGGCGAAATTGAAAAATTAAGAAAAGATATGAAGAAATTTTAAAGGGGAGACGATACGCCTATCTTTATAGGAGAAATATGAAGAAATTTTTGCCGCAATATCTATATGACCTTAAATATGAAGAAAAGCTAGGTTTGGTAATGTTTGAATCTAACGATGACTTATGGAGATTACAAAAAATGAGTTATTTAAGTTAGCCGATGCGAAAAGACCGCACCATCTCGATTGCTAGATAAGACATGTCAACTTGAATTTGAGCGAAATTAAGGATCGTTGATTGGACAAAGTTCATGTACTCTCAAAGAAAATTGAAAGTTCATGGTAAAAATGAAAGTTAATTCAAAGTTCGTGTATTGTCACAAAAAATCATAAGTTCGTGGGAAAAATGAAACTTAATTAAAAGTTCGTGTATTGTCACAAAAAATTGAAAGTTTGTGGTAAAAATGAAAGTTGATCCAAAGTTCATGTATTTTCATGATATTAAGCCATTTTAAAATAACTTTGCCTTGCATGCTCGATTCCTAAAGATGAAAAAGCCCTTGAGTTCAATAATTTCTTAAACCTTTCTGAATTCCACCTAAAGCTTGTTGGAATCATCTAACGATTCTTCGAATCTACTTCACCACCACTTGATGATTAAAAGCTAAAAATTTGCCCACTTACTTTTTGAATGCAACATTTATTGTTAACCAAACCTAATCTTTTGATTGGTTCGATATCCGAAAACTTGAAAAATGTTTGTTTCTTGAGAAATCATTAGTTGATAATCCACATTAATTGTGAGTATGTTTGATTGTTGATGTTATTCTTCAATTATCGAGCATGTATCTTTGAGTAAAAGTTCGTTGTTCCACCTCACTGCCCCTTGTATTCTAGTCATTTCAATACCTTAGGAGTCGGACTGTGACACTTCGATGCACTCTTCAAGAAGGTTTGAAAAAATGTGCATCATACACCTTTGAAATGTCCCTGGTGCATTACACAATCCAAATGGCATCCTCCTATATGCAAATATGCCAAATGGGCACGTGAAGGTGGTCTTGCCTTGATCCTCGTCAGCAACCTAGATCTGCATGTAACCAGAATAACCATCAAGAAAGCAATAATAGTCATTACCAGCTAACCTCTCAAGCATCTCGTCAATGAAGGGCAAAGGAAAATGACCCTTCTTCGTCTTTTGGTTGAGCTTTCGGTAATCTATACATACTCGCCATCCAGTTTGCAATCTCATGGCCACCATCTCGTTTTTCTCATTCTCAACAACTTAGATTCCTGACTTCTTGGGCACCCCGTGCACAGGACTTACCCACCGTGTCATAGCCCCAAATCCCGAGGGATGGCAAAGCCGGGGTGCGACTAGGGGTTGGATTAAAGAAGTGGGGAAGAAGGGGGATAAATGAATAAATAGACATTTAACTGAACAACAACTAATATCTATGAACAGACTTTATTAAAAAGGAAGAGAGTCGACCTTAAAGGATCGCTTGACAGAGTTGATTTTAAAAGTAAACTATGTTCAGAGTACAAGATTTAGATCAAAATATATATACATTGACATAAAAAGTTTGGCAGCGGAAAGCGTAGAACTATAACCCTACTGTTCTTCTCTATTCACAACCTTCTACTCAACCTCCGCTGCTCCCGTCACTCAACCTGCACATTTTATAAAATATATGCAGGGCTAAGTATAAACATACTTAGTGGGCACATTGACAAAAACATATCATAAGTATAGATTAATCAGGCATCTTATAAATAGCGCATCGGGGTTTTTCATCAAATGCCCGTGCCTATTAAACATTTTCTTTCACTTTTCACAATAGCTTGCGTAAGCCTTTACAGATGTTACGTTCAACTTGCCCAACTTCTGTTTCAACGCCGAGGGAGAGTATACTTCTCCCGCGCACGTTCTATTCACCGTGGCTGGCTACCCCTCAACAGGGTACCACACACACCGACTACCGTGTACACTAAACCCTGGAAAACCCTTACGGTTAACTCAGCGGTCTGATCGATTAGTTAACCCCCTTTGGCTAACTCAGAAAGGCACAAAAGAACTCACATAAAACAAAGTATTTTCATGCCTTGATAATCACTTTAAAACACAGTTATAAAGCGATACGTAAACATTTTCGAGCATCGCTCATTTAATTTGATATATATAGAAAAGTCCACCTTAGGCGATTACAGAACTAAAACACGAGCTTTCGTCTTTGGTCTTCCGTCCTATCCTTGACCTTGACTTCCTCCTTTTATCGCAAATAATCACACTTTAGTAAACGGTCGCAACGATAAAAGAAAAGGAAATCGAATTCGGTTTATGACTTTTAGGCCTTTGCACTTTAACTATTCTCTTTTGATTAATTTAGAAACGAGACTCGAAAATTTCTCGTTTAGAACTGACTCGGTTCCTTACTCGACACTTAGGTCAGTTAATAACGGAAGTCGATAACTTACAACGACTTAGAAGTTCACAAGGAACGAAGTTAAAAAGAATTCAACTCGAGAAAACAGTCTTATGAAAGTTTCTGCACAAGGCAGAAGTTCTGGAACTCATACAGAGCAGATTTCTCCGAAAGAGGGGATGAAATTAGTACGAAAAGAAATCTACGGATGTCTAGGTTATTTTCCAATTTACGGATCTCAATTTTGTTAAGCGAGCTAAAAGTTATGACAGTTTCCGTAACGTATCGCAAAACAGTCCGAGTGAAACCCTAGGTGCTCGTAAAACTCGACGCACGATTCCCTAGGTTCGATCAATGCTATACAACCTTTAAGCTCACGAAATTATTATCTTTTTACAGTTAATATGCACAAACTTTCATGACGAACTCCTTCATATTTCTCGATTAAAAACACGACGTATTTTCCTCGTCTTTCAACTATCAAGTACTAAACCAAATTCCAATTCCAAAAAAATTCATTCATCAACTTCTAGTTCATAAACTATAACTTATATCATCTCATATCTCGAATGGAAAAATTACCAACTACAAACTTGTTCGTTTATCAACATCAATCATTAATATCAAATTAGTTTTCCTTATTCGACTTTCCTATCGACATTTAAACTCGATTACTCGTCTCTTACCAAAATCTCGACTTCCTTAGAATTCGTTCAAATTTTATAATAACGTTCCTTGATTACTAAGATTAATGAATATTCAAACCATAAACCTATTTCATTATTCATACGAAACTTATCGACGATCCTTCGTCTCTTACTAAAATTTCAACGTTCTCCGATTTTGCTCAAACTTTCCAATATCGTTCATCAACTACCAAGATTCACTAATATGAAAACTATACCCTCAAATTATTATCGAATCTTAACTTATCGTTGGTTTTTCGTCTCTTATGATTTCTATTTTATTTTTAGAAAAATCCAATTAAATTATATAATCATCTATACTCTTACTACATCTCATTTATATCATAACATCATACAAAACATAACCATTACTACATCAAAACCTTATTTCTTTCTCTCTTACATTTTAGTTTCTATTTTTAGAAAAATCTCAATATATTTCCTACATTCATCTATTAATACATAGAACATAAATCCACTAATCAATCCTCAAAAATCAAACTAAATCTCACCTACATATCTTCCATAAAATTTCGGTATTAATCAAGACTTAAGGGGGGGTGATTTTTATGAAATTTCAACCATAGAAATCCATTTCTGTGCATCTAACAACATGAATTAAACTTAAACATCCTATTACAACTCCCTAAGATTTTCGGTCAAAGCAACAAATTAAGGAATTGAAATTTCAATTGGATAGAAAGGTAGCTTAGATCATTACCTTGAAGAATATGTGATTGGAATTAAGGTTTGATGGGTGATGAATGATCTATGATGATGAAACCTTGAAGAACCTTGAAGACTTCAATGGAGGAAATGTAGAGGGGGGGGGGGGTTTGGGGGGATTGAAGAGGAAGATGATTAGGTGTTAATATGTAATGATATCTAGCATAAGGTGTAAAGTAGAAGAACAAAATAGAAGGATGACTCACACACACACATAAGCGGTTTATGTGGGATATTTTTACCAAAATATCGCAGTTTACGGGTCTAATACGATGTAATAAAATCGAGAAATTAAAAACCCTAGATGGTTACGTTTTTTACGAAATCTAATTTGACCGATAGATTAGAAATAAATCACTTACTCGGAAAGCATATTTCGATTTCTGAAATCCGATGAAAAGTCGGGATAAGACAGTCCAAAATTTGCCTGGAAAAATAATAAAAACTGACTTTCTTTGGTGAACTCGTATCGCAGAAAAAGTGAATGTAAAGTCTGACGGTTTTTCGATCTGAGTTTTCGAACGAAAATTTTATCGGACGTGAAAACCCTAATACAGTAGTCGTTCAACCAACTTCTGGAATTTATTTTCAGAAATTAATTTCACCATTAGTCTTAGAATTGAAAATCCTTAACTTAGGCGTGCAAAGCCTTAATTAACAATTAAATTTTTATTTCTCATCGGAAGAAAATATCTGGGGTATATTACACACCGGCTCTGTCAGACATGGGGTATATGATTCCCAAGTCAAGAAGTGTCACACCCCGACTCCCGAGGTGTGACGATGCTAAAACTAACACTACTAAACAATCCATCACTCAACTCAAATAAGGGGAAACATGCTCGGGGAAACAAGGGAATACAACGGAAAGCGGTAACATTCAAGACATGCTTTCAAAGATATATCGAAACAACCAACGAGCACGAATAATTTACATATCAAGTTCGAATAGGAACAAGTATTTCAAGTCAACAAGAAACGAGATTCATCAAAAACAGAAATTAGTATCGAGCATATTGCTCGGAATTAGAACATGTATCAGAGTATAATATCCAAAAGACTTCAATAAACAAAATCATTGTGTTGCAGCGGAATCCTCGACTTAAACCCGACAACTACATGTACGAAGACATGCAATTGCCAGTCTAAAATTCGACTCGATCAACAAAACATATCACACCACCAAGCTGTCCTCTCCATCCGCATCCCGCTAACCTGCACGTTAAGAAAAACATACAGGGTTGAGTACTTCGTACTCAGTGAACACATGCCAAAAACATTTGAAAACTTCGCTCTTAGAGATATATCAATTGAACTTGTCTTGCCGTAGCATCACAAGTATTAATGCAGTGAAAACAGTTTTACTTGTGAATGCAAAAACATTTTCCTTTCGAATAGACTGCGTAGTCAAGCAATATATATATACTCAAGCAATATGTATCATCTACCACAATTCACTCTCACTGTGCCGAGAAGTAGGCCTCTTTCTCGAACATTGTAACCGGCCCAACCAAAGCAAGGCTCACAGTCACCTCAAACAATTCATATACCACACGTGGGATTCCTGCCTTTCACAGGACAATAATATCTCAACAAGCAGATGATAACACATACCAAAAACTCAAGTAAAAACGACAAGTCAACTGAACTTTAAAAACTCACATAATAATACTCAATTATCATAATAGCATTCATCGATAGTTTTGATTTTAGAAAAGCCCACCTGACTTCTGACGATTAGCTAGGCGGCTTCTCTTTCTTTGTCCTTGCTACTTCTCCATCCCGCTCAGTCCTTTATATTTTGACATCGATAAAATAAGTAAGACACGAGGCATAAGACGTAAAGTAGACGTTTGTTTTGACTGAAGGACTTCTACTTGACTCGTCTCTCTCTATTTTTATCTTTTCTAAGACATTCTCAATTCTCGGCTTTCTTGTCCTCGGTTCTCACTCTACTCGGTTACTAATTACTGCATCTCGTACTTTTGTTTCTAAATCATTAATGCTACTCGTTAATTTGTTAATGATATTTGCTAATGTCTTAGCATTTCTTGAAACGTTAATTATCTAAACTTCATTATTCGAATCCTTACTCACATTCTCCATTAAATACTCAATTATATGAACATCATTCACGTCATGAGCACGCATTGTCAACAATTTAAACAATCATTTCATTATAATCAAAGCATAAATATTTTACTCAAGCATATAGATTCAATTAAGCATATTTAATTATGTTTAATCACATAAGTCTACTCGAACGTATTTAATTCAACATAGAATTTCAATCAATCATTATAATTTTAAATTGGAATTTAAACAAACGTATTATCTCAAACTCGATTCATACTTCAAGTCACATTAACAATTACTCGTCATTACTCGACTCTAGTTTTGGAAAAGACATTAATTCCAATAATAAAAATTTTCTTGGATTAAAGCTTAAATAATCATTTAATATCTCTTAACTCAATATACGATGTTATTTCCAAAGACGTCGTCTTTTCTCAACTACTTATACGTATTCGCATACGTACTATTACTTATGCTTCTATTACTATTTCTCTTTTTCTTTTAATTAAACTCTTATTGAAATAAAAATTTATTTTCTATTTATAACTCGACTCTTAACTTCGTCTTGAAACTCGATTCTTAAATTATTATCTCTATTATTTCCTCGACCCTTTCAATTTAAAATGATTTGAAAATGAAACTCGATTGACTTATTCGAACATTACTAAATAATCATTACTCGGCATAATATTTATAAACAAATATTCAAACACTTATTATTTATAAACTCGATTCTCAAAATAACTCTTATTAAATCTTATTCTCTTTTTATAACATTTCTCAATTAATTACTTTAATTTGCTCAAATAATTCTTACTCGACTCTAATCTCATAGTTTCTCTTACTCGACTTATCTCTTTATTTATTTTCTAAGCTCGACTCAAGTTATTATTCTCATATTCTATTATTTCTTATTTAATGAAGAAATTCTTATTTTAGTTAATTTGCTCTAACTTTATTATTAAACTTTAAAATTCTCGATTAATTTAATATCATTTGGATAATTAAACTCATACTCAATTTAAAGCTTCTCGTTGATTACTTATACTCGACTCTATAATTATTATTTATTATTTTCGTTATTTCTCGTTTATTCAAACGACTTAATTCTCAACTATTCGACTCGAATTTCATACTCGATTCCTAACTCTATTTCATTAATTCTATCTCGTCTTCTATCTCTTATTTATTACGACTTCTAATTCTCCTTTATCTAATTCTCGATTATCAATTTCTCTAATCTCGATTTATTTAACTCGATTAACTCTTTATCTTAATCTTTAATTATTTAATAAAGAAATTATTTTTCTTTATTATTTTCTAATTTATGATTCATTACTAAGTTAATAATTTTTTCTCCTTTATTTTCTATATAATTTTTATTCTCAAAATATCTTGAATATTTTATTAATTTAATAATTAATTTCTTTTTGAATTAATTTTAATGATCTTTAAATCTTCAAATAAACACCAAGAACACCTAGAACACCAAGAACACATATTCAAAAATTCATATTTTTCACCAAGAACACCTAGAACACATACTAGGTATTCTTTCTCATCTTTTTCGATTTTTACCTTTTTTGTGTCTAAAATTTCATTCTTTTTATCTCATTTAATCCTACTAACGTCTATTATTCAAAATCTACACACAATCATACTCATAAACATCATGACATCAAAATCATCAAAATTATTATGACATCATAAAAATTTATTTTCTTCTAAATTCATGCATAAGTATCGATTTTCTCACAATTAATAACATAAAGGATTAAATCATCAATAACTCATAATTATCTCATGCTCAAAACATCAACAAATCATCAACAAAATAATTAAAATAAATTTCTCCTCTAATGCTCATATCACACGGCATTCATAGGATTTTTAGGGAAATTAATTTCTCAATTTTTCATGCACATATAATCATTCAAAATATACTCATAAACACATATCAATCATCAAATTATCAAATACTCAAGAAAATCAAAATTTCCTATTTTTCTCCTAATTTTCGGTTCTCACCAAATTTTAGGGTTTTTAATTTTTCTTTTCTTCTTTAAGCATAGATAAATTCCTAGGGTTTAATTCTCCTATTGATTTCCTCACTCGATTCTCACATCGAAAATCCTAGTTTTTCCTAAGCATAAATTTAAATATCATGCATGCATCTTTTCTTTAGAGATTATAGAGATTACATATATACATCTAATAAAATGGATTTAACCTACTTTGAAAATTAAATGGATGCTCCTCTCTTGATTTCTTCTTGGCCGAAAATAATGGCTTGAAAGGTTCAAATCCTAGCTTTGATTTCCATGGTGGATTTCATCTTGAATCCTCAAGAAAAAATGAAACAAAAATTAATCATCTTTGCTAGGGCATACGTGCCGAAATTTTTAAGGAAATAGAGATGATTTTGTTTTGATATTGAACTCAAAAATTGATGGATTATTACCTCTTTAATTAAAGTTGGAAGAACTAGAGAGGATGATGATGAAAATCTCTTGAATTTCTTGGAAGCTTGGAGCTTGGGATTTGAACTTCAATGGAGGAATTTCTAAAGTGTGTGTTGTGTGTGTGTTCTTCGGTTGGAGAAGGAGAGAATGATGTTGATTCTTTTTTTTTTCTTTCTCTTCCAAGAGAAGTCACAAGAGAGAGAGAGAGAGCTTGAGAGAGAGAGTGTGTAGAGTGTTTGAGAGAGAGTTGGAATGATGAATGAGAAATGATGGAAATGAAATGTATTTAGTTAAGAAAAGAATAACATCATTAATATTCTTTTAGGTTTTGACAAATAGAGTAGCTAGAGAGAGATTAGGGAGAGAGAGAGGGTAAGAGGTTGGTAGAGAGAGAGGGAGAGAGATGAGAGAGATTCTCTTCTGACAGATATAATTTTACCCGGTTGAAAAAGTTTTCCGGATAAAAAGTCTGTATTATTTCATTTATACTGAAAACGGCTCTAATCTCTTCTCGTCTCGTTTCTGACACTAAAAACATCTCGAACCTATCTAATGTCCCACTAAATAAATCAAGGATTCCGATTATCTAATTTTTAGGTCAAAATTCCAAGTAACGAAGAAAACCTAAAAATTAATCGGCTAATTAATCCATTAAGAACTAAACTCTTTGAATTCTCTCAGGTGATCTCAGATAAGCTTCTAACATATCTCAATGCTCTTAGAATTAATTCTAGATTCAAAAGACACTAATTAGATCAAATTCTAAGTTCGTCGGTGAATAGTGTTTTCTCGGTTCTCGTTACTATTCACTAAAAAGTAAAAATTCTCAAAATTTTCCCAAAGTCATACTCATGCTCAAGCTCATATAAATAAACTCAGTCAATGCATAAAGGGGCATTTTAGTCTTTTCAAAAATTTTCTTTTTCCTTAGAAAAATTTTATCTCTTAAAACTTGATAATTAAGCATATTAACTCATTTAAAACGCACTTAAGGACTTATGAAAACTCGGGGTATTACAAGAAGCTTGAGTATCTCTTTCATTACCACTTCTTTCATGGCTGGGTTCAATCTCCTTTGTGGGTCCCTTACTGGGGCCACGTCCTCCTCAAGCAAGATGTGATAAACGCAGTCCACAGGGTTAATGCCTTTGATGTCGGCCAAGGTCCACCCTATTGCTTACTTATATTTGCTCAGCACCTCACCAACTCGGACCTCCTCCATGCTTGACAGCTCGGATGATATGATCACGGGCAAAGTCTCGTTCTTGCCGAGATATATGTATTTCAGGTGCTTGGGCAAAGGTTTCAGCTCCAACGTAGGGGCCTTTTGCAATGATGGCACCAAGCTATCTTCTGGCTTCAATTCAGGGATGTTGAGTTGTTCAAACCCCTGAGGTTGCATGTTGCCCGGAATCCTGGCATAACTACATTCTTACACATCTGCTGGTTCATCATTCTAAGCAAGATCCTCCTCTGTCTGCAAGCCGGCATCCTGCTCAAGAACTGTTTGTTGCCAGAATTCCTCTACCAACTCCTCAGTCTCATCATGGGGTAGTTCCTTGAGTTCCTTGTCGAACTCGTCTTCATCTTTACGGAATTTTTAGGAGTGTTGTTGTCCTCTAACTCTTCATCTATCCCATAGTCTTCATCGGTGGAGTCGAAACTATGTCCATGGACTGACTCCTCCCAGAAATCTTTATCACTTTCAAACTCGTCGCCTTCATAAAACACCAACAAGGCACCATTATCCTCAATATCCTCATCTTGGTCGAGATCCAGGTCAAGACCCTTTATTAAATTGAGTTCAGCCTGGCCTACATCCTCGTTGTCTTCTAAGAAGCAACTTAAGCTATTCAATGTCTCCACTCGTCGACCAAATGCATTGAGGGTGTTGAGGTGTTCTAGAGCATCATCCTAATTTTTCCGATAAGCGTCAAACTCGACGACTTCCACAGCCACTTGAACTGTCAACCTCCCAGTGTCACAATCGATTTTGGTGCAGGCCGTCCTCAAAAATGGCCTTCCGAGCAAGATCACTGGGTTTTTGATTGCTTTCTTTCTCATGTCAAGAACATAGAAGTCAGCTGGGAACAGAAGATCCCCCACCTTGAACAACACGTCCTCCAAAACTCCATCAGGGTAAACTGTGGACAAGTCGGCCAATTGAATGGCAACACGGGTAGGAGATAAAGGTCCTACACTCATTTCGTCGAACATGGCTCTTGGCATTACATTTATCAAAGCTCCTAAATCAAGCATCGCCTTGGGTATTGACGTAGTACCTATTGTGCATGGGATAGAAAACATGCCAGGATCCTTCTTCTTGAGCAGGATGTGAGCATTCATGAGTGCTGACACGTTCTCCACATGAAAACAGGCATTATATGGGTACTTGGTCTTCTTCAAGCACATCTCTCGCAAAAATTTTGCACACTTTGGCATGGATTGTAATGCCATCAATAGTGGCAGGTTTATCTCCACTTTCTTGAACACCTCCATCATGTCCTCTAACTCCTTATGATCACGATCACGGGAAAAACGTCTTGGATACGGGATCTTTGCCTTAGCAGTGCGAGGAACAGTCCTCTTGGCCAAAGCCTCTGCTTCTTTTTCAGCCTTCAGAGAATCTAACAACACGTCATCTTTATCAAACCCCAGTTTTGATCTTCCATCTTCACGTAGTCAAACAAGGCTTCATCCTTCTCATTATCGAAGATGGGGTTCTTATTGGCCTTTATCCCTTCTTCACGCTTCACCTTCAACTTTACATAGAGGTCATTGATATCTCCTGAGCTCATCTTTGTTTCTTCTACTCGAGCAGGTCCCTTGAGTTGGATTGTGGGCAACACCTTTGACAAATCCTTACCACTTCGCAAAGTTACAGCATTGACTTGCTCCTTGTTGACCTCCACTTGGCAGGAAGCCTTCCGCTCTTGTCATCTATAAGCTTTGACAATGTTTGGTTTATGTGAGTTAATTGAGTTTGAAGGTTGTTCGATTGACCTTGACTTTCCAATTGAATGTTCTCAAAATCCCTCCTAAGCCTCTGGTTATCATTGGTAAACCTATCGATGGTCTCCTTCATGAACTCCGTCTTTGCTGGTTCTCGATGGGGAGGAACATAGTTATGTTGTTGTTGAGGCTGCTGTGGAGGTGGAGGCACATATTGCTGTTGAACAGGCTGTTGTGGTTGTTGGTGGGCAGGAGGCATTTGTTAATGGTTGTTGCCATATGTCAGGTTCTCATGCTGATTCTGCCTATAGCCGTAGTTGTTGCCATAGTTGCTGTTATTGCCATACTGGAACCTTTGTTGCCCACCACCTTGCTGGTTCTGCCCTATTGCCTTCACTTCCTCTCCTTCCTCCACAAGCCAACTGGGACATTCTGAGGTGATATGGCATGTTTCCTAACACACCTCGCATTTCTTCACAGCTCTGTGAACTTCTTTGCCATCGACCTTCTTTTTCAAGTCCTCCATTTGACCACTCATTTTGGTCATGAAGTCTTTCATGGTGCTGACCAAGTTATCGGAATTCCCCTTGTTGCCTTCATACCCCCCTCTTGGGATATCATCTTCATCTCGTGATTGATCAGCCATGGCAACTATTTTCTTGAACACTTTAGCTGGAGATTGATCGACTATGGCTCCTCCGCAAGCTGCAATTATCCATTTCCTTTCAGATGCCCTTAATCCTTTTAAGAAATGCTTGATTAAATCAATGTCCTCGATTTGATGTTGAGGACATCTTGCGATCAACTTCTTGAACCTCTCATAATATTCATACAACGATTCACTTCCACCCATTTTGATCGAGGAAATGGCATTCCTTTCCACTTTGTATCTGGCCAACGGGTATGTACTTGTCAAGGAAAGCCTGCTGCAACTTCTTCCAGGTATTGATGCTTCCCTCTGGCAAGGTGAAAATCCACTCACGTGCTCTGTCAAGAAGTAAGAACGGGAAGGTGAGTAACCTTACGTAGTCTGGAAATGTATCTTGGGCAGCATCTCGTTCTCTGGCAGCATCTCGGGTAGAAGGAGTATTGTTCCTTAGAGTGCTGATCGCCATCTCAAAGTCTTGAAGATGGGTTTGAGGGTCTTCTCCGGGATGATCACTGAACTTGGGCAGTATCTGAATCAGCGAATGTTTGAGCTCTCAGTTGCCATTGAAGGTGGGCAGCTAGACACTTGAAGGTTTGATCCCCCTGTCGTCAGGGAACATAATCTGACGGATGGTTTTCTCTTGCTGTCTTGCCATGTTTATTGATGTCTCTGATTCTGAACTGGATGTTGACTTCTCGCTGTCTGTACTCGCTGTTGAGCAAGAGTCGTCTTCTTGCTCAATATCCTTATCTTCTGTTAAGCTCGGCAACTCTGAAGGTTCATTGACGCCTTCCTCCAGATCTTTCTTCTTCTTACGTTGTTCTGCTCGATTTCTCCTAGCTATCACCTCCGGGTAAGTTCCTAGATCTTGTGGATCTCCGTCACTCCGTAGATGTGGCTTGGGCATAAACCGTGCTCAACTCAAGCTAGAAGAGCAAACTAGCTTAAAACCATGTCCTCGGCAACGACGCCAATGACGAAGCGCTGTCGTTACACTCTTCGCACAAATAAATTTATAAACACCTCTTGCCCAACAAGGTAGTAGTTAATGGCAAGTGGGGTCGATCCCAAGGGACTTGGCGTAGATCTGCTCTTCAAATCGAACTCAACAAAAGGGGTTTTGACTGCAATGTATCGTATAACTCAACAAGTAAAAATATCAAATAACAAAAGAGTTTGGATTGGGTTTCGAATCCATAATCTTAATTACTCATCACTCTTTCATTGGTGCAAAGATATTCAATTAACTGATCTCATCGCTTGGTTTAAGACAAAGATTAGTTTATACCCTAAAGGTCACGATATAAACACACTTAGCCTATGTCTATCCAATTTTACAGATCTTGAACAGAAGGCAAGATCTCCTCTCTTGATCAACAAAGTCACGAAGACACTTCAATAACGATGCTGCCCAACAGGTATTAAGAATAAATAGACTCAAGACAGCCAAGAGGTAGGTCACTACCGACTGCTCTCCAACACTCTTTACCTTCTTGGGCACGAAAGACACTCTCGAGTTAAATCCCAATTCCTAACATGACTTAATATCAATATCTAGATGGAGATCAATCATATGTCAATATCAATTAAATCTAGTATTATCCCTAAGTGTTTCAGGAACAAAATCAATTAACGAACTAACATAATTAGACCTCACGAGTTTTAGAACGAGTAACTTACGACCAATTCTTCTACATCCAACCCAAACGATAAATTTAGCTAGACATAATATTAAATAAGAACACAAAATAAATAAGGGAAAACATACTTAACATAAACTGGAAATGGGTTGCTGCCCAAAAGCGTAAGTCCGCAACCAAGGTCTTGGCTTCAAGCCAATAACTAAACTACTGCAGAAAATATGAAACGAACGAAAAAGTAAATTGCGCGTAGAACTTGTTTCTTCCTCACTTCCTCTCAAACTAAGAATGCATAACTAGCTATGAACTTGAATAAAAACAGCACACATTACATAATGGAGTCGGCCATATATATAGGCGAAGGGATTAGGGTTGAGATAGTTTCCTTGTTGGTGAAGGATTCTTCCCATGCATATCACATCCGCCTTCTCTCTCATCCATGCAGTCACGATTCTCTTCCCTTGCTTGGTAGATATCTTCTTTGATTAGGTCCAGCTAGGATAAGGAAAGAAATATCCGATCCTTATCCTCTTCCTTGAGGGAAAAGAAATCTGCTACTGGCTCGACTCACTTCTTGCCCTTGATATCTGTATCCCGGATTGCTTCCTGTGTTGACCAAGATCCTGGCTCCTCCAGGTATTTTGTCTGTTGGCTTCAAAGATATGGGGAGGTACTTCCTGACTTGTACAGCATGTAAAACGTGTTGCCCAGCTACAAGCCTCCAGCCCTATGCCCATTTGCATCGTATCACCATTTCAGCATCTCAACAACAGATTTTCCACCGAATTTGCCCAACATCCCACCTGTTCTTCCCTCCACACCATCTCTCGACTTTGTGTCCTCCCAGACACACTTCGTTACTTGGAATTTTGACCTAAAAATTTGATATTCTGGTTCCTTGATTTATTTCGTGAGATATGAGATAGGGTCGAGAAGTTTTCGATGTCGGAAACGAGACGAGGAGAGATTTAAGTCGTTTTCAGTAGAAATGAAATAATACGGATATATACTACCGGAAAACTTTTTCATCCGGGTAAATTTTTATCTGTAAAAAAATAAAATCTCTCTTAACTCTCTCGCTCTCTCACCGATCTTTCTCTCTCCCTAAATCTCTCCATAGCCTAGGGTCCCTATTTTCAAAACCTATAAGGAATAATCATAATGATATTCGTTTCTTAACTAAGCTAAATTCATTTAACCTATCATCCATCATTTCATCATTTAATTCATGCATTCACCTTATTTCAACCATTTCTAACGTGTTGATTGATATCAAGAGAAGAAAGAAAATTTTTTCTCCCATCTCTGTCTTTACCATGTATCATCACCAAAGAAGAAAGAAAATATTCTCTCTCCCAAAAATCCCTCTCAACCGTAAAACACACACACTTACACATAGTAGAGACAAACTCCATTGAAGCATAGAAGATCAAGCTTTCAAGCTTCCAACTTCAAAGAAGATCATCATCATCATTCTTTTCGATCTTTCATACACCAATTGAAGAGGTAATTAATTCATCAATTCTTGAGATCAATATCAAATCCCAAATCATCTCAATTTTCTTCAAAATTTTCGGCATCTATGCCTTTGAAGAGATGATTAATTTTTATCTTATTTTTCTTAAGGATTCAAGATGCAATCCATCATGGAAATTCAAGCTAGAGGTTGAGCTTCCAAGCCCTTCATTTTCGGTTCAATCATCATCAAGAGAGAAGCTTTGATTTAATCTTTTAAAAGTAGGTTAAATCATTTGATTACTTGTATATTTGTAATCTATAATCCCTAAAGAGATGAAAGCATGCATGATCTAAATTTATGCATAGGCAAACTAGGGATTTCGATGTGAGATTCGAGTGAGGAAATCGTTAGGAAATCGATCCTAGGAATTAATCTATGATTAAAAGAGAAAAGAAAAATAATCTCCTAAAAATTCTATTAAAACCGAAAATAGGAGAAAGAGAAGGAAAAATCATTTTCTATGATTTTGATGATTTAATTGCTCTATATGTGTTTATGAGTATATTTGGAGTGATTATTTATGCATGAAAAATTGAGAAAATAATTGCCCTAGATTGTATATGTGTGCCGTGAGTTTTGAGGCATGAGGAGGAATTTTATTTTGATCATTTCCTTGATAATTTGATGATGTTATGAGCATGAGATGATATGAGATTATGATGATTTAAATTCCTTATGATGATATTATGAGAAAAATCAAGTTTTATGCATGATATGGAAGAAATGTAATTTTGATGATTTTTGGTGAATTGATGATTTGATGTTAAGAATGTGTTTGTGAGTAGTTTGATGTATTAGATGTTCAATAAGAATTTTTGAGATGAAGAAGATGAATTTCTAAGCATGAAAATGAGAAAAAAAATCGAAAATTAGGAATAGAATACCTAGTGTTTGTTCTAGGTGTTCTTGGTAAAAAATATGAATTTTTGAAGATTTGAAGAAATGCCTAGTGTGTGTTCTAGGTGTTCTTGGTTAAATCTTGAAGATTTGAATATTGTTAAAATTAATTCTAAAAGAAATTAATTAATTATTTAATGAATAAAATATTTATAATTTTTTAGAATAAAATTAAAGAGAAAATAAAAAGAGAAAAAAATTATTAAATTAATGATGAGTCTTTAAGTTGAAAAAAAATAAAGGAAAATAATTTCTTTATTTGATAATTAGAGTTTAAGATGAAGAGTAAATCGAGAAATTAATTTTTGAGATTAAGAGGAGGAAATAATCGAGAAATAATAAAAGAGGAGTTAGAGTTAAAGAATTAGAGTGGAAGTCTAGTATAAAATGTGAGTCGAGTTAGTTGAAGTTAAGACGTTCAATTGAACGTGAAAGAAGGAAAAATGATAATAAATTATTTATAAGAGAAAAATAATAGAAGAGTCGAGTATGAGAAATTGAGTGAGAAATTTTAAACGAGTAAATGAACTCTTCGTAAAATTAGTCAAGGAGTTTTAAAATTAAAATAAATAATGGAGTTAGCAATAAAATGATTAAAGAGATAATTTCTTAAGAAACGATGGAGTAAGAGAATAAAGAGTCGACTCGAGCTTTGATGATGGATTAATAAATAAAAATTCGAAGATTTAAGTTGAGTTAAGAAAATAATAATTTGCGAAGAATTGAGTCGAGTAAGAGGAGTTTATGAGTTTAGAGTTGAGCGAGAACTGTTTAATAAAGTGATAAAATTTAGTTAAAATAGTTTAATGTTTAATCATTAAATTAAATGTGAAATATTGAAGAGACGAGAAAAAAATTTAAAAGGAGATATTTCAGTTTGAGAATCGAGTTATTAACTGATGAAGTGTTTAAATGCTCGTTTATTTTTATAATTGAGTATTGATTGATTAATGATGCTTGAGTAAATAATTGAGTTTGTTTTTCAAATCATTTTAAGCAAAGACGACGTATTTTGAAAATAATGTCGTATATTGAGTTGAGAAATATTAAATGAATATTTGAGTTTTTAATTGAAAAGAATTATTTGAATTTTATTTCGAAATATGAGAATATAATTTGTGGGATTGAAGTTAACGTCGTTTAAAAAACTAGAGTCTAGTAATTGTTTATGTGACTTGAAGTGTGAATCGAGTTTGAGATAATATGTTTGATTTAATTCCAGATTGAGTTATAATATGTTTGATTAAATCTATATGCTTGAGTGAAATGTTTACATTTCGAATATGATAAAATGATATGTTCAAATTGTTGAGAATGCGTGCATGTGACATGAATGATTTGATATGATATTAATTGAGTTTAGAAAGCGAGTAAGAATCGAGTAATGAAGTTGAGATAAATGATATTTCATTAATTAGTGAGAAACGTTAGAGTATTATCAATTACCGATTAATAATTAATGATTTAGAACGAGAGTACGAGACGAAGAAATTAGTAACCGAATAGAGTCGAGAATCGAGAACGAGAAAGTCGAGAAAGAGATCGACTTAGAAAAAGATAAAATAAGAATAGACAGACCCGAGTCAAGTAGAAGTCCTCCAGCCGAGAGACACATCTACTTTACGTCTTTTGCATTGAGTCTTATTATTTTATCGATGCCCGATTTATGAAGGACTGAGCGGGACGGATAAGTAGCGAGGACATTCACGAGTAAGCCGCCTAGCTAGTCTTCGGAATACAGGTGGGCTTTTCTAAAACCAAAATTCCGATGAATGCTATCGTTATTTGGTTATTGAATATTATTATTATGATGTGAGTTTTAAATTCAATTGACTTGCCGATTTTATGTGATGTTTGGTATGTTTTATCATCTGCTTGAATAAGATACTATTGTCCTGTGAAAGGCAGGAAACCCACGTGTGGTATATGAATTGTTTGATGGTGACTGTGAGCCTTGCTTCGGTTGGGCCGGTCACAGTGTTTGAGAAGGAGGCCTACTTCTCGACACAGATGGATGGATGATGTGGTAGATGACACATACTATTTGATGTATATATAATTGTTTGTCAGCGTTGACGTTTCAATAAAGTAAAATATTTTTGCATTCACAAGTAAAACTGCTTTCATTGCATAAATACTTGTGATGCTACTGCAAGGCAAGTTCAATTGATGTAGCTCTAAGAGCAAGTTTCAAAGTTTTTGGCATGTGTTCACTGAGTACGAAGTACTCAGCCCTGCATGTATTTCTAAACGTGCAGGTTAGCAGGATAAGGATGGAGCGGGCAGCTTGGTGGTGTGATGTTTTTAAGTCGAAAGTTAGTCTGGCAATTGCATGTCTTCATACATGTAGTTGTTGGGATTGAGTCTAGGTTTCCGCTGCTATGCTTTGCAAAATGAGGTCTGTTGATTTACTTTGAAACAATACTTTGATATTCTGTTGAGTAAGATCGATGTGCTCGATACAATTTAAAAGTTTTTGTTGGTTCGTGTTTTTGGGAATCTTAAATACTTATGCCATTTCAGTTTGCTATGTAAATTATTACATGCTTGTTTGATGTTTTAGTTGTGACTTGGAAGCATTTTCTCTTTTATTATCGCTTTCAGTCAATATTTCTCTTGTTTTCCTGAGCATGAATCCCTTATTTGAGTTGAGTTGATGGATGGTTCGTAGTGTTAGTGTTCGTACGTCGCACCTCGGGAGTCGGGGCGTGACAGGTTGGTATTAGAGCAGGTCTGTTTGCTCTGAAGTCTAACTTTCTTTGATGAGTCGAGTCTAGATTTATTTCCTAAACTTATTTGAGTCAGTAACATACCAAGCAATCCCCCATCTCATCCGGCAACCAGGTACGCCTTATTTTCTAAAAGCTTTTGAGTTTAAAATGGTGATTGAGATTTTGAGGTTTTGAGTTATTGAGTTTATTATTTGTACTTTTCTAAGAGATAAAAGCTTTATAAGTTGATTGAATAACTAGATTGCTTTAGAATGCCTTCCCTAATGCATTTTTGTGGAAAAATCGAAAAGGATGGAACGTTTGTGCAAACGATTACGTGAAATGGAATTGCCAAGTACCCTGAGCGATAACACCCCTATGGAAAGCAAGAACGAGTATGTGGTGGTTGGGAAATTCTAGCATGCCTGCTTAACTACTTTAGTATGCCTAATTCGTTTAAAATACGTATGGGATGGATGATCGTGAGTGGATGCAGGAGTACCTGCATGTGAGAAAAATGCACCGCGAGTCTATTGCGGAATTCCTAACGAGGTACCATAAAATTTGAGAGAAAGTCCAGTACATGGATATCGGACCGTTAGATGGAATGATCCATCTAATTCAGGCTTTGCCCCGTGAGTGGCGAGATTGGACAGCTTTGCTTGTGCCCCGATTTCCGGACAGTACATGCAGTACGGTGCCCCTCCCCCAGAGCCCTATGATGATGACCTCCCTGCCGAGCCAAATGGTTTTGTTCGTAGTCCCCCGCCTATTCTCCAAGATGGCCCAGTTTCTCCTTGTATTCCTATACCTCCTCGTGTTGAGCCAGAGCCTCGAGCTGCTTACTAGGACTACCTATATTCGAATGGTGTACTCCCTATTCGAGCTTATGATCCTTTTTCTTCATCCAACTCATTAGCCCAGCATTCAAACGGGTTTTATGATCCTAACGAGCCTCGCCGCCTTCGCATGACCGATTTGCAGAGTATATACGTCGCAATCACACTTTTTCTCCGGTTCAAACCCTAGCCAAGCCTTCTTGGCCAGCTCGTACCGGTAATGGCAACGATGACGAGTACGACGAGGAGCAGGCAGCCGAAGCTACCTTGGGCAGCAGTTATCTTCAAGCTCTGCCAAACGACTATTTTTCAGCTTTGTACACGTTTGCTCCTACGCCTGTTGTGAGGATCGAGGAAGAATATGAGTCACAGTTTGGCGCCCCAGTCGATGTGGCATCTTACCTCTGCCGTAGTGAGAAATCGCCCCGAGACACCCCCATGGGTTGAGTCCAAATTAGAAGATGTAAATGCTCGTTTTGAGGATGAAGATACGGGAGATATGACGAACCCTTGGGAAGCAGTCAACTACACCTTCCAGGATTATGAAGAAGAAACGAGGGCAGCCGAACTCGAGCATTTTAACATCATAAACGACGGCGCCGAGGTAGAGAAAGAGGATCCCAAAGAGGATCCAGAGGAGGAAGAGGATCCCGAAGAGGATCCCGAGGAGGAGGAGAACCCAGGAGAGGAGAACGCCGATGAGAAGCACTATGACGATCATGGTCCAAGTGAAGATGATTCTAACGTTTAGAATCAGTTCAAGCAAATTATGGAAAATCATCGAACGATATTTACCTTTATGTTTGAGAGTGGAACTCTTTTCTTTAACACAGTGATGTAAATATTCGAGCCTTGAGGTTTGGTTAGCTAGTGAGAATCGAACGAGACATGTGAGATCGTAGTTCGATTTGAGTAGTAGATCGTCATGTCGACGTGAGGGATATATTTTCCAGTGTGAATATTAAATCCCCTATTATGTAGTAAGTCCTCAGAAGAGGCCATTGTCGAGTGAAATGAAAAAGCAACCGATAGGCTGTTAAAAAGAAATTAACTTTGAGTCTCCCGAGTAATTAAATTAATCCGAGTATTTGAGATCCCTAAATGATGATTGAGATGAGGACGAGTATCGAGATAAGAGTTGAGTAAATTGAGCGAACCATTCTTTAGCAATAAATAATAAGATTTGAGTGAAGGATGATGAGATGTCGATGAGCTAAAATAATAAAAATTATTTGAGTGCATAATTGCTTTGAGTTTTGAGAAATATTTGTTCGAGTTTTGAGAAATGTTTAACTTGGAATATGTGAGTAATGATGTGATGATGATTGAGAAATATTTGTTTGAGAATATATATATATATATATATATATATATATATATATATATATATGAGTGATGACGTGATTATATGCCAATGATGATTGATTATTTTGAGATGAGAATGAATTGATTAAGATATATGTGAGTTTGAGATGATTGCTTTAATTGTAATGATTGTTAAATTGATTTTCTTTGATGCTTTGATAAGTACCAATAGAGAATCATATTCCTTTTGAAAGAGGGAAACATTTTCAGAATCGAAAAAGGTCCTGAGTGAGATAATTTGTTCCTTTCGAGAGGCTTGAAAATTCTTTTGTATTCCTTTAGAATGCCGCCAAGACGAAGAAATGTTAGAAACGTTAGAAATGAGGAAGAGGGACATCGAAATCCTTCCCCGCCCCCTTAAAATGAACGTCGAGTAGAAGAATTATTTCTTCACCAAAATCCCCCAACTTTTGACGGTAAAGGCAGTCCGGCGGAAGACAAAGACTGGATTCGTTCTCTTGAGCAAATTTTTAGATTTCTTCAATGCAATGATCGCGAACGTCTCAAGTGCATGACGTATCAATTGAATGGAGCTGCCAACTATTGGTGGAAAGCGAGACAGAGGATGTATACGCCCGAGGAGCGTAATAATTTGACGTGGGAACAATTCAAAGAAGCGTTATATGAGAAGTACATACCGAGGAGTTATCGCAAGCAGAAGGCAAACGAATTTGCCAATCTTAAGCAAAGAAAGAAGAGTGTAGCTGAGTATGATCGAGAGTTTTGCGAGTTAACTCGTTTTGCGCCTGATAAGGTAGATACTGATGAGAAAATGTGCGAGCTGTTTCGAACGGGATTGAGGTAGGATATTCGAGTAGTTCTTGCCAGTCAGAGTGGTCTGACTTACGGGAAAGCCCTTAACCGAGCCCTAGATATGGAATTGGCTATGCAACCAGAAAGAAGATCGCATTCTTCAGTGAATCCCCAATCCCAGAGTCAGATGACAATGACCGGAACTACCTATCAACCTCAGTTCGGCCAGTTTTCAAAAAGGAAGGGAAAGTGGAGTGGAGGAGGCCACCCAAGTAAAAGGCCGTGGCAAGGAAAAGGACAGTAGCAATCTCAGCAAACCTAAAAAGCGAGAGCTCCGCAGGCTAACCGAAGTAATGTGCCTGTAGGACCACAAGGACTCCATGCTTGTTCGAAATGTGGCAAAATGCATCAAGGCATTTGTAGGATGGGAAGTAATATCTGTTTTACTTGCGGACAGCCTGGTCATTTCTCGAACTAGTACCCAAGTAAACAGCAAGAGATGAATGGCGGAAGGCCAAATCAATTTCAGTCTTCACAGATGAAAGCTGTTGAAGCATCTCGACAGTAAAAGTTTCCTCAGCATCAGCATAAGCCACAACAGCCAAAGCAACCTTTTCAACAAGAGCCGCCGCATTTTCAAAAAGCCTTTGCAATTGAGCAGAAACTGTCAGCAAAAGACCAAGGAAACCTAGCAGGTATGGAAAAGCTTAACGGCATCCCTATTATCATCTTATTCGATACCGGTGCTTCGCATTCGTTTATATCTAGCGCGTGCATAGAGAACCTAGAATTGAATATAGAAGAATCGAACCAGGTGCTTAGAGTGACTACCCCTTTAGGTAAGTCAGCGTTGTTATCGCCTGTTTGCTCGAACTTAGAATTCAAATTCGAAAATCATAAGTTGTTAGCGAAATCCTTAAACCTGATTCAAATGTAGGACGTAGACTTAATCCTCGGAATGGATTGGTTAACTGAAAATTTCGCAATGATTCGATGTGACCAGAGGCAGATTTCGTTTCAACCTCCGGGAGAAGAGCCGACCGTAGTCTCTGGAGTTGAGAGGAGAGTGAGAAAGAGTGTGCTGATAATCTTGGCTATGAAAGCGCAGAGGTTAATGAGGAGGAGAGATACACAAATGTATCTAGTTTATTTGAACAAAGATGAGAACCAAGAGTTGAGTGTCGATGATGTACCTTTCGTGAGAGAATTCAAAAACGTATTCCCAGAAGTGCTACCAGGATTACCTCCTGACAGATAACTAGAGTTTACGATTGATCTAGAACTAGGATCAACCCCGATATCAAAAGCTCCATACAGAATGGCTCCAAAAGAACTTGAAGAGTTGAAGATCCAGTTGCAAGAATTGTTAGATTTGGGTTTTATCCAACCAAGTGTTTCGCCTTGGGGAGCTCCGATTCTATTTGTGAAGAAGAAGGATGGTATTTTGAGAATGTGGATAGATTACCGAAAGCTTAACAAGATTACGCTCAAGAACAAGTATCCTTTGCCAAGAATAGATGAGTTGTTCGACCAGCTAAAAAAAGCAGGTGTTTTCTCCAAGATCGACTTAAGATCTGGATATCATCACAAGAAGATGTTCCTAAGACTACTTTCAGAACGAGATATGGACATTACGAATTCATAGTAATGCCATTTGGTTTGACTAATGCTCCAGCTGTATTCATGGATTTGATGAATAGAGTTTTTTCACGAATTTTTGGATAAATTTGTGATTGTCTTACAGACGATATTTTGGTGTATTCAAGAGATGAAGCCGAATACGAGAAGCATTTGCGAATCGTGTTGGAGAAGTTAAGATCCGAGAAGTTGTATGCCAAATTCAGCAAGTGTAAGTTGAAGGAAGTGAATTTCCTAGGACACGTTATTTTGTCCGAAGGGATTAAAATGGACATGGAAAAGGTGAAAGCTGTGCAAGATTGGAAATCACCGACGTCAGTTCATGAAATCCGTAGTTTCTTATTTTAGCACGTTACTATCGGAGATTCATAGAAGGATTTTCCAAGATTGCAAAGCCGATGACGAGTCTGTTGAAGAAAGAGTCGAAGTTTGAGTGGACGGAGGAATGCGAGAGAAGTTTTTAAGAGTTGTAGTCAATCCAGCTCCAGGAAAAGACTATACAATTTATGCTTATGCGTCGACTCAAGGCTTAGGATGTGTCCTAATACAAGATGGAAGAGTGATAGTGTATGCTTCAAGACAACTCAAACCCTATAAAGAGAAGTATCCGACTCATGATTTGGAGTTAGTAGCCGTAGTGTATGCCTTGAAATTTTGGAGACACTATCTCTACGGTGCTAAGTGTGAAATCTTTTCGGATCACAAGAGTTTGAAGTATTTCTTCGAACAGAAGGAATTGAATATGAGACAGAGGAGATGGCTTTAGTTGGTGAAGGACTATGATTGCAAGATATCTTACCATCCCGGTAAAGCTAATGTTGTAGCCGACGTGTTGAGTCGAAAGAGAAAGGAGGAGAATTCGGAAGAAACTGAGTTAGGATTCTCGCTAAGTGATGAAGTGAGTTTAAATGAAGAGTTTGGGAAAATGAGAATCGAAGTAATTGCACCCCCAGCAACCGTAGAGCACGTGATTGCTCCGTTGGTAATGATGCCAGATTTGAGGTCCCGCATTATCGAAGGTCAACGAGGAGATGAAGATTTGGAGAAGTTGAGGATGAAGGTGAGAAGAGAAGGAGTCAAGGATCTTTCCAAGTTGAGTGATAACGTTTTGTTATTTCGAGGAAGAATTTGTGTGTGTCAAATGATGAGAAGTTGAGAAATGAGATAATGAGTGAAGCTCATGAGACTCCATACACAGCCCATCCTGGCAGTACAAAGATGTACCAAGACTTGAAACAACAGTTTTGGAGGGAAGGATTGAAGAAGGATGTGGCCATGTATGTTGAGAGATGTTTAGCTTGCTAACAAGTAAAGTCCCTACACCAAAGACCGTATGGACCCTTACAACAGCCACCAGTCCCAGAATAAAGGTGGGATGGTATCACGATGGTTTTCGTGACAGGTTTGCCAAGGACGAGAACGAGGAGAGGAAACACAGTCGTGTAGGTGATAGTGGATAGGTTGACGAAGTCCGCTCATTTTATACCTATTCCACACACCTAAGGATTGGATAAGTTGGCACAAATCTATGTCAGAGAGATTGTGAGATTACACGGAGTACCGAGTACGATTACCTCCGACCGAGATTCGAAGTTCACAGCCCGTTTTTGGGAAAGTTTCCATAAAGAGTTGGGAACACAGTTGCAGTTCAACACTACTTATCATCCTCAGACGGATGGTCAATCCGAGCGAACAATTCAAATCCTCGAGGACATGTTGAGAGCTGTTAGACAAAGGAGACGAGTGGGAGAAAATTTTACCTTTTATCGAGTTTGCGTATAATAATAGCTATCAAAATACGATTGGAATGACCTCATACAAAGCCCTTTACGGAAAGAAGTATAGATCGCCGCTTTATTGGGACGAAGTAGGCGAGAGAAAAGTGATAGGGCCAGACGCGATAAAGGAGATGATAGAATCTGTTCGTCAGATTCGCGAGAAGATAAAGGAAGCTCAAAATCGACAGAAATTGTATACCGACAACCTAAGATCCGAGCTAGAGTTTGAGATAGGAAGCAAAGTCTTCTTGAAAGTATCTCCATCGAGAGCAATACACCGTTTCGGTGTTAGAGGAAAATTGAAATCACAATTTATAAGACCTTACGAAATTCTTGAGAGGATAGGAGCCGTATCGTATAGATTGGCGTTACCTCCCAGTTTTCGGAATTCGCATAACGTTTTTCACGTGTCGCAATTGAGGAAGTACGTTTTTTATCCGAAAACACGTGATACGCCAAGAGGATGTGGCTTTGAAGCCAGATTTGAGTTATGAGGAGAAAGTCGAGAGAATCCTAAACCGCAAGATCCAGCAGCTTCGAATGAAATCGATTCCCTTAGTTAAGATTAAGTGGTGTCATCACGATATCGAAGAAGCTGTTTGGAAATTTATTAAAAGTTTTGATTGATTCCAAAACCAGCTGACCCCAACCGAGTAGATGTTGCCAGATCCTAATGTTGATAGTTAGGCTCGCTGTTTGAGCATTGTTAAGATTTTATCTTTACAGGACTCCAGATGAAGATGGCAACAAGGCTTCACTCGGATAGAACCTCAGGTGTAAAAAAAACACCTAAGCGTTCAAGTCTCAGAACAACAGCTAAGTATTCTAAGGGAGAAGATGCAAGAGAACATCAGTTGTAAGAAAGACAACTGAGCGTTCGAAGCCAACTGATCAGAGTCAGATACAAGAAAGATAACTGAGCGTTCAAGATGGAACATCAGTTGTAAGACTCAATCAGTTAAATCAACAGCTTGAAGTTCAAAGTCAGCTAAGAGTTCAACTGTTCTTACTCAGACAGAAGCATTCAGATAGAACATCAGCTGAAGTCCAATCAGATGAAGATCAAACGACTCAACCGACTATCAAATGTTGGAGGTCAAATGTTAAGATTTTAATTTCAAATAAGGAAGTCACGTGAAGGTTTGACTCTCTGTCATTACCTCATTTGGCCCAACACAAGGTTGTCTCAGATGGAAAGCAGAAGCGCGCAGTTGCCAAATCCGGAAAGTCTGCAGAGATGAGAGACAAGCCATCGCAATCAAAGAACAGAGATCAACGGCTCCTCCAACGGCTAGTTGATTCTCTCTGCCTATAAATAGAGGCTTTCATTCATTCACGAAGATAACGGGAAAGACGAGACAGATAAGAGCAAAGAGATAGACGAGCGAACATCACCAGCTGAGAGTTCATATCGCATAAGAACTAAATTGGATTCAAACTCTAAGAACATCATTAGTTGAGAGTTCTAGAGTATTAGATTCTGTCTTTGTTTGTTTTTCGATCCAACCTTGAGAACATCACTAGTTGAGAGTTCGTAGAGTGTTAGATCATAGCTCACTTCTTGTTCGAGCTATTAGTTGGAACCCACCCTTTCACATATCCTCTCAAAAGGATTGTTAGGACCCTACTCTTCCCGGAATTGAGTAGATAGGTTGATTAGTACCCGTAAACTAATCTGTAAGGTTGATAAGTACCCGTAAACTTATCTCAATGGTTTCAAAGCCCGCATAAGCTTTGTGGTTTGTCCAGAAGAACTTGGACTGAGTTGTGTGGATTCACAACTCCCCGTGGACGTAGGAGTTATCTCCGAACCACGTAAATCTTTATGTGTTGTGTTTATTATTCAGTTATCGTATTGCATATTCAACTGACCAACTAACCATCATACAAACTGCATTTTTCCATATCAACTGTCTTGGTTATTGACCAACCTTGCACTTAAGCGTGAGTTGATTTTTATACGAGTTAATTTCCACCACATTCCGCACAGCACTTCACTTCCAGCTGAGTGTTTCTTACTCGGTTGTGATTCCAACTGAGTTGCATTACTCGGTTGTGTTATTTTTTAGGGGATTGTTTTTAAACGTTTTATCTAGTGTATCCCTCCCCCATACACCAGAACTCGTATCGGGACCATCAAGTGGTATCAGAGCAGTGGTTCAAAAGACTGTTGACTCTGTTTCTCAAGGTGTGAATTCGAGGTGTTTTCTTCAGTGGTCAACTGAACAGATCTCTTTATCATGCTAGTGCATATCTGCTTGCATTTTTTCTTCTGTTGATTGTGTGCAGATGGATGTTAAAGACAAGATCGTGGTTATGTTCTCGGTTTTGAACTATACATCCTGGAGAACTCGGATGAAGAAGATCCTACTGTCAAAGCATCATCGAATGCAACAAGTACTCACATCCGGACCGATCATCATCAGAGAGAGAGAGTCACTCGCACTCCTACAAATCCCAATGATGGGGATGCAACTGTGGAGTTAGTTGAGAAGAAGCCAGAAGACTTCACTCCAGAGGAAGCCAAAGTGAGCCAGTTGGATATCTGGGCTCAGAGCACGATCATGTCCACAGTTGGACAAGACTATCTTCCTTGGATAGAAGAGTGCGAAACAGCAAAAGAGATGTGGGATATCTTGGCATCTCTGAGTGAAGGAAGCGATGAAACAAATGAGAACAAGTTCTCACATGCCAGTCAAGACTTCGACAACTTCTGTCTGAGAACTGATGAAACCATTGATCAGTTAGAGCTCCGGTTCATGGACATCATCAGAAAGATCCAGTCCATCCGAAGAGGAAAATATACTTTGAGAGAAATCAACCTCAAAGTATTACAAACTCTACCAGCTGAGTGGGATACCTTCACCAATATCCATGAGAGCCGAGCTGACCTTGGTGAGATGGGAACTGAAAGATTGTTCTCAATTCTGAAGGGAAATGAGTACAAGGTGAAGCGACGAAGGTTAACTCAGTCCTCGGTTCAGACGAGTCGACATGAGGATGTTGGTTCAACTACAAAGTCAGTAGCACTCCGAGCTAACTATTCAAAGCCGCGAACTTCAAGGCCAACAAGATCTGCGGACACAGCTACGAAGGAGCCAAGCAGAGAAGAGCTGCAACAGAATATAGCCGCCCTGTCAAAGAAGCTAGCTGACATGGACACTCGGTTCGTAAAATACAAGAGGTTCTACAAATCTAACTGAACTCGAGACAACTCAAAGCCTGTGAACAACGGTTGCTTTGAATGTGGCAAGGAGGGGCATTTCAAAGCAGATTATCCAGACCTCTCGAAGAAAGAGAGAGAAGCATTGAGGGCCAAGCAAACTGGAAAGAACAAGGCTATGGTTGCAGAAGAAGCAGCTGACGACATGGACATCTTCACCGACACTGAAGATGAGGATGAGCTGATTTCCACCAACAACGCTATCGGTCAGGATTAATGCCTCATAGCACTTGGAACCGACCAGGATGATACTGAGGTACACTCTAGTCCTGCTAATTTAAATTCTCCCAATATTTCTAACATGCAGGAAATACTGGATGAAGAGTTGGAACCCTCCTGGAGTGACTTTCAAGAACTCAGTGAGGAACTGCATCAACAATCGGTTGAGTTTAAGAGTCTTCAAGAACAGTTCACCAAACTTGAAGAATCCTTAATCGAAAAGGACGATCTGATTAAGAGTCAAACTGAAGAGATTGATAATCTCAAAAATCAACTGAATACAGCCAACCAAACTAATGCTCCAACCGATGAGGAGTTGACGAAGCAGATCAAGAACCAGCAAGATCAGTTGAAAAAGCAAGAGGCTCAGATTGACTAGCTGATGAAGAAGTCAAATGCACAGACCGAGCATATAGCTGTTCTTCTCAAAGAATTGCAAACTGAGAAGGACAATTTAATAAAGCTATATAGTCATCCAAGATCATCGAGAATCTCATCAGTTACAGCCGTCAGATGGACGACGTGTTAGGACTCGGTTATGATGTGATCAAGGATACTGGAATTCCTCCCGCAACCTTTATCAAGGCGGTGGATGTCACAGTTGCCAAACCTGACACAAATGAGTCTGCAACTTCGCAAAGTAATCCAACCTCCACCTCTCAGCAAGCTCAACCGACAAAGAAAACAACAACTGAGAAAGGAAAAGGAGCGGTGGATGGAGAACAGATGATTCCATCGGTTGGAACATCAACCGAGGGGGAATGTTCCAAGAGTCAGAAGAGGAACCAGAGGCGTCGAAGATACAATCGAAACTGAACTCAGAACCGACCTCTGAACCGACCTCAGAGCCAACATCAATAAGAATGGAACCGACCGCAGAACCGACAAGGATCCAACCATCTGAATCAACAGCGGTTCCATTATCAGTTCAACCAGAGGTTTCAACCGAGTCAACCGATGAGGAACAGTTCGAACAGCTGGAGATATTCATGCCATAACATGAACCAACAATAGGGCATGAACAACTATCATCGACTGTCAGGAAGATGGAATCAGAATCAGCCACGAAGATTCCATCATGGCGTCCGACCTCATCAACAAAACCAACAGGATAAGAATCACCATCAAAATAGGGGGAAAGCCTCTCCTCCGAAAGCTCACAATGGGGGAAATCCATCTCCTCCCAAGAAGCAGAACATCACTACTAACAACAAGTCTAAGGATAACCGAGGTGTTGTTATAGTTGATGATGAAGGAAAAGTGATCTGGAATGATAAATCTATTTGAGTATACAGGGAAAAACGACCCACAGTTCAAGGGGGAACTGGTTCTAACCCTCCAGGACCCAACTAAAATTGGGGACCTAAGCGAGTTTCTCTGTGCAGGAACAGGAGAAACAGCTGAGGAAGAATAAAGCATCACAAACCATGTAGGTGATGGATAGTGGATGTTCGAAACACATGACAAATCTGAAGGATTTGCTTGGGAGTTTCATGGAGAAAGAAGAACCATCAGTTACCTTTAGTGACAACTCAAAAGGTCACACCAAAGGCTACGGTACCCTTGAAACCAATCACGTGTCGATTTCAAATGTTTCATATGTTGATGGATTGAAGCATAACTTGCTCTCCATCAGCCAATTCTGTGATGATGGTTTCTCTGTCAAGTTTGATGCATAGGGTTGCAGGGTTAAAAATGTCGGATCAAAGCAGGTCATATTGTTGGGAAATCGATCCTCAACCGGGAATGTATACTATGCTGACTGGAATAGTAGTCCTCCTGACACCTGCCTGTTATCAAAGAGCAGTTCAGATGTGAGCTGGTTGTGGCACAAAAGGCTCAACCATCTGAACTTCAAGACTATGAACCGACTTGCCAGACAAGAACATGCTAAAGGTATACCAAACTGAGTGTTTTCAACAACACATATCTGCAGTGCATGTCAGTTAGGAAAGCTCGCTAGATCCTCCTTCTGGTTGAAAACAACTCCCTCAACCGACCGAGTGTTGCAGCTGATCTATATGGATCTCTTCGGGCCAGTTACACCAAAAAGCATGAATGGTAACGAGTATACCCTTGTTGTTACTGATGATTATTCTAGGTACACGTGGACCATTTTCATGCGTCACAAGAGTGAAACCCGAGATGAGCTACCCAAGCTGATGGATCGGATATCGAACCAACAAGAGATGAAAATTATTTCTATCCGATCAGATCGTGGAACCGAGTTTCTAAATGAAACCATCATCGAGTACTGCGAGAAGCATGGAATTACTCATCAAACATCAGCTGCGCGTACTCCGCAACAAAATGGAGTAGCCGAGCGAAGGAACCGAACGCTGAAAGATGCAGCTACATCCATGTTGACAAGCTCAGCTCTGCCAAAGAGATTTTGGGCTGAGGCTATCAACACAGCCTGCTACACCCAGAACCGGTCTCTTTTGACCAAGCGGTTGGGAAAGACACCATACGAGCTATGGAGACGCAAGAAGCCTGATATTTCATATTTTCGCATTTTTGGTTCTAAGTGTTATATTCACAACAATGGAAAGACTCAGTTGAAAACTTTTGATGCCAAGGCTTCGAAAGGCATATTTCTCGGATATGCTGCTCGAATCAAGGCTTATAGAGTTTTCAACAATAGCTCTTATGTTGTAGAGATAACACCTCATGTTAGTTTTGATGAATCTACTTTTGAGTGCAGGGAACAGGCTAAAGGACAACAAGCTGATCCACAAGTTCCACCTGTTCTCACCAGATCGCAGGCTCTAAGGGAAAAGAATCAAGCTGAACCATTGGTATGGGCAACCAAGGATGATGATCCTTACTCCTCTGAAGATGAATACGAGGACCCCAGCTCATCTCAAGGGGGAACTCCAGCTGATGTCTCTCCAACTGCATCAGCATTCGAAGCCCAACCAAGCCCAGTTCAAAATATTGTCAATGTTGAGGATCCATACTCAGCAGCTGATCAATCACCAGTTCAGAAAAGTTCAGCATCTCCCACAGCTCAGGATTCACCATCAGTTGAAATCCTGGAACAACTACGGTTGGAAGAAGAAGGAAGACGCAACAAGAGATGGTATGAAGATCATTCCTCGGACAACATCATTGGAGATCCAATCGAAGGTGTGCAAACAAGGAGCAGAGCTGCAAATCCAGATTCAACTGAGGAAGATTCCAACACTTACGCTCAATATGCTGAGGAGTTGGCAGTTCTTGAGGAGTTCGAGCAAGCAGGAGATGTTGCCATGATATCTTGCTTCGTAGCTGATGTGCCAGAACCGAAGAATGTTGTGGAAGCTCTCAACTGTGTTCACTGGACAACAGCCATGCAAGAAGAGCTGAACGAATTTCTACGCAACTGTGTATGGGAGTTGGTAGAAAGACCAAATGGTGTCAAAGTCATTGGATTAAAATGGATTTTCAAGAACAAGAGAGACACCATTGGATTCATCGTGAGGAATAAGGCAAGGTTGGTAGCTCAGGGTTATTGCCAACAAGAAGGAATCAATTTTTGAGGACTCCTTCGCGCCAGTTGCAAGGCTGGAAGCCATCCGAATCTTTCTAGCCTATGCCGCATTTCACAAGTTCAAGGTCTCTCAGATGGATGTGAAGTGTGCCTTCCTCAACGGTGATATCAAGGAAGATGTATATGTTGAACAACCTCCCGGTTTTGAGACTGGAGATGGAAGAGTGTACAAGTTGAAGAAAGCAATCTATGGATTGAAGCAAGCACCCAGGGCTTGGTATGACACTCTTTGTGGTTTTCTTTTGAACTCGGGATTCAAACGAGGGTCAGTTGACAAAACACTGTTCACCATCAAAGTTGGAGAAGATATACTTGTTGTGCAAATCTATGTTGATGACATCATATTCGGTTCCAAGTCAGAGGAGTTGTGTGAAAATTTCTCAAATCTCATGATGGAGAAATTCGAGATGTCAATGATGGGCGAGATGAATTATTTTCTTGGACTACAAGTGAAGCAGCGCCAGATGGAATTTTCATCAATCGGTCCAAGTATACAAAGGAGCTCATCACCAAGTTCGGATTGCAGACAAGTAAAACCACAAGAATCCCGATGAATACTAACTGGAAGATTGAACCTGGAACTGAGGGAAAGCTCGTGGATGCCAGTAAGTATAGAGGGATTATCGGTTCTTTGCTATATCTCACCGCCAGTCGACCAGACATATCTTACGCGGTTGGAGTGTGTGCTCGGTTCCAAGTTCAACCGAAGGAAGCTCACATGTTGGCAGCAAAGAACATCATCAAGTATCTGAAGGGTACAGTTAATGTTGGGTTGTGGTATCCAACCGATGACAACATCCAACTGACCGAATACTCAGATGCGGATCTAGCCGGAGATCGGTTGGACAGGAAGTCCACATCTGGACACTGTCAGTTCATGGGAAGCAAGCTAGTTTCATGGTTCTCCACGAAACAAGCATGTGTTGCCACTTCTACAACCGAGTCAGAGTACATGGCTGCCGGAAGTTGTTGCATGCAAGTGTTGTGGCTCAAGCAATAGCTGAGAGATTATGAAGTTGCAACTGGACAGGTTCCCATTCATTGTGATAGCTCAAGTGCCATTGCTATCTCTTTGAATCCTGTTCACCATTCTCGGACGAAGCACATCGACATCCGACATCATTTCATCCGAGATCATATTGAGAAGAAGGACGTATCCATGGAGAAAATTCTAACTGAGATTCAGAGAGCAGATATCTTCACAAAACCTCTAGCCGAAGCGCGGTTCAAGATGCTATGTGATTTACTTGGATTGTTGGATCCATCAGATGAGGAACCAGCTGAGGTGAAGAGATAGATATCCATCTGAGGGGGAAGCTCAGATGAAGGGGGAATCTCATATGCGGATCGCCAACCGAAGACATCAGACGTCAGCTGAACAGACGAACTCGAGTCAGCTGATGGCATGCCGCAACATTGAAACACAGTTGATTCCAACATTAGCTGACAGGTGAACACAACTGATTCCGACATCAGCTGGCAGGTAACATTTATGGCTGAAGGTGTTATGATCTTAAATGAGAATGTTTGAAATAAATTCAAACATTCCTGAGCATGTCAGTTACATTAAAATAGCCATCATGCCGCATTTAATGTAAAGTACGGATGAACATCAATAGCCTACTTTATAGTGCGACTGGGCTGACATGAAAAATAATTCACTTTCTCACGCGCTGGTTGGAACTCGGTTCGTGACGTCAAGTCAAAGCTAGTCAACAGTCACGTAATCTCAGCCGTTGATGGATTCGCGCCATTCAACCCTAGCCATCGATTTCAACCGAGCCTAAAACCTATAAAAGGCAAAAAATCAGGAAGTGATCTCTTACCTTCCTCATTCGTGTTTATCTGCAGTAACTGTTCATCATCTTCTCAGATTTTGTCTAACCATTTACTGCAAGTTTTTCTTTCCTTCTAATATATATCTTCTCAGACGTATTAAATGGCACCCAAAGGAAAGAAAATGGCTTCCTCCGGACCCTCTCTAGTCCCCACATCTTATGAAGAATCATTCGACTTGCTGATTTCAAAGATACACTTCGAACAGATCCTGTCAGAGGATGATCTGGAGTCGCCGGTGTTGTCTCCTCTTGCCAATACTCTTAGGGAGAACGGCCTACTGCACTGCTGCACTGGGCGACGCTCTTCCCCTCCCACCTGCTCAGGCGCCAGGTCGAAGAGTTCTACGTCAATCTGCAATCGCTCATCGACAGCAGAGATGGCGTCGTTATAGAGGTTTCGTGTCGTCAACGTGATGTTCCGGCCAGAACCATCCGTCGTGTGACCGTCCCCATCGCAGTTTCCGACTATCTTCGCCAAGTCATTCCACCGAATCATTCCGCCTCAGACACCCTTGAGAATATAACCGACACGGAAGCTGATGAGTTTCTGGAGAGTGCTCTCATCACTCCGGAAAAATTGAAGAGTAATATGCAGAGGACGAAGTTGAAGCCGGAGCATCGACTTTTGTTCGATGTTGTCTCCAAGGTCTTGTTCGGTTACAGTGGTGCCTTCGGAGATATCAGCCGACCGAAGCTCAAGCAATTGATTGCTTGGAGCACAAACACAAGTACAATGTCGACTAGTTCAAATATTTTGAACACCAGCTGACTGTGGAGAGGCAAAAGATCTCCGAGACCACATCTGAATCCGGGGAGAAGTTGTTGAGTGTCAAGGGAACTCTCAACTTCAGTTGCAAAATCTCCGCTCTGATCCTGCTCGCAACCAAGGGTCAGAACATGGTCTGGGAGGACTGCGAGGAGACCGCCGTGAAGAAGCTGATGCTATTCTCAACAGCGAAGAAAGCTCAGGATGTAGTTAGGAGTGTTTATACTCCTAAGGAGAAGAAGGATGTTGTGAAGACAGCTGAAGAAAGGGATACAGCTGAGGAGATGCCACCAGCTGTCAGCCGTCCCACAAAATCGAAAGCTGCTCGCCGACAACGAGCTGAGTCGGAGAAGGAGAAAGCTGAGGAGCCTGCCAAGAAGAAGCTGAGAGTTCGCTTCAAGAAGATGGTGGCAGTACCAGCTGAGGAGGTTCCAGCTTAGGACATGCCATCTGAGGAGCCAGCTGAGGAGCCAGCTGAGGATGTGCCAGCTGAGGATACGCCAGCTGAGGAGGAGGTACCAGCTGTGGAGACGCCAGCTGAGACGACACCAGCTGAGGAGCCATCCGAGTCGAGCCACTCAGCTGAGGCAGCTGCCTTCGAGATCCTTCCTCGCGCTGCTGAAACTGATGAGGCTGATGGGATGGAAACGGATCTGACCTCAGATGCTTCTTCCTCCACTGAGGAAATTGAAGACATTCCCACCTCCCCTACGGCAGAAGCTAATGTCGTACCGCCCCAAGAGTCTCTTGCTCTCACAACCGATACACAGCCAGATATTCCGAGCTCATCACTCGATGCCAACATTGAGACCATCTCTTCGGCCAATGTTGATGAACCAATTGATTCCTCTCTCCCCACAGAATCCGAAATTCCGAGCTCCCAGCTCGATGCCAATGTTGAGACCGCCTCTTTGGCCAACATTGATGAAACTTTTGAACCATTGCCATATGAAAATCTTTCTCCCTTCCCAATCGATGACGAAGTTGATCGTCAGGCTGTCACGATGGAGCATGAAGGCAAGGTGGCCTACTGCTTCCAGAAGCTGATCGGGATGTTCCCAGCATGCCGATTTTTCCTACGCTTGGGACCGAGCTGCTGTACCAGTTCAACTTCATCTTCAGTCACTGGTATGTGAAGGAAGATACTGTAAGGGTACACAGCTAGAACCAGCTGAAGACAGACGAGTCATGCATCCGACATTATTTCAACTACACAAATTTGGAGGTCGCCTTCAACAACAAAGGGGCACTGCTGACGCGTCGTTTGGACCTCAGTAAGGCGGAAGGCACAGATACCCGGGAGACAGCTGGACAAGACTGTATTGACTTCCTCGACAACATGCTAATCAAGTCAACTGAGTTCCTTAATGATCTGGACGCAGCCGCCGCCGCAGCGAAGGAAGAAGAAGAAGAGCTTCAACTGTACCTGGCCAACCGTCAAGCCATGGTTACAGTTGAGCAGCCAGCTCTGATTGAACACCATGCTCCAGCTAATCAGCCAGCACCCTCAACTGAAGACATTTGCGAGCTGATAGCTGAGAGGGTGAACTAGCTAAGGATGGAGATGCTTGCCAACCACCAGCAAAACAAAGAAGATCAGCTGAGGATGTTGGAAGCACAAGAGGAGAAGAACAAGCAGCTGCTGGAGGAGAATGTTTCACTGAAGATAAAGCTGAACGAATTCTCAACCTCCTCCAGCCAGGACATTTCTGATCTGAAATCAACAGTTCCAAGGATCAAGTCCGAACTGAATGTCCTCCAATCCATCTCTGATTCCAACCTCGCCAAATCCCAACAGACTCAGGATGAAGAATGGGAGTCTCGGTTCGAGTCACGCTGGGCTGAGTTCGTTGCTTTCCAGACTGAGGTAAATGAAACATTCACTGGATTGAGGAAAGCCGAACAAGAGTGCCATGACTCAGAACTGGCGAAGAAGGTCGGAATAGAGTGCGTGGTCGATGAACTCTTCAACCGCATCCAACAAGCCGAACAACAACTCACCTCTCTGGATGGATCAGTAGCAAGCCTTGTTGTTGATGCCAAAAAGGGGGAAGATAAAAAGGGGGAAGAGGAATTGCAGGGGGATGTTGAGATGCAGGGGGAAGATGAGACCCAGGCTGAGGAAGCTGCAAAATCTCAGCCGAAGAGGAGGACAGCCCAGAAGAAAAAGTCCGCTCCCAAGCCAACCGACGTAGGTGGAGCTGAAATGGCAAAAGACTTGGAGCAGGCGGAGCAGTTTGGAGTTTCTTACAACTCCATAGCCAAGATCGCAGCCGAGCTTGATTCAGAACTCGACAGTATCACAACCAAAGAGTGTATTGCTGCTGCCAAGGTTATGGATGTTGCAGAAAAAGATTACATGAATCCCGACTGGATCAAGAAGTTCGCTGCTAGCCAAGCTCGAAGAGTCAACCAGTTCGAGGAGGAGCTGACCAAGATAACCAAGAACCTGGACAGGAACATTGCCTCTCGCAGCCGACGCCGCATTGACAAACATCAAGTTAAGGCTGAAGCTCGGCTGAAGCAACAGAGGCTGCCAGGGAAGGTTAAGGTCTAAAGTCAGTTCAGGCATGTAGATAAGTGGATGCCAGCCGAGTGGAACGAGGACTGGGAGTCGTTCAAGCAGGAGTTTGTGAATGACTTCTATTATAGGAAGGTATTCACAACTGATGATCCGAGGAGAGCTTTCAAGGAAGCGCTGACCGAGTAGCACAATGGGGACCCGGGCATGTTCAGCCAGTTCAGGCGAGCCATGATAGAAGCAAAACTGGACTTGAACACAGTTCCGGTCCCTCAGAAGGTTACATATAGGCCTCCCTTCCTTCCAGACTCTCGCAACCCCAACCGACAAAAGATATCAGCTGAGGCAAGACAAGTTTGCAAACAGCACGGGATTGACATAGCAAAGGAGTCGGAAGCGAAGACAGAGATTTTTGTTAGAATATTTAGCAAATATGGGCTTAAGTTTTAGCTCAGTTAGTTTTTTAGCAACTAAAGTAATATTTTTTTTTGCGCTTATCTTGTAACCATCAGTTGTAATGAAAACTATTCAGTTATACGATTCAACTTGACGTACAATCTCTCATTGTCCAAGCTATGAATCGCAAAGTTATTTCAATATCATGTTATAACTGTGCTAACCCTTTGATGTTTTAATCTTATAGACTGTCTAGAATTTCAGCTGAGATTTTGGATAGGTCAGTAGGATTGAGATCAATTTGTTCTGTAAAGTTTTTTTTATAAGGGTTTTGGCATCATCAAAAAAGGGGAAATTGTTGGGAAATTTATTAAAAGTTTTGATTGATTCCAAAACCAGCTGACCCCAACCGAGTAGATGTTGCCAGATCCTAATGTTGGTAGTTAGGCTCGCTGTTTGAGCATTGTTAAGATTTTTTCTTTACAGGACTCCAGATGAAGATGGCAACAAGGCTTCACTCGGATAGAACATCAGGTGTAAGAAAAACACATGAGCGTTCAAGTCTCAGAACAACATCTAAGTATTCAAAGGGAGAAGATGCAAGAGAACATTAGTTGTAAGAAAGACAACTGAGCGTTCGAAGCCAACTGATCAGAGTCAGATACAAGAAAGATAACTGAGCGTTCAAGATGGAACATCAGTTGTAAGACTCAATCAGTTAAATCAACAGCTTGAAGTTCAAAGTCAGCTGAGAGTTCAACTGTTCTTACTCAGACAGAAGCATTCAGATAGAACATCAGCTGAAGTCCAATCAGATAAAGATCAAACGACTCAACCGACTATCAAATGTTGGAGGTCAAAGGTTAAGATTTTAATTTCAAATAAGGAAGTCACGTGAAGGTTTGACTCTCTGTCATTACCTCATTTGGCCCAACACAAGGTTGTCTCAGATGGAAAGCAGAAGCGCGCAGTTGCCAAATCCGGAAAGTCTGCAAAGATGAGAGAAAAGCCATCGCTATCAAAGAACAGAGATCAACGGCTCCTCCAACGGCTAGTTGATTCTCTCTGCCTATAAATAGAGGCCTTCATTCATTCATGAAGATAACGGGAAAGACGAGACAGATAAGAGCAAAGAGATAGACGAGCGAACATCACCAGCTGAGAGTTCATATCGCATAAGAGCTAAATTGGATTCAAACTCTAAGAACATCATTAGTTGAGAGTTCTAGAGTATTAGATTCTGTCTTTGTTTGTTTTTCGATCCAACCTTGAGAACATCACTAGTTGAGAGTTCGTAGAGTGTTAGATCATAGCTCACTTCTTGTTCGAGCTATTAGTTGGAACCACACCCTTTCACATATCCTCTCAAAAGGATTGTTAGGACCCTACTCTTCCCGGAATTGAGTAGATAGGTTGATTAGTACCCGTAAACTAATCTGTAAGGTTGATAAGTACCCGTAAACTTATCTCAATGGTTGCAAAGCCCGCGTAAGCTTTGTGGTTTGTCCAGAAGAACTTGGACTGAGTTGTGTGGATTCACAACTCCCCGTGGACGTAGGAACTATCTCCGAACCACGTAAATCTTTGTGTGTTGTATTTATTATTCAGTTATCTTATTGCATATTCAACTGACCAACTAACCATCATACAAACTGCATTTTTCCATATCAACTGTCTTGGTTATTGACCAACCTTGCACTTAAGCGTGAGTTGATTTTTATACGAGTTAATTTCCACCACATTCCGCACAACACTTCACTTCCAGCTGAGTGTTTCTTACTCGGTTATGATTTCAACTGAGTTGCATTACTCGGTTGGGTTATTTTTTAGGGGGTTGTTTTTAAAAGTTTTATCTGGTGTATCCCCCCCCATACACCAGAACTCGTATCGGGACCATCAGAAGCTACGTGGGAACTCGAGGAAAAAGATGAGAGCGAGATATCCCGAGTTATTTTCTTAAGGTTAGTAAATTTCGAGGACGAAAGTTTTTTTAAGAGGGTGAGGATGTAATACCCCGAAGTTTCATAAGCCCTTAAGTGCATCCTAAATGAGTTTAAATGATTAATTAATGAGTTTTGAGTGAAAAGATTCTTCAAGAAAAGATATTTTCTTGAAATGACTAAAATGCCCTTGTGTGCTTTGACGTGAGTTTTTCTCATTTCGATTATTCGAATGAGTATGTAATGCATTGATTGAGTTTATTTATATGATTTTGAGCTTGAATATGATTTTCGGTGAAATCTGAGAAATTTTATTTTTCAGTAAATAGTAACGAGAACCGAGAAAACACTTTTCACCGATGAACTCAGAATTAGACCTAATTAGTGTCTTTTGAATCTAGAATTAATTCTAAGATCATTGAGATAATTTAGAAGCTCATCTGAGATCACATGAGAAAACTCTAAGAGTATAGTCCTTAACGGATTAATTAGCCGAATGATTTTTAGGTTTTCTTCGTTACTTGGAATTTTGACCTAAAATTTTGATATTCGGGTTCCTTGATTTATTTCGTGAGATATGAGATAGGGTCGAGAAGTTTTCGATGTCAGAAATGAGACGAGGAGAGATTTAAGTCGTTTTCAGTAGAAATAATACGGATATATACTACCGGAAAAATTTTTCATCCGGGCAAATTTTTATCTGTAAAAAAAAAAATCTCTCTTATCTCTCTCCCTCTCTCACCGATCTCTCTCTCTCCCTAAATCTCTCCATAGCCTAGGGTCCCTATTTTCAAAACCTATAAGGAATAATCATAATGATATTCCTTTCTTAACTAAGCTAAATTCATTTAACCTATCATCCATCATTTCATCATTTAATTCATGCATTCACCTTATTTCAACCATTTCCAACGTGTTGATTGATATCAAGAGAAGAAAGAAAATTTTTCCTCCCATCTCTGTCTCTACCGTGTATCATCACCAAAGAAGAAAGAAAATATTCTCTCTCCCAAAAATCCCTCTCAACCGTAAAACACACACACTTACACATAGTAGAGAAAAACTCCATTGAAGCATAGAAGATCAAGCTTTCAAGCTTCCAACTTCAAATAAGATCATCATCATCATTCTTTTCAATCTTTCATACACCAATTGAAGAGGTAATTAATTCATCAATTCTTGAGATCAATATCAAATCCCAAATCATCTCAATTTTCTTCAAAATTTTCGGCATCTATGCCTTTGAAGAGATGATTAATTTTTATCTTATTTTTCTTAAGGATTCAAGATGCAATCCATCATGGAAATTCAAGCTAGAGGTTTAGCTTCCAAGCTCTTCATTTTCGGTTCAATCATCATCAAGAGAGAAGCTTCGCTTTAATCTTTTAAAAGTAGGTTAAATCATTTGATTACTTGTATATTTGTAATCTATATTTGTAATACTCCAGATATTTCTTCCGTCGCTAAAATAAAAATTTAATTATTAATTAAGGCTTTGCATGCCTAAGTTAAGGATTTTCAATTCTAAGACTGACGGTGAAATCCGTTTTTGAAAATAAGTTCCAAATGTCAGTTGAACAACTATTGTATTAGGGTTTTCGTGTTCGATAAAATTTTCGTTCGAAAACTCTGATCGGAAAACCGTCAGACTTTACATTCACTTTTTCTGCGATACGAGTCTACTGGAGAAAGTCAATTTTTATTATTTTTCCGGGCGAATCTTGGATGTCATGTGCCGACTTTTCATCGGATTTCGGAAATCGAAATATGCTTTCCGAGTAAGTGATTTATTTCTAATCTAGTGGTCGAATTAGATTTCGTTAAAAACATAGCCGTCTAAGAAAATAATTTCTCGATTTATAAACGTCGTATTAGACCCGTAAAACGAGATATTTCGATTAAAAATCTACCCCTAAACCGCCTATTACATTGTGAGTCATCACCTTGTTAGATCTTTTCCACTTTAAGTAATTCTATCTAACACCTCATCACATTTTATTCTCTCTTCTCTCTCCCTATTGCCGCCACTCTCCCTCTCTCTTCTCTCTCTCTTTTGTCCTTCAATCCACCATTGTTGCTCTTCTTCAAGCTCTTAAGCTCCACAAGTTGTTCATCTACCGATCGATCTTAAATCCGATCACATAATCGTCAAGGTAAGAGCTTCCTCTATAGTTTGAACTAAACAAAATTTCAATCCTTCAAGTTTAGTTATTTTCGAAAATTTCAAGAGATGTAGGTATGATGTTCTATGATCAATACATGTTATTAGATGCATAGAAATGGATTCCCATGGTTAGATTTAAGAAGAAACCCCCTCCCCCCCAAATAACTTGTTAATACCGAAAATTTATGAAAAATATGTAGGTGAAGTTAAGTTCGATTTTTAGATGATTGATTGGTGGATTTGTGTTCTATATGTTGATATATTGATGTATGAATTAATTGGTATTTTTCTAAAAATAGAAACCAAAATGTAAGAGAGAAAGAAGTAAGGATTTGATGTAGTAATATATATGATTTGGTTGATATAATATGATAAATGAGATGTAGTAAGTGTATAGATGATTATATATTTTAATTGAATTTTTCTAAAAATAAAATTGTCACAGCCCCAAATCCCGAGGGACGGCAGAAGCAGGGGTGCGACTGGGATTGGATTAAAGAAGCGGGGAAGAAAGGGACTGACTGAAATAAACATACAATAAGGACTACATAATTTCTATGATCAAGACTTTATAACAAAAGAAGGAGTTGATATCGAAAGATCACTCGACAAAGTAATAAAAAACATCTAAGTTATAAGTTACAGAACTTATACTACAATGGTTTATTTACATAACATCAAAAGAGTTTAGAGTGTCTAGAGTTTGGCAGCGGAAAAGTGAGACTAAGTACATAAGTCTTCCTATTCTTCAACTCAACTCTATCCTAACTCAACCGTCCATTGCTTCCGTCGCTTCAACCTGCACATTTAGAAATATATGCAGGGCTAAGTACGAAAGTACTTAGTGGGCACATTGTCGAAAACATAATCATAAGTATAGATAAATCAGGCATTTAGTCCCTGTAGCACATCGGGGTTTTGTTTGAAAATGAACCCGTGTCTACTAAACATTTTGTTATTTTCACAATGTAGCTTGGCCAAGCATTTTCTAACAGATGTTACGTTCAAATCTTATCCAATTCTCATTCACCGTGGCTGGTTACCCCTTAACAGGATACCACATACACCACAGGCTACAAAGTGCACATACTTTGGAAAGCATGTAGCTAACTCAAAGCCGATCGAAAGTTAACTAGTCAGCTAACTAATAAATCTGGAAAGCTAGTCAGCCAACTCAGAAGGAACAAGAGAACTTACATAAGACACAAAACAGTTTATGCCTGATAATCACGTTTTGATAAACACAGTTATCAAAGCTGTAAACATTACTTTTGAGTTGTGGAAAAACCCACATTTTGTTTGTTATAAGTAGGAAAGCCCACCTTATACGTTACAGAACTACTAAACGAATTCCCGTCGTTTGATCCTTCACCTTATCCCGACTATCGACTTCCTCCTTCATCGTAAATAATCATAACTTCAATAAGTCATCGAGTCGATAAAAGAAAACGGAATTTGAAATCAAAATCAAATTAGTTTCACATGTTTTTTAAGCTTTTAGGCCTTTGCACGCTAATCTATATTCTTTTAATTAAGCGGGAACGAGACTTGAACAAATCTCGTTTAGAACTCGACAGGTTTCATACTCGACTCTTAGGTCAGTAGAGAAGATAGTCGTTAACTTATTACGGCTTAAGAGATCGAAAGAAACTAAGTTGCGAAGAAAACAACTTAGGCAAACAAATCCTGAAATTTCACTGCACAATGCAGTAGTTCTGGGGACTTCACAGAACAGAGGAATTGGAAAAAGGGGATGAGCCCTCTACCGTTAGAAAGCTTGGAAAGTCTAGTTTCCACTCCAATTTACGGATCTCAAATCCGATAAACGAGCTAAGAGATATTACAGTTTCCGGGAAGGGTCGCAAAACTGGCGCGGCTAACCCTAGTTGCTCGATAGAATCGACGTATGACTTCCTAAGTTCGTTCTAAGTTCTCATACTCGATTTCTCATGAAATTTCACTCTCAAGGCAGTAAACGGGTTTATAACTTGTTTTCAAACTTTTTTATATCCACGACGATCAAACCTCGTCGTTTCAACTACCATTTACTAAACCAACAACAAGTTACAAATTCTCGTTTCTAGTTCTCGACTATAACTACAACTCATTATATAATAATCCGAATGCTCATGTCGTCAACTACAAAGTCGTTCCCTAGTTCATTAAAACATTATTATCAAGTTAGAATCCTTACTCGACTTCTCGATTATTAATTACGTCCACTTGTTCGTCTCTTACAAGATTTCAAAAGTTATTGGAATTCGTTCAAATTCTACGTCATCAATCATCATCTAACGAGATTCATTATTATATACATCATCACCTCATATCATTACTTAAACTCAACTTAAATCCAATTCTTTGTCTCTTATAATTTCATTAATATTTTTAGAAAATTCTCATTTAATTCCCAACATCATCTAATATTATTAGAAACATTAATCCATAATTATATCATCAACTAGATCAAGCTACATGAAAACCCCCAATTTCCTAAAAAAATCGGGAATAACATAAATTAGGGAGGATTGATTTTCTTCATCGATTAACCTCATTAATCTATTTATCATACTACTATATCATCAATTAAACAATTACAAGTCTCATTACATCACTAATTTGAAAATCCCAACTCAAACCCTAGCTCAATTCGGTCCTCATCAAATTCATAAGGGTTTCGATTTCTTTTTGTTTTAATCATCAATCGAACATCTCCTAAGATCAATTACACAACTAATTGAAGAATCCAAACATCCTACATGAATCCCCTAAATTTCGGTATTATGTAGGTTTTAGGGTTCTTGGATTTCTTCAAATTTTAATCATAGATATCATGTCTAATCCATCTAATTATCTTAATTAAAGATCAAAACATCTAATTACATCATCGTAAAAATCGATCCTACTTGAATATTAAAAGAAAAGGAATCCATTTGGATAGAAATGTAGAGGAGGAGATTACCTTGACAATTAATAATGGAAGTTAGGAGATTTGATGGAGGATTAAAGACTTGTGATGATTTCTTGCTCCAAGAACTTGAAGATCCAACAATGGTGAAATGAAGAAAATGGGAGAGAGGTGTGTGTGTGTGTGTACCAAATTGGGAGGGTGAGAGTAGTGAGGATGGTGATGACTAATGTTACTTAGAATAGTAACAACATAGGTGTAAAGTGTTAACTAAATATCTAAGTAGTGAGTCATTAGATTAATACTATATAAAATCAAAATATCATGGTTGTGAGAGAAGGAGAAGTCGGTCAAGAGGGAAAAGAAAAGAGAAAAATACGCGTCTTTCCGGTGCGATACGACGTTACGGAAATCAAAGATGAAATACGTAACTCGGCACAAAATCGTCAAAATCCGATTCGATCAAAAATTCTAACGTATTTAACTTATTCGGAAAGTAATATTTAAAAACTTAATTCCGACAAAAACTCAGGACGACACAGTCCGAGTTTCATCCGGAAAATCATAAAAACGAACTTTATCGGGCGAGTTCGTATCGCGATTTCGTGAATGTAAAAATCAGACGGTTTTCCGTTCTGAGTTCTAGAACTAAAAAGTTATCGTACGCGATAACCCTAAATACAGTAGTCATCTAGCTGACTTCCGTAATTTATTTTCGGAAACGAATTTCACCGTTAGTTTTAGAATTCAAAATCGTAAACTTAGGCGTGCAAAGCCGTTTTTGTTATTAACTTTAAATTTTTAAGTCAGTCGAGATTTTCCGGGGTATTACAAAAATAGAAATCGTAAGAGACGAAGAACCGATGATAAGTTAAGATTCGATAAAAATTTGAGTATATGGTTTTAGTATTCGTTAATCTTAGTAATCAAGGAATGTTATTGGAAAATATGAACGAATTCTAAGAAAGTTGAAATTTTGGTAAGAGACGAGAAATCGAGTCTAATTGTCGATAGGAAAGTCGAATAAGGAAACTAATTTGATATTAGTGTTTAACATTGATAAACGAATAAGTTTGTAGTTGGTGATTTTTCCATTCGAGATATGAGATGATATAAGTTATAATTTATAAACTAGAAGTTGAAGAATGAAAGTGAATTTGAATTGAAATGGTTTAGTAATTGGTTGGTTGAAAAAGACGAGGAAATATACGTCGTGTTTTTAATCGAGAAATATGAAGGAGTTCGTCATGAAAGATTGCGCGTATTGACTGCCTTGAGACTGAAATTTCGTGAGTATAAAAGTGGTATGGAATTAGTCGAACCTAGGGAGTCGTGCGTCGAGTTTACGAGCACCTAGGGTTTCACTCGGACTGTTTTGCGATACGTTACGGAAACTGTCATAACTTTTAGCTCGCTTAACGAAATCGAGATCCATAAATTGGGAAATAAACTAGACATCCGTAGCTTTGTTTTGGTACCGATTTCATCCCCTGTTTCGCAGAAATCTGTTCTGTATGAGCTCCAGAGTTACTGCCTTGTGCAGAATTTTTCAGAAACCTATTTTCTCAAGTTGAATTCTTTTTAACTTCGTTCCTTGTGAACTTCTAAGTCGTTATAAGTTATCGACTCCCGTTATTAACTGACCTAAGTGTCGAGTAAGGAACTGAGTTAGTTTCTAAATGAGATATGAACGAGTCTCGTTTCTTTGTTAATCAAAAGAATGTAGTTAAAGTGCAAAGGCCTAAAAAGTATAAAACGAATTCGATTTCCTTTTCGTTTATTGTCTTGACTGCTTATTAAAGTTTGATTATTTACGTTCAAAGGAGGAAGTCGAGTTTAGAAGACAGGACGGAAGACAAAAGACGGAAGCTCTAGTTGTTCTGTAAATCGCCTAAGGTGGGCTTTCTATCAAAAATGTGTGGGTTTTTCCACATATCAAATCAAATGAACGATGCTCGAAAATGTTTACTTATCGCTTTATAACTGTGTTTTAAAGTGATTATCAAGTCATGAAAATATTTGTTTTATGTGAGTTCTTTTGTGCCTTTCTAAGTTAGCCAAAGGGGGTTAACTAATCGATCGGACCGCTGAGTTAACCGTAAGGGTTTTCCAGGGTTTAGTGTACACGGTAGCCGGTGTGTGTGGTACCCTGTTGATGTCACAGCCCCGAATCCCGAGGGACGGCAAGCCCGGGGTGCGACTAGGGATTGGATTAAGCGGGAAGAAGGGGAGTATGAATGAATAAACAGACAAATATAACTGAAACTACCAAGAACTTGACTTCATTGGATAAAAGAGAGAGTCAATCTCAAAAGATCGCTCGACAAAGTTGTGATCAGAGAAAACTAGGTTTAAAGTATGAACAACTTAAACCGAAAGGATTTACATTAATAAGAGAACCGACTTTATTTAATGAAAGAAAGAGTCGATCACGAAGGATCACTCAACATAGTTGTTCTTAAAAGAGACTAAGTTCAAAGAAAGAAACTTAGATCTAAAGTTATACTTTAACTGAAACTAGTTCGCAGCGGAAAAAACGTAGAAAATGATAACACATATCGAATGTGAAATCGAGGCTCAATTAACTTTACTTCTTTAAAGACGACCTTTACTCAAACTCCTCCGCCTTCGTCACTCAACCTGCACATTCAAAAATAAACATGCAGGGCTAAGTACAAAAGTACTTAGTGGGCACATTGCCGAAAACAACTCACAAGAGTTTTATTATAAATTAATCATGCATCTTTTCATAAACACTTGTATAACTTATACTGCTGTTCATTTAATTCTCGAATAACATACTGTGAGTTTTAACTCACATCCGATCGTCTGGAAAGCACTCTGTGGGCTAACTCAGAATCTGTCCCTCTGGATAGTACTCTGTGGGCTATCTCAGAATCTGATCGTTTGGTTGGAATATCTGGTTAGCACTCTGAGGGCTAACTCAGAATCCAATACTTTGGTTAGCACTCTGAGGGCTAACTCAGAGAAGCATAAGAAATTTCACATAAACAATTTATTTATGCTCCGAGAGATACTTTAATACACACTTATCAAATATACGTAAACACTTTCGAGCAACGCTCACATAATATTACTTCACAAGTAATGGCATTCATCGGAGTTTTTTTGGTTTTAGAAAGCCCACCTCGAACGTTTACAAAACTATAACACGTACTTCCGTCTTCCGTCTTCCGTCCTATCTTCTATTCTCGATCTCCTCCTTTGAACGCAAGTAATAAAACAACGATAAGTTGTCGAGTCGATAGAAGAAAATGGAATTCGAAACTGAAATCGAATTAATCATTTAAGTCCTTAAGCTTTAGGCATTTGCACGCTTAACTAGATTCTTTTAGTTAATCTAGAACGAGACTCGAACACTTCTCGTTTAAAACTCGTCCGGGTTATTACTCGACACTGGGGTCAGTCATTAATGATAGTCGATAGCTTATATCGACTTAAAGGATCATAAGAGATTAGGTTGAAAAGAATTCAACTTAAGAAAACGAGTTTTGAAAATTACTGTACAGGTCAGTAACCATCATACATAACAGGGGATTTCGAAACAGGGAACGTGCCCTGTACCAAAAGAAATCCTCGGATGTCTAGTTTACTCTCCAATTTACGGATCTCGATTTCAGTAGCGAGCTAGGAGATATGACAGTTTCCGTGAAACGTCGCAAAATAGTCCGAGTGTAACCCTAGGGCTCGATAACTCGGCGCACGACTTCCTAGGTTCAACTTATGTTAATCCTCTGTTTTTTTTTTCACACGAAATTACTGTCTCAAAGCAGTCAACACTTAACCTCATACGCGATGAACTCCATGTCATTTCTCGATTACTAAAACGACGATTAAAACCTCGACATTTCAATTTAAGCAATTACTAAACCAATCAAGTTCCTAATTCGAATTCCAACTTCTCGATTTCAACTTATAATTATCATTCCAAAACTCGAGTGAAAGTGTCGTCAACTACAAACTTGTTCTCATAAGGTTAAGAGTCATTAATATCCAATTATTTCCTTGGTTCAATTTTTCTATCAATACTTATGCTCGTGTCTTCGTCTCTTATGAAAATTCAAACGTCATTAGAACTTGATCAAATTTTACACTATCGTTCATTATCTATCGAGAATCATTATTACGCAAATCATAACCTCATATCATCATTTATTCCCGACTTATCGACCGTCGTTCGTCTCTTACGTAAAATTCTACATTCTCCGTTTTCATTCAAATTTTACGACAATGATTATCACCTATCAAGCATTACTAACATGCAAATCATATTATCAAAATGTTATTGAACCTCGACTTATCACCACATCTTCGTCTCTTACACTTTTCGTTTTATTTTTAGAAAATTCTCAAATTAATATATATTCGTCCTCATGCATCGTATAACTCATTTCCATCAAACAATCAAGCATATCATAACATTTACTAACCTAAATCGAGCCTTGTTCGTCTCTTAGGTTTTGGATTTTATCGACATAAGAAACACAAATGAAAAGCCCCAAAACTGAAAAATTTTCGGTAATGATAGGGGTTAGGGTTCTTGATTTTTCCTTCATGATTTGATCAAAGAAATCACATACTATCATATCACCAAAGTTTCGAAAAAAATAAAAGATGGGGAAGAGGAGATTTGTTCGGTTCAAACTAGAAACGAAGCTCTTACCTATTGTCTTATGAACTCGGATTGGAATTTGATCGGTAGACGGAAGAGTTATCGATCTTGGAAGAGCTTGGACTTGAGCTTCTATGGAGGAGATTGGAGAAGAAATGAGAGAGAGAATGAGGAGGTGGGTGGCGGTAAGGAGTGATAAAGAAGAAGGTGATGACTCACCATAGGTGAGTCATAAGTAAGAGGAAATATCCCAAAAGTAGAGGTGAGTCGTTAGGGAGCGTTTGGCGAGGGAAATAATTAACGAAATCACTCGTTTCTGGCTCTTAAACGCTGTTTTAAAAGTCGAGAAATACTTTCCTAGTTAGTTACGGAATTGACGAAATCTAATTCGTCCGTTAGATTGGAAATAATTTACATACTCGGAAAACCTAATTCGTTTTTCAAAATCCGAGAAAAAGTTGGGACATCACAGTCCAAAATTCGTCCGGAAAAATCATAAAAATGAACTTTCTCGGGCGAACTCGTATCGAAATTTCGTGAATGTAAAAATCAGACGGTTTTCCGATCTGAGTTCTCGTACTAAAAAGTTTTCGTCCGCGAAAACCCTAATACAGTATTCGTTTCACTGACTTCCGGAATTTATTTTTAAAAACGGATTTCACCGTTAGTCTTAGAATTGAAAATCAGGAGCTTAGGCGTGCAAAGCCTTAATTTCTTATAAAATTTTTATTTTAAGCGACGGAGCAAATATCGGGGTATTACAGTTGAGGGGTAGCCAGCCACGGTGAATAGAACGTGCGCGGGAGAAGTATACTCTCCCCCGGCGTTGAAACAGAAGTTGGGCAAGTTGAACGTAACATCAAGTAAAGGCTTGGCCAAGCTATATTGTGAAAAGTGAAAGAAAATGTTTAGTAGGCACGGGTATTTGATGAAAAACCCCGATGCGCTATTTATCGAGATGCCTGATTTAATCTATACTTATGATATGTTTTCGGTAATGTGCCCACTAAGTATGTTTAGACTTAGCCCTGCATATGTTTTATAAATGTGCAGGTTAAGTGACGGGAGCGGCGGAGGTTGAGTAAGGGTTGAGTAAGGGTTGAGTAGGGTTGTGAATAGGATGAAGAACTGTATGTCAAGCTTTACGCTGCCAAACTCTTCTTTTTGAGTTATTGTATATCTTTTTGTCTAAGTCCCGTACAATGAACTTAGTTCCTTTTTGAACAACTTGTCGAGCGATCCTTCAAGGTCGACTCTCTTTCTTTTAATAAAGTCTATGAATAGATATCAGTTGTTGTTTATATTTGTCTGTTTATTTATTTATCCTTCTTCTTCCCCGCTTCTTTAATCCAACCCCTAGTTGCACCCCGGCTTTGCCGTCCCTCGGGATTTGGGGCTGTGACAGAGTGGTATCAGAGTAGTCGTTTCTGCACTACATACAAGTTCCTTTCAGTAGTAAGGTGGAGTATTTGTATATGCTCTACACCTAAGTCTTCTTTCAAGTAAACTTAGGTCGTAACACTAAGTTTAAGAGTGTAGAGTGACATGAGTTGAGGATAGAAATCGAGATTTAATTAAATAAGAGTTTAATTAAGTTAATAAAATAATAATAGTACGTACTGGTATACGTATACTTAATTAAGCAAAGACGACGTATTTTGAAAATAATGTCGTATATTGAGTTGAGAAATATTAAATGAATATTTGAGTTTTTAATTGAAAAGAATTATTTGAATTTTATTTCGAAATATGAGAATATAATTTATGAGATTGAAGTTAACGTCGTTTCAAAAACTAGAGTCTAGTAATTGTTTATGTGACTTGAAGTGTGAATCGAGTTTGAGATAATATGTTTGATTTAATTCTAGATTGAGTTATAATATGTTTGATTAAATCTATATGCTTGAGTGAAATGTTTACATTTCGAATATGATAAAATGATATGTTCAAATTGTTGAGAATGCGTGCATGTGACATGAATGATTTGATATGATGTTAATTGAGTTTAGAAAGCGAGTAAGAGTCGAGTAATGAAGTTGAGATAAATGATATTTCATTAATTAGTGAGAAACGTTAGAGTATTATCAATTACCGATTAATAATTAATGATTTAGAACGAGAGTACGAGACGAAGAAATTAGTAACCGAATAGAGTCGAGAATCGAGAACGAGAAAGTCGAGAAAGAGATCGACTTAGAAAAAGATAAAATAATAATAGAGAGACTCGAGTCAAGTAGAAGTCCTCCAGCCGAGACACGCATCTACTTTACGTCTTTCGCATTGAGTCTTATTATTTTATCGATGTCCGATTTATGAAGGACTGAGCGGGACGGATAAGTAGCGAGGACATTCACGAGTAAGCTGCCTAGCTAGTCTTCGGAAGACAGGTGGGCTTTTCTAAAACCAAAACTCCGATGAATGCTATCGTTATTTGGTTATTGAATATTATTATTATGATGTGAGTTTTAAATTCAATTGACTTGCCGATTTTATGTGATGTTTGGTATGTTTTATCATCTGCTTGAATAAGATACTATTGTCCTGTGAAAGGCAGGAAACCTACGTGTGGTATATGAATTGTTTGATGGTGATTGTGAGCCTTGCTTCGGTTGGGCCGGTCACAGTGTTTGAGAAGGAGGCCTGCTTTTCGACACAGATGGATTGATGATGTGGCAGATGATACATACTGTTTGATGTATACATAATTGTTTGTCAGCGCTGACGTTTCAATAAAGTAAAATGTTTTTGCATTCACAAGTAAAACTGTTTTCATTGCATAAATACTTGTGATGCTACGACAAGGCAAGTTCAATTGATATAGCTCTAAGAGCAAGTTTCAAAGTTTTTGGCATGTGTTCACTGAGTACGAAGTACTCAGCCCTGCATGTATTTCTAAACGTGCAGGTTAACAGGATGAGGATGGAGCGGGCAGCTTGGTGGTGTGATGTTTTTGAGTCAAAAGTTAGTCTGGCAATTGCATGTGTTCATACATGTAGTTGTTGGGATTGAGTCGAGGTTTCCGCTGCTATGCTCTGCAAAATGAGGTCTGTTGATTTACTTTGAAATAATACTTTGATATTTTGTTGAGTAAGATCGATGTGCTCGATACAATTTAAAAGTTTTTGTTGGTTCGTGTTTTTGGGAATCTTAAATACTTATGCCATTTCAGTTTGCTATGTAAGTTATTACATGCTTGTTTGATGTTTTAGTTGTGACTTGGAAGCATTTTCTCTTTTATTATCGCTTTCAGTCAATATTTCTATTGTTTTCCCGAGAATGAATCCCTTATTTGAGTTGAGTTGATGGATGGTTAGTAGTGTTAGTGTTCGTACGTCGCACCTCGGGAGTCGGGGCGTGACAAACCTTCACCACAAATTTAGCAAGCTCTCGACAAGAACACCACAGAATGACCACAGATTCACCAAGAAGAGCATAGATTTAACAATTGCACTCATCCATAAAAACAAAAATCAAACACCACATCAACAAATCATTTTAAAAAATAAACAACAATGTTGACACAAATTAAAGAACAGTAAATATTGCAAGGAAACGGGCCAACAACGAAAAAAACAAAGGAAAAAATAAACGAACAAACGAACAAAAGAACGAAAAAATCCAAAACTAAATAGACAAAATACCTACCGAAGGCATGTCGTATGCGTCGATAGAGGAAAACCCACTACTTCAAATCAAGTTTCTTTGGTTTCTACATAACTTGTTATCGTCGATTGTTACATTCTTTTTGCCGACGAATGGAAAACCCTTCCCTTCTTCCTTCTTCTCCCATGCTCTCTCTCTCTCTCTCTAAAAAACGATTTCGCTCTCTACAGTAATGAGACGAGTATTGCTTCACGGAAGGAGTAAATGAAGTACAAAAATATTGAATACTATTGTTTAAAAATCGAAACTATTGCTTCAAAAGGACTGTTTACATTCTGCTGGATAGGACGTGCATTAAATCACTTCTGCATAAGAAAATATAACCATTTTATTTATAATCGTACCAATCATGCTTAAATTATATTTATAATTTATAAAATTACAAAGATTTAGCCTTAATCATAATTAATTTACTTAAATATTACTAAATCTATAAATTTATGGGCCATGATAAAATTGAGCGTTTTAATGTGTTTAATATTGAAGCCCATTAATACAGCTATAGTATCAAAAATTTAAATGCGCCAAAAATATAAACAATTAAAAAAAACCCACTATTAACTTACATAATGAACTTAACAGATATGCGCAATACACGTGCTAATACAAAAATTAGCAATAAGTTGGATAATACTAGAACAAAGTTATTGTAAACCAATAAACAAATTTACTAACAAAAATAAAACATAATACAACATCCAAATAACAATTTATAATTTATAATATAGGATGTAAAAATACTAATAGTGTGGATGGTGGCGTAATGGTTTGGGGCGAAGGTTTAAAGCTTAGCTCTCTCCTTCACCCGTATTCGAATCCTGCTGCTTCATTTATTATTTCTTTAATTATTTGAGTTGTTATATAATATATACTATAACTATATGCAATGTATAAATTGGTGGCGGAGTGGTTTGGGGCGGATGTTTATGTCACAGCCCCAAATCCCGAGGGACGGCAAAAGTCGGGGTGCGACTGAGATTGGATTAAAGAAGCGGGGAAGAAGGAGGCTGATTGAACTAAACATACATAAGAGACATCATACATACTATGTACAAGGCTTTATTTACATAAAGGAAGAGTTAAACTCAAAGGATTACTCGACTGAAAGTACATGGTAGATAAACTAAGTTATAAGACAGATCTTAGTCTACAGTGATTACATACATGTTCATCAAAATACTAGAGTTTTGCAGTGGAAATATGATTCATACTAACTAAAGTCTTCCTATGACAACTTTATTCAAGCCTCGCCACTTCCATCGCTTCAACCTGCACATTTAGAAAACATATGCATGGCTAAGTACGAAAGTACTTAGTGGGCACGATGTCGAAAAACATATTCGTAAGTATAAATAATCAGGCATCTCATAATCGTAGCACATCGGGGTTTTATTGAAAATAGTCCGTGTCTACTAAACATTTTCTGACTCATTTATATAAATTAGCTTGTACAAGCATTTTTTAGTATGTTACGTTCAAATCTTGACCAATTTCTCATTCACCGTGGCTGGTTACCCCTCAACAGGATACCACATACACCACAGGTTACAAAGTGCACTAACTTTGGAAAGCGCTTAATAGCTAACTCAGAGCCGATCGATAACTAATAATCTGGAAAACACGAAGGTTAACTCAGATAGGTACAAGAGAACTCACATAAAATAATTAAACAGTTTATGCCATGATTATCACTTTGAAAACACGATTATCAAAGCAATAAAGAAAAGGTTTTCGAGCATTGCTCGTTTTATTTCATATATAAAAGCCCACCTCGACGATACAGAACAACTAAACAGGTTTCCGTTCTTCGGTTCTTCCGTCCTTTCCTTAGTGCTGGCTTCCTCCTTCATCGTAAAATAATCACACTTTAAATTCGGTCATATAAGATAATCGAACATGGAAATTTGAATTAGGTTTTAGTCGTTTCATTTCTTTAGGCATTTGCACGCTACTAGTTTCATTTTAACTAAACGGGAACGAGACTCGAACAAAACTCGTTTAGAACTTGGAAGGTCTCATACTCGACTCTTAGGTCAGTAGAGAAGGTAGTCGATAGCTCATTACGACTTAAAAGATCAAAAGGAACTAAGTTGGAAAGGAAGTCAACTTAGGAAATTAAGTTTTAGTTTTCACGCTTAACTAAATTTCTTTACTTAAACGGATACAAGATACGAACTCATCTCGTTTAGCACTCAAGGCTCCATACTTGACACTGAGGTCAGTAGGAAGAAGGCAATCGTTAACTCATTACGGCTTGAACGATCGAAAGAAACTAAGTTGCAAAGAAAATAACTTAGGAAAACAAATCCTGGAATTTCACTGGGCATTACAGTAGTTCTGGGGACTGCCCAAAACAGAGGAGCTGGAAACAAGAAATGAGCCCTATACCGTTGGAAAGCTTGGAGAGTCTAGTTTACGCTCCAATTACGGATCACGAATCCGATAAACGAGCTAAGAGATATTACAGTTTCCGGGAAGGGTTGCAAAACTGCTGCGGCTAACCCTAGTTGCTCGATAGAATCGACGTATAACTTCCTAAGTTCGTTCTAAGTTCTCGTACTCGATTTCTCATGAAATTTCACTCTCAAGGCAGTCAACACGTACTCCCGTACGTGATGAACTCCTTTTCAAAACTCGTTTATAACCACGACGATCACACCTCGTCGTTTCAACTACCATTTACTATATCAAAATCAAGTTAACAAATTCTCGTTTCTAGTTCTCGACTATAACTACAACTCATTTTATAATATTCCGAATGCTCATGTCGTCAACTACAAAGTCGTGCCTTAGTCCATCATAAACACTATTATCAAGTTAGAATCTTTACTCGACTTCTCATTTATTAATTACGTCTACTCGTTCGTCTCTTACGAGATTTCAAAAGTTATCGGAATTCATTCAAATTCTATGTCATCCATCATCATCTAACGAGATTCATTATTATATACATCATTATCTCATATCATTACTAAATCTCATCTTAAATCGAGTTTTTTGTCTCTTACGACTCACAAATTATTTTTAGAAAATTCCAATTAAATTCATAACTTCAATTAATATCATTAACATCATTATTTCATCAACAAATCCTCAACTAGATCAACTACATGCAAACCCCTATTTTCTACAAAAATTTCGGTATTAACCCTGTAATTTAAAGGGTGATTTTCTTCATCTAACATCATCATTAATCCATTAATCATACTACTATATCATCAATTGATCAATTTCAAGTCTAATTACAACATTAAAAAAAAATCCCCAATTCAAACCCTAGCCCTAGAACTCGGTTTTCATCCAATTCAAAGGGGTTTCGATTTCACTTTGTTTTAATCACTAATTGAACACTTCCTAAGCATGGTTATAACATCAATTGACGAATTCAAACATCCTAATTGAAAAGCCCTAAAAATCGGTAATGACAAGGAATTAGGGTTCTTGGATTTTCTTCAATTTTAAACATAGATCCATAACTAATCCATCTTATTACACTAATTAGAGATCAAATCATATAAATCATCCACCCATAATTTTCGATCCAAATGAAAAAATAAAAAGAAATAGATTTGGATTGGATAGATCAAGAGAGGAGACAAATACCTTGAGCTTTACTAAAGGAAGAATTAAAAATCGATGGTTGGATGAGGACTTGTGAAGAAATTCTTGTTCAAGAACTTGAACTCTTCAATGGAGGAAATGAAAATGAGAGAGAGATGATGTGTATGAGGGGGCAGCCGATGGGAGGGAGAGAGTAAATGAGGGAGATGGATAAAAATGTTATAAGGTTATAACATTAGGTTATTAGGTGTAAAGTAGGAGTTAAATATCTAATATGGTGAATCACCATGTAAATACTATATAAAATGAAAAATATCAAGCTAGAGAGTGAGTGAAGTCGGTCATGAGGGAGAGAAAAAGAGAAATTACGCGCTTTTCCGACGCGATACGACGTTACGGAAATTGAATGACGAAAAACGTAGCTCGGCACAAAATCGTCACATTCCGATTCGACCAAAAATTCTAACGTATTAAACTTAATCGGAAAGTAATATTTAAAAACTTAATTCCGACAAAAACTCGGGACGACACAGTCCGAGTTTCGTCCGGAAAATCATAAAAACGAACTTTCTCGAGCGAGTTCGTATCGCGATTTCGTGAATGTAACCGTTCTGAGTTCTAGAACTAATTTTTTTTTTGTACGCGATAACCCTAAATACAGTAGTCATCTAACTGACTTCCGTAATTTATTTTCGGAAACGGATTTCACTGTTGGTTTTAGAATTCAAAATCGTAAACTTAGGCGTGCAAAGCCATTTTTATTATTAACTTTAAAATTTTAAGACTGTACGGAAATTCTGGGGTATTACATCCTACCCCCCTTGCGAAAAATTTCGTCCCGAAATTTGCTTATCCTTTTTAACAGCTTGGAGTATTTCATACTCAACTCTTTTCCGAATTCTCACATGGCTTCCTCTTGTCTGTGATGATCTTACAACGTTATTACTAATCGTCTCGACTTGCTCCTTAACTTTTGCGCTTTTCGATCCAAGATCGTTTTCGATCTTTCCTAATAACTTAAGTCGATTTCAAGATCAACGTCTTGCTGACCAACTATGTGTATAGAATCGAACGTACATACTTCTTCTCAAATGAGATATGCATAAAATAAGTATTTCAAAAATTTGGTGATAAAGCATAGCTATTCGTATTGGAAACTATCTTTTCCAAGTTATTGCTAATTATATAATTTTGCGTCGAAGTTTTACTTGACACGAATCTAATGTCTCTCATTAACGGAGAAATCTTAAGGAGTTTTATCCTCCTTCTCGATTTTTAGTTCAAATTGTCGTATATACTTAAGACTTTTGTGTTCTTTAAACTCGTTTTATTCTGACTCGAATCTATCGTATGATCTCGATCATTTCTCTGACTGTATCTGGTCCTAAGTTCTTTCTTTCACCTACCTTATAATAATAAGGCAACTATCTAAAACTTCTTCTTCTTAAAAGTCTCGTAAGGCGTAATACCTATCGTAGCTTAATAATTATTGTTATAACAATTCGGTTGTTGGCTACTTCTTCTTCAATTCGCTCTTCGGCTAATATTATCGTTCTTAGCTTATCAACGAGTATCAGAATCGTTTTCTCGGACTGTCCATTCAACTGGAGGTGAGAAGCGATACTAAAGTTAAGTTTGTTATCTAACTCTTTTGCCTTGTGACCTACAAACATCTCGTTGTCATAAAATCATAACCATATCCTTCCATTTCCATTCCGGAATACCTTAACGGTTATCACAACTCGTATAGTTGTCAGTGAAAGGCTTTCACTTTCTTATAAGCTAAAAATCTTTCTACCAAACTAGGCAACGTCTCGTTTCACTCTATTCCACTAGAAATCCTTTCTTAAATCTTAAGTTCGTTGTCATCGGAAATACTAATTTATTTCCTATCATAATACTCATTGCCTCAAAGTCGCTGTCTGGTTTATCCATTCCTTTCCTTAGTCGAAGCTTATCCATTGACTCGTCCTTTCTCTAGATACTTATAATCTCTCTCGTAATTTGGTATAGCTACTTGTGTCGTTATTGTCCTACAATCAATGTTGATGCATCTTGCATTTCTATATCCATCATCTCGAATCCTCGTATAAGTGTTTCTTCTCCAACGTAGAGATACCTAAACTTAATTGGAGTCTTACGACTCAACGTGTCTATTCTTACCCTTAGCTTTTCCTGGATGGTAATTAATTTCACAAACATAATGTCTTACTAGTTCGAGTCATCTCCTTTGTCTTATGTTAATTCCTTTGCTCGAATACACACCCCAATTTTTTTATGATCTGTGAAGATCTCATCCCTTACACCATATAGATGGTGTGACCAAATTTTATTTCATGTACTACGGCTGCAAGCTCTAAGTCGTGGGTTGGATACTCAATTTCCTGAGGTTAATGTGTCGTGAAGCATAAGCTATCACTCTTTTATCTTGCATTATCACTCATCTTAATTCATTCTTCGAACCTTGGTATCTATCTCGTATTTCTTGTCATTTCTGGGAGAGCTAAATTTGGGGTGATGATAAACTTTTTCTTGAACGTCTGCGTACTTATCTCACACTTGTCTGTACATCTATACTTCTTTTCCTTCTATGTAGTTGTGTCATAAGTCTTAGTAATCATAAAAAAAAATTCCTTAATGGAAACCTCTATTATAACTGTCCAACCTAGGAAACTTCTTATTTCATTCTGACTGGTAGACAATTTCCATTAAAGTACTGCCTCCTCCTTGGCAGGATTTATCTTAACGCCTTCTATTGACACTATATATCCATGAAACTTCACTTTCTTCAATCGAACTTGCTCTTACCAAACTTGGCATATAGTTTCTCGACTCTAGGCGTTCTAGCCCTATTCGCAAATGTTCTTTGTGTTCCTTCTCATTCTTAGCGTGAATGAATTTATCGTCGAGGAAAACTAAAATGAATTTCTCTAAGTATAGGTGGAAATTCTATTCACGTGGTTCATGAATACTACAGAGCACTAGCCAACTAAATGACATAACTAAGCATTCGTAATGGTCATATCTGGTTCGGAAGATAATTTTGGGTTTCTCACCAGTTTACTCTTTTAACTAGTGTTATTTAGTCATTAAGTCTATCTTCACAATTGCACTTGTTTCTTTTTAAGCTTATCAGGGGTTTTCTATTCTCATAAAAGAATACTTATCCTTAAGGGTTATCTTTATTTAACTTTTGATAGCCTATATACATTCTTGCAGAATCATCCTTCTTCGATGATGAACATTTAAAATGTTTTCCATGGTGAAAACGTTTGTCTAAAGGAATCGACATCTAACAATTCTTGTAGTTGGATCTTAAGCTCCTCTAACTCCTTCGATACCATTTTACATAAGGCCTTTGATTTGGGAGCTGCTCGTAGTTCTAAGTCCATCGTGAAACCTACACGACAATCTGGTGATAAACCAGATATTTCATATAATTCTGTAGGTTCTCTACTCGGGGTTTTTAAAAGAGATTTTTCTCTCGTTGTCGAGAATCGTGGTAATTCTCAAACAACTAATCTATTTGTAATGCCCCATAAATTACTTACGTTCTTAAAATTTAAAGTTAATCAAATAAATGGCTTTGCACGCCTAAGTTTACAATTTTGTTGAATTCTAAGACTAACGGTCGAATCCGTTATTAAAAATAAATTATAGAAGTAAGCTAGATGACTACTGTATTTAGGATTAGCACGTACGGAAAGTTTTTAGTTCGTAAACTTAGAACGGAAAACCGTCTAATTTTTACGTTTACAAAATTGCGATACGAACACGCCGAAAAAGTTTGTTTTTATGTTTTTCCGGACGAAACTCGGACTATGTCGTCCTTAGTTTTTGTCAAAATAATTTTGTAAATTTATTTTCTAATTAAGTTTATACGTTAGAATTTGTAAATCAAATCGAATCGCGACGATTTTGTACCGAACAACATTTTTCGTCGTTCGTTAACGTCGGATCGCGCCGGAAAAAAACGTAACCCTCTAAACCTTCCCATGCAGCCGACACATCAGCCTTGTGAGTGGCAAACATGCATGTTGACTTGCTAATTGAATGACACCAAGCCTACACTTTACACCTTATCAACATATTCATCATATCACACTACTTGAACAAAACAAAATCCTTTCTCCTTCTCTCCCTATCTCTCTCGGCAATTCTCTCTCTCTCTTCCTCAAACTTCATCTTCTCCACTTCTTCACCTCCATTGAAGACCTTAAAAGCTTGAAGAAATCATACAAGTCCTCAATCCATCCATTCAAACACCATACTTCTTTCCTTAATTTTCAAGGTATGATGATCCTCTTTAATCCTATCCAATCCTTTTTCTTTTTCCCTTCTTTTCTTCCTTGATCGAAATTTTGAAGTGGTAATATAGATGTTTTGATCTTAGAATAATGTAATTGGATGTGTTAGATATGATAATTGGAGATTAAAATGGAACAAAAATGAGAAACCTAACATCTATGTTAATACCGAAAAAATTAGACATTTTGTAGGATTTTTGTTTTTCTTCTTTTGATCATGGATTCATGCTTAGTATATGATTAATTAGTGTTTAGAATGAAAAAGAATTGAAAGCTCTATGTGTTTGTGATTTTTAAGTTAGGGTTTTGGATTGAATTTAGGGATTTTTGCATGTTAGTTAATTTTGGAATTGCAATTGGTTAATTGATGATATAAGAGATTGATTAGTAGATAAATGTTGTTAATTGGGGAAGAAAATCACCCTATTAATATCTTCATAAAACCAGAAATTTATAGGATGAATAGGGGTTTTCATGTATTGATGTTAAGTGATAAATTGTTAATGGAATATAGTTGCAAATCATGTTAGTTGATAATAGAAATTAAATGAGAATTTTCTAAAATGTTTAATGAAACATAAGAGATGATAATCACCCTATAAACTGAGTTATAATGATGTTAAGATGTGTTTACATGCATGAAAATGATTCACGTTAGACGTAGTTTAACGTCGTAAAATTTGAATAGAATCCGACAACGTTGAAAAAAATCGCATAAGAGATGAATATTTAGTTGTAACTAATAATCGAGAAATCGGATGAAAATTCTAATATGATATTATTGTTTATGATAAAATTTAGAACATCTTTCTAGTTGATGGCATAAGCTTTTGACTTGATATAATATGGGTTATAATTATAATCGAGAACTAGAACGCGTTTTTGAAGTTTTTGTTGGTATAGTACTTGTTAGTTGAAATCCGACGTATAGAACGTCGTGCTTTTGAGCGAGTTTTGAGAAGGAGTTTGTCACGTACGGGAGTACGTGATAACTGCCTTAAGAGTCCAGTTTCTAAAAAAATTAATACGAGAGCTTAGAACGAACCTAAGACGTTATACGTCGAACCTATCAAGCAATTAGGGTTTTCGCGGCAGTTTTGCGACCCTCGCCAGAAACTGTAATAACTTCCAGCTCGTTTATCGGATTTGTGATCCGTAAATTAGTGCGAACTAGACTTCCTAAGCTTTCTAATGGTACAGGGCTCACCCCTTGTTTCCAATTCCTCTGTTCTGGACAGCCTCCAGAGTTACTGGACTGTGCAGTGAAAATTCAGTTTCTTGTTTTCTAAGTTGTTTAGTTCACAACTTAGCTTCTTTCGATCGGTTAAGCTGTTTTTGTCTAACGAACATCTCCCTACTGACCCTAGAGTCAAGTACAGGCCTTGAGTGATGAAAACCAGTCGAGATCTTATCTCTTATCCTTTCAAATAAAGAAGTAGTAAGCGAGAAATTTCATAAATCGTTTAAAGAACTAAAACGTAAATCGCCTAAGTGATTCTTTCCAACTTAGTTCCTTATAATCTTTTAAATCGTATTAAGTTATCGACTACCCTCTCTACTGACCTAAGAGTCGAGTATGAGACCTTCCGAGTTTTGAACGGGATTAGTACGAGTCTCGTTCCCATTTAAGTAAAATGAAACTAGTAAGCGTGCAAATGCCTAAAGAATGAAACAACTAAAAAGCCAACTGTAGAGAAAGAACGGAATATCCAAAGTTGGAAGCTTTTGTTTTAAGTTTTGTATTTACAAGGTTGGCTTTTATCTATGTCAAATAAAATGTGGGTTTTTCCACAACTCGAAAGTATTATTTATCGCTTTGATAATTGTGTTTTCAAAGTGATAATCTTGGCATAAACTGTTTCAACTATTTCTATGTGAGTTCTCTTGTACCTATCTGCGTAAACCTTCGAGTTTACCAGATTTCTAGTTAACCTTCGGGTTTTCCAGACTTTTTAAGTTAACCGCTAGGATTGTTAACTATCGATCCGCTCTGAGTTAGCTATTAAGCGCTTTCCAGAGTTAGTGCACTTTGTAACCTGTGGTGTATGTGGTATCCTGTTGAGGGGTAGCCAGCCACGGTGAATTAGCTTTGGTCAAGATTGAACATAACATACTCTAAAAATGCTTGCGCAAGCTGCTTTATACAAATCAGTCAGAAAATGTTTAGTAGGCACGGGCCTTTTTAACAAAACCCCGACGCACTACATTTATAAAATGCCATATTATTTATACTTATGATTATGATTTCGGCATCGTGCCCACCAAGTACGTTTGTACTTAGCCCTGCATTGTTTTCTAAATGTGCAGGTTGAAGCGACGGTGAGCGGCGACGGTTGATGTTGAGTTGAAAGATAGGTTGCTTTAGTTACAACTCTTCTGTTGCAGAACTCTCAATCTTTTGAAACGTACCTTTTGATCAACACACTGTAGTTAAGTCTGTAATTTTGAACTTAGTCTCTTCTGTGTACCTTTGTCGAATAATCACTCGTGATTAACTCATTCTTATTTATATTCAAGTCTTATTCATGGTTTAATGATGTCTTTTCATGTATGTTTAGTCAGTTAGCCCCCTTCTTCCCCGCTTCTTTAATCCAACCCCAGTTGCACCCCGGCTTCTGCCGTCCCTCGGATTTTGGGGCTGTGACAGAGTGGTATCAGAGCAGTGTTCGCTTTCTGCTCTGCTTCTGAGTCAATCTTCTAGTATGAGTTAGTGTGAGTCATTCTTTCAAGTACGAGTCATTTCTTTTAAGTAATATCATAAAGTGGTATTTGTATACAAGTCTTTCTTCGAGAAATAATATAGAGTATTCGTTTGTACTCTATATCGAGTCTTCTTTCAAGTCATGAGATATGATATTTGTGTATACTCTAGATCAGAGTCGTCTTTCCAAGTATAAGATAAGAGTTAAACTCTAAAGCTAAGATTGAGAACATAGGTGTCAACTCAACCGCCCGCTACGTCGACTCAACGAGGAAAACGAAAGAATTTTAATAATGCGATTTCTTTTAAATAAGAAATTTTATGAATAAGTATGCAATGAATTTGAGAATGAGAATGAGTTGTGTTCCGAAATTAAGAATTTTATGGAAGTAAATTTTTTTATACTTTATGTGATTGAGTGATAGTACAAGTACTATCTTATGTGAAAATATTTGCGCAATAATTTTTTTCTTCTGAAAATTATTCGGACACAAGAATATAGTTGGATTTTAAGGAATTTTCCCGATTCAATGAGAACGTAGACTTCAAACCTAAGAACTTTCTGGTTCTTCGAGAACTTAGACGTTTAAAGAAACATTATTTCAAATGATTTCGAAAGGAGATCCACAACATGAGAAGGACTTCTATTGATAAATGTCACATGCGTATAGTGACATGAATAAAGACTCGGCAAAATTGATTTTTGTTTTAAAAACCCGATTAGAATTTCCTTCGAGGGAAATGAAATGAAATAAATAATGTTAAAATAAAGTAAATATGTACGAAAGGAATGAAAGAAACATATAGACGTGTGAGAAAAACGGGACTCCAAATTATCTGAGAAAAGGTTGAAACAAGAAGGTTAAATTGAAATAAACGGAAGGGCCGAATGTCACCTTAGTTATAAGGGCATGAACAAAGCCTCTTGGAGATGACTTTTTTTTACTTATTAGGAGCCGTTCAAGTATTCGAGTAGCTTAAAATTGTATCTTCCTTTAGAAGATTAAGTATTTCGAGTTAAATTAGAGAGTTTCCAAAGATTTCTTTTAAAGAAGTAGTTGTGTGTGCAATTCAAGAAATTGCTGCTCGATTTAGGAAAGTAAAATTTGTATGAAGTAATCAATAGAGCGAGACAAGAGTTCCATGTGATTGAGGGACTGTTATGTGGACTTGATCAACCCACATAATAAGAAACTCAGTAATATGGGTCTTATTCCCCGCTAGTAAAGCCTTTTTAATATGGTATAAGTGGTTTAAAGAGACGAATGTTACTAATGTATAAGTAACTTATAACGACGTCATTCCTTTTCTTTTCGTTTCATTTTTATAGTGTTTGCCTTGTTCAAACTTTGCGAAGAGAATTGTTTTACTATTAGGAGTCAAGTGCAAAGCTTGATTAAATTTTCTAACGACCGCTCGATTTTAGCATTGACAAATAGAACTTGTTCTAAAAAGTTATTCTTAGGATATATTCCATTTCTTCCTTGGGAATTTATATTTTTATACTTCGTCCTTGAACGAAGAATACGACACGTATGAGTATTATGATTAGTAAATGACAAGGTCTTTTGTAAATGAATGTTACTTTTGCATAAGTAACATGAACAAAGTATACGTGCCTTGTTTTAATAAATGAGAATCGATAAGAAATTTTTCCTTGAGAAAGAGATAAGGATTAATGAAAGAAAATAAGGAATTAAAGTAAGAAATTAAAAGAATGAGATAAGAATGGGAATAAAACCTTGAAATTTTATTTCTATATATTGTGAGTGCGAGAGCAATTTTCTGTGAAATTACTAGATATCTAAGATAAGTTGTTAAATTAAGTGTGGTAATATTACAATTGAATAAGGAATATTCATCTTGTAATTTAAGATTTTCCGTAAGATAAGGTATCATCTTACCGTTACTGATCCGTGTTTCTTAAAAACTTTGTAGGATGACTTCCAGTAGTAACACGGCTTCAGAGAATCAGTCCCCGCCACAGCGTATTTGGGCAGATCAGTTATTAGATAGGTATAGAGATTATGAGGCAAACCCGAGACACGACGTAGGACAGAGGATTAGTTACTTCTCGTCAGTTTATTATCCAGTCCGGCATACTATTCCAGAGAGTCAAGCTATACTTGACTTGGTTAGTCGTCTACCAGAGGAATGGCATGGTTGGGCACACGACACGGCATGGTATTACCTTGGGATGTTTGACGATGATATAGAGCCGACAGGTAATTACAATGGATTCGCCTTGGAGGTACACAAGCGTTTCTTTGAGAGTATACACATAACAGCATATCCTGTTCAGGCGCATCCTCCCTACACTCACTTTCCGACAAATTCAGAGTCAGAGCATGATGAGACGGGACCAGAGATGATTGAGCAGTTGGAGAACCCTTCAGTGATGGTACTTAGTGTGGACACAAGAGAGTTAGTTACAGAGACAGCAGATGGTTTAGGGTTACCCGCTCCTTTTCAGTATGAACCTTCTATGAGAGTTCAGGGACCATTTCAGTCAGGACCAGAGTATTTAGACACAGCCACCCTATTACAGTTTCCATCATCTTACAGACCCCTTGATGAGATTTGCGCGGAGTTGACCAGGGTTCGGGCTGAGTTCGAGGCAGGACCGTCCAGGATCCATTCCAGAGAGAAGTATGAGTCCTGTTCACTTCCCGACCACCTGCTGCCTTTAAAGAAGCGGGCATCAGTGACCTGCTGGGACTACCCGGTTTCAGATTCAGAGATGACAGTTTCAGATGTGCCTGCACCACCATCACTTACACTTGCGGATGGCACTACTTTGAGGGTCGACGAGGCGCTCCAGTTTACTTTCGGTTCAGAGTCAGACAATGAGGACCCGGATAAGGATCCGAAAGAGGACACTGATGAGGAATCGGATGAGGATCCGGATGAAGGCGCCGAGGAAGATTAGGCCATAGTGGATAGTAGTGACTTGACCGCAGTTTGTTAAGCGAGGCGTCAGAGACGCATAGTAGTATAGTAGCCTTTTGTTGTACATAGTCGGATCAGTAACTAGATAGTTTTGTAGTACTCCATCGGATACGAAATTTTATGAATCGTTTCCGTTCTAGTACTTCCAGTAGTACGGAAATGCAATATGTTAGTGCATTCTGTACGCGTAGGCAGTTAGCCTAGCTTAGACTCGTTGTAGTCTAATTAATATAAGTCCTTGTTAAAGGCAAAACTAACATAATCTTTTTGATATATGTATATATAATATACATGACCCATTAGAGGGATTTAATCACAAGAAGTTTCTTATGAATCGTATAACTAAACCAAAATATCAAACAAAACTCTTGTAACGAGAGTTTAATTTAACCTTGGAGGTTAAAAGTTGAAAAAAATAGAGTCAAAGTTAATTTTGTTATTCTCGTTTATGTGAAAGTATTAAGTGAGAAAAGAAAAGGGTTAGTGAGAAAATGAAGATTTAAAAGCAAATACTAATGAGAAAATGTCTATATCTTATAGTTTCAAAAATGTCACTGAGAGCTGTTAACGATCGAAGAGGACCTGAAAATCCTAGAGGACCTGATAGAGGTCAAGAACAACGTATAAGCGAGGAAAGGCAAAAACACCCAGCAACCTTTTCACTTCCCCTATCTCAGTAACATCATAGTATTGAGGATATATTCTTCGGAAGTAAACCACCATTTTTCGATGGATCTGGTAATTCGAATGAGGCCAAGCAATGGATACGTTCTATAGAGAGAATATTTGAGCCGATTGGACTTAGTGATGAGAAGCGTCTAGCATGCGCTGGGTATCAGCTAACCGGACCAGCTAAATATTGGTGGAAAACTAGACAGAGACTTATGCCGGTAGAACAAGCGGCTTTAACCACCTGGAATGGTTTTAAGAAGGCATATTATAAAAAGTATGTAACCAATCAAGTCGAGACTGAGGAGGAAATAGCCAGGAAGCTTCAGGGAGAACTTAAGTATGAACTGGGAATAACAGTAGCCAGACAGGGGGGATTGAGTTATGTCGAATTACTGGAACGAGTTCGAGAAATAGAGGCAGTAGTGCCTAGTAAGGAAAAGATAGTAATGTCCACACCGGCACCAAACCATACCTCAACCCAAAATCTTCCCAACAATAAGGTTAACCATGAGGGAAAAAGGAAATGGGAAGGAAGTAACAGTGAGTGCTACCAGCGCCACAAGAGTCAAGGGAAATATAATAGGATTAGGCAAGGCTTCCACCAGCCAGGAAAAGGAAGTAACTATAGAAAGAAAGCAGGGCAAAAGAATAATCCACAGAGGAATGAACAAATCGGTCTGGGCAAGAGTAACAATCCACTAGGACAGCTGCAAGGGCAGCAAGGGAATGAAAATCTGGGAGGAAACTACGCATTAAAGGTTAACACTCATGTTTGCCTCCGATGCGATAAATCGCACTCAGGCGTGTGTTAGGTAGGCACTGGAAACTGTTACAACTATGGACATAAGGGACATATTAGGAAAAACTGCCCGGGACCACTGACGGCAAATGGAATTAACCAGCACGATCAACTCCAAACTCAGAGAAATGTTGGAGAAAAGATCCCTTCTCCAGTTTGCCCTAAGTGTGGTAAGAAACACCCCGGGATATGTCTAGCTAAATCTGGTGTTTGTTACAATTGTTTACATAAGGGACACGTTAAGAAAAATTGCCCAGAACTGAGGCAAGCGGCTGAACAGAAACAAGGAATTTCCACGTGTCCTGGACGTGATAAGGAGTCTGAAGGTGTATGTCTAGCGAACATGGATAGATGCTTTAACTGTGGAATGTTGGGGCATATGAGTAATGACTGCCCAATGCTGTTTCAAATAATAGTACCATTTCAGTACGGCCAGCCTCAACCACTGATTATAGCTCAACCTCAATCACAGCCACAACTACTACAACCACAACAGAATGCGGAAGCTTACATGATCAGGCAGGAGAGGCATAGTGAAGGAAATGAAGATTTGGCAGGTATTGGACGAACCTTATAAAATTACCCTGTCAAAAAAAATTGTTGACTCGGACTAGAACTTTATACCAATTTTCTAGTACCTATTGACCATACTAGAGCATTATATTCATTTGACTAGTACCCTCTGACACTATAGGAATAAGACTAGAACGCTTTAATCTTGAAATAAGAACAACTACGCTTTAGGGAGTGTTGAGGACCTCAGAGAGTTATACCCTTAGTTTCATTAAGTAATCGATTGGGAAGTAATAAAATGTACTATATATAAATTTAGGAATAGACTAGTTGTTTGAGAATTACCACGATTCTCGACAACGAGAGAAAAATCTCTTTTAAAAAAACCCGAGTAGAGAACCTACAGAATTATATGAAATATCTGGTTTACTACCAGATTGTCGTGTAGGTTTCACGATCGACTTAGAACTATGAGCAGCTCCCAAATTAAAGGCCTTATGTTGAATGGTATCAAAGGAGTTAGAGGAGCTTAAAATCCAACTGCAAGAGTTGTTAGATGACGATTTTCTTTAGACAAACGTTTTCACCATGGAAAACATTTGTAATGTTCATCATCAAAGAAGGATGATTCTGTGAGATTGTATATAAGCTGTCAAAGGTTAAATAAGATAACCCTTAAAAAATATATATATATATATTCTTTTATGAGAATATAAGACCCTGATAAGCTTAAAAAGAAAACAAATGCAATTGTGAGGATAGACTTAAGGTCTAAGCATCTTTAGTTAGAGGATAAATTGGTGATATACCCAAAGTTCTCTTTCAAACCAAATAAAACCATTACAAATGCTTAGTTATGACGTTAGTTGGCTAGTGCTCCGTAGTATTCATGAACCATATGAATAGAATTTTTCCACCTAGACTTAGAAAAGAATTCATCTTAGTATTTATCGATGACAATTTCAGTTACCCCAAGAATGAAGATGAACACGAAGAACACTTGCGAATAGTACCAGAACGCATAGAGTCGGGAGTTAGATGCCAAATTAGCAAGAGTAAGCTCGAATGGAGAAGTAATGTTTCTTGGATATACATTGTAGGCAGAAGGTGTTAAGATAAATTCCTGCTAAGGTAGAGACAGTACTCAAATGGAAAATCGCTTACCAGTCTGAATGAAATAAGAAGTTCCTAGGCTGGATAATTAAAATAGAGGGTTCCATTAAGGAATTCCCTATGATTACTAAGACTTATGGAGCAACTACATAGAAGGAAAAGAATAAATGTACAGACAATTGTGGAATAGGAACGCGGACGTTCTAGGAAAAGTTGATCATTACCCCAGGTTCAGCCCTCCCAGAAACGACAAGGAATACGAGGTAGATACCAATGCTACAAAGAATAGGTTAGGATGATATAAATGCAAAATGAGAAAGTGATAGCTTACACTTCACGACACGTTAACCCCAGGAAATTGAGTACCCAACCTACAACTTAGAACTTGCAGCCGTAGAGCTTGCTTTGGAAATTTGGACACACCATCTATATGGTGCAAGGAATGAGATCTTCACAGATCATAAGAATATGGAGCGTGTATTCGAGCAAAGGAATTAACATAAGACAAAAGAGATGGCTCGAACTAGTAAGATATTACGTTTGTGAAAATAATTACCATCTAGATAAAGTTAAGAGTAAGAATAGACACGCTGAGTCGTGAGACTCCAACAAAGTTAGGTATCTCAACGTTGGAGAAGAAACGCTTATACGAGAAAGATTATAAGTATCAAGAGAAAGGACGAGTCAATGGATAAGCCTCGACTAAGGATAATAATGGATAAACCAGACAGCGAATCTGAAGCAACGAGTTTGTGATAGAAATTTAAGAGTGGACTTAGTAATTCCATGACAACGAGATGTTTGTAGGTCATAAGGCAGGAAAATTTGATACCAAACTTAACTTTAGTACCGCTTCTCACCTCCAGTTGGATGGACAATCCGAGAAAACGATTCAGGTACTCGTTGATATGCTAAGAACGATAATATTAGTCGAAGAGCGAATTGAAGAACACATAGCCAACGACCGAATTGTTATAACAATAACTATTAAACTACGATAGGTATTACGACTTACGAGACCTTGTAGAAGGAAAAGATTTACATAGCTGCCTTATTGCTATAAGGTAGGTGAAAGCAAAAATTTAGGACCAAATGCAGTCAATGAAATGATCGAGATCATTCGATAGATTCGAGTCAGAAGAAAACGAGTTTTAAAGAAGACAAAAGTCTTAAGTATATACAATAATTCGAACTTAATAATCGAGGAGAAAAATAAAAGCTCCTTAAGTTTTCTCCGTTAATGAGAAACAGTAGTTTCATGTCAAGTTCAGACTTCGACAGAGATCTATAGAATTAGTAAGTAACTTGGGAAAGATAGTTCCAATACGAATAATTATGGCTTTATCGCCAAGTTTATGAAATACTTATTTTAAGTATATCTCATTTCGAGAAAGTAACGTATATTCATTTTTTATACACGAAATTCTATCAGCAAGACGTCGTTCTTGAAATCGACTAAAGTTATTAGGAAAGATCGAAAGCGATCTTGGATCGAAAAGCGCAAAAAGTTAAGGAGCAAGTCGAAACGATTAGTAACAGCGTTATAAGATTACCACAGGCAAAGGAAAGCCATGTAAGAATTGTGCAAAAGAGTTGAGTAAGAAGTACTTCAAGCAGTTAAAGAGGATAAGCAAATTTCGGGACGAAATTTTTTGTAAGGGGGGTAGGATGTAATGCCCCGTAAATTCCTTATGTTCTTAAAATTAAAAGTTAATCAAATAAATGGCTTTGCACGCCTAAGTTTACAATTTTGTTAAATTCTAAGACTAACGGTCGAATCCGTTATTAAAAATAAATTACAGAAGTCAGCTAGATGACTACTGTATTTAGGATTAGCGCGTACGAGAAGTTTTTAGTTCGTAAACTTAGAACGGAAAATCGTCTAATTTTTACGTTTACAAAATTGCGATACGAACACGCCGAAAAAGTTTGTTTTTATGTTTTTCCGGACGAAACTCGGACTATGTCGTCCCTAGTTTTTGTCAAAATAATTTTGTAAATTTATTTTCTAATTAAGTTTATACGTTAGAATTTGTAAATCAAATCGAATCGCGACGATTTTGTACCGAACAACGTTTTTCGTCGTTCGTTTTCCCGTAACGTCGGATCGCGCCGGAAAAAAACGTAACCCTCTAAACCTTCCCATGCAGCCGACACATCAGCCTTGTGAGTGGCAAACATGCATGTTGACTTGCTAATTGAATGACACCAAGCATACACTTTACACATTATCAACATATTCATCATATCACACTACTTGAACAAAACAAAATCCTTTCTTCTTCTCTCCCTATCTCTCTCGGCAATTCTCTCTCTCTCTTCCTCAAACTTCATCTTCTCCACTTCTTCACCTCCATTGAAGACCTTAAAAGCTTGAAGAAATCATACAAGTCCTCAATCCATCCATTCAAACACTATACTTCTTTCCTTAATTTTCAAGGTATGATGATCCTCTTTAATCCTATCCAATCCTTTTTCTTTTTCCCTTCTTTTCTTCCTTGATCGAAATTTTGAAGTGGTAATATAGATGTTTTGATCTTAGAATAATGTAATTGGATGTGTTAGATATGATAATTGGAGATTAAAATGGAACAAAAATGAGAAACCTAACATCTATGTTAATACCGAAAAAATTAGACATTTTGTAGGATTTTTGTGTTTAGAATGGAACAAAAATGAGAACAAAAATGAGAAACCTAACATCTTAGTAGATGATTAATTAGTGTTTAGAATGAAAAAGAATTGAAAGCCCTATGTGTTTGTGATTTTTAAGTTAGGGTTTTGGATTGAATTTAGGGATTTTTGCATGTTAGTTAATTTTGGAATTGCAATTGGTTAATTGATGATATAAGAGATTGATTAGTAGATAAATGTTGTTAATTGGGGAAGAAAATCACCCCCTTAATATCTTCATAAAACCAGAAATTTATAGGGTGAATAGGGGTTTTCATGTATTGATGTTAAGTGATAAATTGTTAGTGGAATATAGTTGCAAATCATGTTAGTTGATAATAGAAATTAAATGAGAATTTTCTAAAATGTTTAATGAAACATAAGAGATGATCATCACCCTATAAAATGAGTTATAATGATGCTAAGATGTGTTTACATGCATGAAAATGATCCACGTTAGACGTAGTTTAACGTCGTAAAATTTGAATAGAATCCGACAACGTTGAAAAAAATCGCGTAATAGACGAATATTTAGTTGTAACTAATAATCGAGAAGTCGGATAAAAATTCTAATATGATATTATTGTCTATGATAAAATTTAGAACATCTTTCTAGTTTACGGCATAAGCTTTTGACTTGATATAATATGGGTTATAATTATAATCGAGAACTAGAACGCGCTTTTGAAGTTTTTGTTGGTATAGTACTTGTTAGTTGAAATCCGACGTATAGAACGTCGTGCTTTTGAGCGAGTTTTGAGAAGGAGTTTGTCACGTACGGGAGTACGTGATAACTGCCTTAAGAGTCCAGTTTCTAAAAAAATTAATACGAGAGCTTAGAACGAACCTAAGACGTTATACGTCGAACCTATCAAGCAATTAGGGTTTTCGCGGCAGTTTTGCGACCCTCGCCGGAAACTGTAATAACTTCCAGCTCGTTTATCGGATTTGTGATTCGTAAATTGGAGTGCGAACTAGACTTCCTAAGATTTCTAACGGTACAGGGCTCACCCTCTGTTTCCAATTCCTCTGTTCTGGACAGCCTCCAGAGTTACTGGACTGTGCAGTGAAAATTCAGTTTCTTGTTTTCTAAGTTGTTTAGTTCACAACTTAGCTTCTTTCGATCGGTTAAGCCGTTTTTGTCTAACGAACATCTCCCTACTGACCCTAGAGTCAAGTACAGGCCTTGAGTGATGAAAACCAGTCGAGATCTTATCTCTTATCCTTTCAAATAAAGAAGTAGTAAGCGAGAAATTTCATAAATCGTTTAAAGAACTAAAACGTAAATCGCCTAAGTGATTCTTTCCAACTTAGTTCCTTATAATCTTTTAAATCGTATTAAGTTATCAACTACCCTCTCTACTGATCTAAGAGTCGAGTATGAGACCTTTCGAGTTCTGAACGGGATTAGTACGAGTCTCGTTCCCGTTTAAGTAAAATGAAACTAGTAAGCGTGCAAATGCCTAAAGAATGAAACAACTAAAACCTTTTTCGATTCTTTTAATCGATTATCTTCTACGACCCGTTTTTAAGTATGTTTATTTTACGATGAAGGAGGAAGCCAACTGTAGAGAAAGGACGGAAGATCCAAAGTTGGAAGCTTTTGTTTTAAGTTTTGTATTTACAAGGTGGGCTTTTATCTATGTCAAATAAAATGTGGGTTTTTCCACAACTCGAAAGTATTATTTATCGCTTTGATAATTGTGTTTTCAAAGTGATAATCTTGGCATAAACTGTTTCAACTATTTCTATGTGAGTTCTCTTGTACCTATCTGCGTAAACCTTCGAGTTTACCAGATTTCTAGTTAACCTTCGGGTTTTCCAGACTTTTTAAGTTAACCGCTAGGATTGTTAACTATCGATCGGCTCTGAGTTAGCTATTAAGCGCTTTCCAGAGTTAGTGCACTTTGTAACCTGTGGTGTATGTGGTATCCTGTTGAGGGGTAGCCAGCCACGGTGAATTAGCTTTGGTCAAGATTGAACATAACATACTCTAAAAATGCTTGCGCAAGCTGCTTTATACAAATCAGTCAGAAAATGTTTAGTAGGCACGGGCCTTTTTAACAAAACCCCGACGCACTACGTTTATAAAATGCCAGATTATTTATACTTATGATTTTAATTTCGGCATCGTGCCCACTAAGTACGTTTGTACTTAGCCCTGCATTGTTTTCTAAATGTGCAGGTTGAAGCGACGGTGAGCGGCGACGGTTGATGTTGAGTTGAAAGATAGGTTGCTTTAGTTACAACTCTTCCGCTGCAAAACTCTCAATCTTTTGAAACGTACCTTTTGATCAACACACTGTAGTTAAGTCTGTAATTTTGAACTTAGTCTCTTCTGTGTACCTTTGTCGAATAATCACTCGTGATTAACTTATTCTTATTTATATTCAAGTCTTATTCATGGTTTAATGATGTCTATTCATGTATGTTTAGTCAGTTAGCCCCCTTCTTCCCCGCTTCTTTAATCCAACCCCAGTCGCACCCCGGCTTCTGCCGTCCCTCGGATTTTGGGGCTGTGACACTATTCCTAAAATTATATATATATCGTACATTTTATTACTTCCCAATCGATTGCTATGTTCTAATAGAAAGACCCTAAATTAAATTCTACGCTCGACAAAACTAAGGGAATAACACTATGAGATTATCGTCACTCCCTGAAGCGTAATTGTTCATATTTCACAATTAGAGCGTCCTAGTTCTACTCCTAAAGGTTAACGGGTACTAATTATAACTGAATATAAGGCTCTAAAACGAAGAAAAAATTATGGTAGGGTAATTTATAAGGTTCGTCCAATACCTGCCAGATCTCCCTTTCCTTCATTAAGCTTCTCCTGCCTAATCATGCATGCGCTTGCATTCTGTTGTGATTGCATCAGTTGTAGCTGTGACTGGATCCAAGTTGTATTTAGTGGTTGAGGCTGGCCGTACTGAATTGGTACCATCATTTGCAACAGCGTTGGGCAATCCTTACTTATATGCCCCAGCATCATACATTTAAAACATCTATCCGTGTTTGCTAGACACACACCCTCATGCTTCTTACCACATCTAGGACATGCAGAAACTTCTTGTTTCTGTTCTGCCACTTGCCTCAGTTCTGGGCAATTCCTCTTAACGTGTCCCTTATGCAAACAGTTGAAACAAACACCAGTTTTTGCTAGACAAACGCCTGGGTGTTCCTTACCACATTTAGGGCAAGCTGGAGAAGGGATCCTTTCTTGAGTAATTTTCGAAGTTGAGAGTTGACCGTGATGGTTGATTTCATTTGCCGTCAATGGTTCCAGGCAATTTCTCCTCATATGTCCCTTACGTCTGCAGTTGAAATAGTTGTCAGTGCCTATCTGACACACACCAAGGTGCGTTTTATTGCATTTGGGGCAAACAGGAATGTTAACCCTCACTGGGTGATTTCCCCCCTGATTTCTGTATCTTTGCTGCCCTTGCAGCTGTCCTTGTAGATTGTTTCTCTTGCCTTGACCGGATTGTTCATTTCTCTGTGGATTATTCCTTTGCCCTGCTTTCTTTCCATAGTTACTTCCTTTTCCTGGCCGGTGGTAACCCTGCCGAGTCCTATTCTGTTTCCCTTGCTTATTGTGGCACTGGTAACAATCACTACTACCCACTTCCCATTTCCTTTTTCTCTTATTGTTGATATTATTGTTGGGACGGTTTTGGGTTGAAGTCTGGTTTGGTGCTGGTGTGGATTTTACCATCTTTCCTTTATTAGGCACTAATGCCTCTATTTCACGGACTCGTCCTAGTAGTTCTGCATAACTCAGTCCCTCCTGTCTGGCTACTGCTATTCCCAGTTCATACTTAAGTTCTCCCTGAAGCTTCCTGGCTACTTCCTCCTCAGTCTCGACTTGATCGGTTACATACTTTTCATAATATGCCTCCTTAAAATCATTCCAAGTGGTTAGAGCTGCTTGCTCTACCGGCATAATCCTCTGTCTAGTCTTCCACCAATATTTAGTTGGTCCGGTTAGCTGATACCCAGCACATGCTAGACGTTCCTCATCACTAAGTCTAATCGGCTCAAAAATTCTTTCTATAGAACGTATCAATTGCTCGGCCTCACTCGGATTACCAGATCCATCGAAATATGGTGGTTTACTTCCGAAGAATAAATCCTCAATGCTATGACGTTGCGGAGATAGGGAAAGTGAAAAGGTTGCTGGGTGTTTTTGCCTTTCCTCTCTTATACGTTGTTCTTGACCTCTATCAGACTCTCCCAGCGACATTTTTAAAACTATAAGATACAAAAATTTTCTCATTAGTACTTGCTTTTAAGCCTTCATTTTCTCACTAACCCTTTTCTTTTCCCACTTAATACTTTCACGTAAATTAGAATAACAAATTAACTTTGATTCTAGTTCCTTCAACTTTTAACCTCCAAGGTTAAATTAAACACTCGTTACACGAGTTCATTTGGCATTCTGGTTTAGTTATACGATTCATAAGAAACTTTCTTGTGACTAAAACCCTCTCATGGGTCATGTATATTACATATACATCAAAAACAATATATTAGTTTTGCCTTTAACAAGGACTTATACAAAACTAGACTACAACGAGTCTAAGCTAGGCTAACTGCCTACGTGTACAGGATGCACAAATATATTGCATTACTGTACTACTGGAAGTACTAGAACGGAAACGATTCATAATATTTCGTATCCGTTGGAGTACTACAAAACTATCTAGTTACTGATCCGACTATGTACGACAAAAGGCTACTATACTACTAAGCGTCCCTGACGCCTTGCTCAACAAACTGCGGTCAAGTCACTACTGCCCACTATGGCATAATCCTCCTCGGGGTCCTCGTCCGGATCCTCATCAATGTCCTCCTCCGGATCCTCATCCGGGTCCTCATCCTCTGACTCTGAACCGAAAGCAAACTGGAGTGCCTCGTCAACCCTCAAAGTAGTGCCGTCTGTAAGTGTAAGTGGTGGCGGTACAGGCACATCTGAAACTGTCATCTCTTTATCCGAAACCAAGTAGTCCTAGCAGGTCACTGATGCCCGCTTCTTCAGAGGTAACAGGTAGTCAGGAAGGGAACTCGTCTCGTACTCCTCTCTGGAACGGACCCTGGATGGTCCTGCCTCAAACTCTGCCCTAACTCTAGCCAACTCCGAGCAAATCTCGTCAAGGGATCTGTATGAAGATGGTAACTGCAACAGGGCGGTAAGCTCTGCGTCTGTGTCTAAGTACTCTGATCCTATCTCGAATGGTCCCTGAACTCTCGCAGAAGGCTCGGGTAGGATAGGAGCAGGTAGGATAGGAGCAGGTAACCCTAATCCATCAACTGTCTCTGCAACTAACTCCCCTGTGCCCTCACTAGGTACCATCACTGAAGGGATCTTCAACTGTGCAATCATCTCTAGACCTATCTCGTCATGCTCTGACCCTGCATCTGCTGGGAAATGAGTGTAGGGAGAATGCGCCTGAACAGGATATGCTGCTATGTGTCTGCTCTGAAAGAAACGCCTGTGTATCTCTAAAGCAAATCCCTTGTAATCCCCTGTCGGCTCTGTATCATCGCCAAACATCCCAAGATAGTACCATGCCATATCGTGTGCCCAACCACGCCATTCCTTTGGTAGTCGTCTAACCAAGTGAAGTATAGCCTGACCCTTCGTAATAGTACGCCGGACTGGATGATAAACTAACGAAAAGTAACTAATCCTCTGTCCTACGTCGTGTCTCGGGTTTGCCTCATAATCTCTATACCTATCCAATAACTGATCTGCCCAAGTACGCTGTGGCGGGGACTGTCTCTCCGAAGCCATGTCACTACTAGAAGTCATCCTACAAAAGTTTTTAAGAAACACGGATCAGTAACGGTAAGATGATATCTTATCTTACGGAAAATCTTAAATTACAAAATGAATATTCCTTATTCAATTGTAATATCACCACACTTAATCTAACAAACTTATCTTAACATCTAGCAATTTCACAGAAAATTGCTCTCGTACTTACAATATATAGAAATAAAATTTCAAGATTTTATTCCCATTCCTTATCTTATTCTTTTAATTTCTTACTTTAATTCTTTATTATTCTCCTTCATTATTCCTTATTTCTTTTTCAAAGAAATTTTTTTTTATCGATTCTCATTCATTAAAACAAAGCTCGTTTGCTTTGTTCATGTTACTTATGCAAAAGTAACATTCATTTACAAAAGACTTTGTCGTTTACAACTCTTAATACTCGTATGCGTCATATTCTTCACTCAAGGACGAAGTATATAAAAAAAAATATAAATTCCAAAAGAGAAATGGAATATATCCTAAGAATAACTTTTTTAGAACAAGTTCTAGTCGTCATCGCTAAAAATCAGGCGATCGTTGGAAATTTAATCAAGCTTCGTGCTTGACGCCTATTAGTAAAAACAATTCTCTTCGCAAAGTTCGAACAAGGCGAACTCTACTGAAAAAAAGAAACGAAAAGAAAAAGGAACGACGTCGTTACATATTACTTATACGTAAGTAACATTCGTCTCTTTAAACCACTTATACCATACTAAAAGGTTTTGCTAGCGGGGCATAAGACCCATATTACTGAGTTTCTTATTATGTGGGTTGATCAAGTCCACATAACAGTCTCTCAATCACATGGAACTCCTGTCTCGTTCTATCGTTCACTTCATACAGAATTTACTTTCCTAAATCGAGTAGCAATTTCTCGAATTGCACACACAACTACTTCTTAAAAAGAAAATTTTGGAAACTTTCCAATTTAGCTTGAAATACTCAATCTTCTCGAGGAAGATACAAATTTTAAGCTAATCGAATACTTGAACGGCTCCTAATTAGTAAAATAAAGTCATCTCCAAGATATTTTGTTCATGCCCCTTACAACTAAGGTAACATTCGGCTCTTCCATTTATTTCAATTTATCCTCCTCGTTTCAACCTTTTTCTCGATTAATTTGGAGTCACGTCTTTCTCACACGTCTATTTGTTTCTTTCGTTCACTTCGTACATATTTACCTTATTTTATCAATATTTATTTCATTTCCCTCGAAGGAAATTCTTATCGGTTTTAAAACAAAGATCGAATTCGCCGAGTCTTTATTCATGTCACTTTACGCACGTGACATTCATCAACAGAAATTCTTCTCGTGTTGTAGATCTCCTTTCGAAATCATTTGAAATAATGTTTCTTAAAAACGTCTAAGTTCTCGGAGAATCGGAAAGATCTTAAGTTTTTCGTCTATATTCTCAATACCCCGGGAAAATCCCTAGATTCCTTCTAGGTTCTCGAGCCATGGTAAAATAATAGAAATTATCGTGCAAATAATTTCACGTAAGATAGTACTTGTACTATAACATAATCACATAAACAAATCATAGTATATTTTATTATACTTTCATAATTGAAGGGTATCTTGGCACCATTATCACTTTTCACTCAATGAATACTTATTCAAATTTCTTATTTAAAAGAAATCACATCATTAAAATTCTTTTCCTCGTTGAGTCGACATAGCGGGAGGTTGAGTTGTCGTCTACATTCTAAATTCTAATGTTATAACTTAACTTTTAACTTTACTTGAGAGAAGACTCTGATCTGGAGTATATACAAATTACTCTATCTTACGACTCGAAAGAAGACTCGATATAGAGTAAGAACGAATACTCTATACTACTACTCAAAGGAAGACTCGTATCCAGAGCAGAAACGATGGCTCTGATACCACTCTGTCACAGCCCCAAATCCCGAGGGACGGCAGAAGCCGGGGTGCGACTGGGATTGGATTAAAGAAGCGGGGAAGAAGGGGGCTGACTGAACTAAACATACATGAGAGACATCATACATACTATGTACAAGGCTTTATTTACATAAAGGAAGAGTTAAACTCAAAGGATTACTCGACTGAAAGTACACGGTAGATAAACTAAGTTATAAGACAGATCTTAGTCTACAGTGATTACATACATGTTCATCAAAATACTAGAGTTTTGCAGCGGAAATGTGATTCATACTAACTAAAGTCTTCCTATGACAACTTTATTCAAGCCTCGCCACTTCCATCGCTTCAACCTGCACATTAAGAAAACATATGCAGGGCTAAGTACGAAAGTACTTAGTGGGCACGATGCCGAAAAACATATTCATAAGTATAAATAATCAGGCATCTCAAAATCGTAGCACATCAGGGTTTTATTAAAAATAGCCCGTGTCTACTAAACATTTTTTGACTCATTTATATAAATTAGCTTGTACAAGCATTTTTCTAGTATGTTACGTTCAAATCTTGACCAATTTCTCATTCACCGTGGCTGGTTACCCCTCAACATGATACCACATACACCACAGGTTACAAAGTGCACTAACTCTGGAAAGCGCTTAATAGCTAACTCAGAGCCGATCGATAACTAATAATCTGGAAAACACGAAGGTTAACTCAGATAGGTACAAGAGAACTCACATAAAATAATTAAACAGTTTATGCCATGATTATCACTTTGAAAACATGATTATCAAAGCGATAAAGAAAAGGTTTTCGAGCATTGCTCGTTTTATTTCATATATAAAAGCCCACCTCGATAATACAGAACAACTAAACAGGTTTCCGTTCTTCGGTTCTTCCGTCCTTTCCTTAGTGTTGGCTTTCTCCTTCATCGTAAAATAATCACACTTTAAATTCGATCGTTAAGATAATCGAACATGGAAATTTGAATTAGGTTTTAGTCATTTCATTTCTTTAGGCATTTGCACGCTACTAGTTTCATTTTAACTAAACGGGAACGAGACTCGAACAAAACTCGTTTAGAACTCGGAAGGTCTCATACTCGACTCTTAGGTCAGTAGAGAAGGTAGTCGATAGCTCATTACGACTTAAAAGATCAAAAGGAACTAAGTTGGAAAGGAAGTCAACTTAGGAAATTAAGTTTTAGTTTTTTACACGATTTAGGCATTTTCACGCTTAACTAAATTTCTTTACTTAAACGGATACAAGATACGAACTCATCTCGTTTAGCACTCAAGGCTCCATACTTGACACTGAGGTCAGTAGGAAGAAGGCAATCTTTAACTCATTACGGCTTGAACGATCGAAAGAAACTAAGTTGCGAAGAAAACAACTTAGGAAAACAAATCCTGGAATTTCACTGCGCATTACAGTAGTTCTGGGGACTGCCCAGAACAGAGGAGCTGGAAACAGGGGATGAGCCCTGTACCGTTGGAAAGCTTGGAGAGTCTAGTTTATGCTCCAATTTACGGATCGCGAATCTGATAAACGAGCTAAGAGATATTACAGTTTCCAGGAAGGGTCGCAAAACTGCCGCGGCTAACCCTAGTTGCTCGATAGAATCGACGTATAACTTCCTAAGTTCGTTCTAAGTTCTCGTACTCGATTTCTCATGAAATTTCACTCTCAAGGCAGTCAACACGTACTCCCGTACGTGATGAACTCCTTTTCAAAACTCGTTTATAACCACGACGATCACACCTCGTCGTTTCAACTACCATTTACTATACCAAAATCAAGTTAACAAATTCTCGTTTCTAGTTCTCGACTATAACTACAACTCATTTTATAATATTCCGAATGCTCATGTCGTAAACTACAAAGTCGTGCCTTAGTCCATCATAAACACTATTATCAAGTTAGAATCTTTACTCGACTTCTCGTTTATTAATTACGTCTACTCGTTCGTCTCTTACGACATTTCAAAAGTTATCGGAATTCATTCAAATTCTACGTCATCAATCATCATCTAACGAGATTCATTATTATATACATCATTATCTCATATCATTACTAAATCTCATCTTAAATCGAGTTCTTTGTCTCTTACGACTCACAAATTATTTTTAGAAAATTCCAATTAAATTCATAACTTTAATTAATATCATTAACATCATTATTTCATCAACAAATCCTCAACTAGATCAACTACATGCAAACCCCTATTTTCTACAAAAATTTCGGTATTAACCCTATAATTTAAAGGGTGATTTTCTTCATCTAACATCATCATTAATCCATTAATCATACTATTATATCATCAATTGATCAATTTCAAGTCTAATTACAACATTAAACAAAAATCCCCAATTCAAACCCTAGCCCTAGAACTCGGTTTTCATCCAATTCAAAGGGGTTTCGATTTCACTTTGTTTTAATCACTAATTGAACACTTCCTAAGCATGATTATAACATCAATTGAAGAATTCAAACATCCTAATTGAAAGCCCTAAAAATCGGTAATGACAAGGAATTAGGGTTCTTGGATTTTCTTCAATTTTAAACATAGATCCATAACTAATCCATCCTATTACACTAATTAGAGATCAAATCATCTAAATCATCCACCCATAATTTTCGATCCAAATGAAAAAATAAAAAGAAATAGATTTGGATTGGATAGATCAAGAGAGGAGACAAATACCTTGAGCTTTACTAAAGGAAGAATTAAAAATCGATGGTTGGATGAGGACTTGTGAAGAAATTCTTGTTCAAGAACTTGAACTCTTCAATGGAGGAAATGAAAATGAGAGAGAGATGATGTGTATGAGGGGCAGCCGATGGGAGGGAGAGAGTAAGTGAGGGAGATGGATAAAAATGTTATAAGGTTATAACATTAGGTTATTAGGTGTAAAGTAGGAGTTAAATATCTAATATGGTGAATCACCATGTAAATACTATATAAAATGAAAAATATCAAGCTAGAGAGTGAGTGAAGTCGGTCATGAGGGAGAGAAAAAGAGAAATTACGTGCTTTACCGACGCGATACGACGTTACGGAAATCGAACGACGAAAAACGTAGCTCGGCACAAAATCGTCACATTCCGATTCGACCAAAAATTCTAACGTATTAAACTTAATCGGAAAGGAAAATTTAAAAACTTAATTCCGACAAAAACTTGGGACGACACAGTCCGAGTTTCGTCCGGAAAATCATAAAAACGAACTTTCTCGAGCGAGTTCGTATCGCGATTTCATGAATGTAAAAATCAGACGGTTTTCCGTTCTGAGTTCTAGAACTAAAAATTTTTTTGTACGCGATAACCCTAAATACAGTAGTCATCTAACTGACTTCCGTAATTTATTTTCGGAAACGGATTTCACCGTTGGTTTTAGAATTCAGAATCGTAAACATAGGCGTGCAAAGCCATTTTTATTATTAACTTTAAAATTTTAAGACTGTACGGAAATTCTGGGGTATTACAGTTTAGAGCCCTGCTCCCTCCTCCACACGAGTTCGAATCCTCCAGCTGCATTTTCTTGATTCTTTTTTTTATTTATTTTATATATTTTTTTCCTGTTTCTTTTTTTTCTCTCTTTTTTTTCTTTCTTTTTCTTTCTTTATATAATTATTCTTCTATTAGCTTCTTTTTTTTCTTTTTTCTATTTTTAATTATTTTATCTTTCTTTCTCTTCTTTCTTTTTTATAATTATTTTTTCTTACTTCATTTTATTTAATTTTTTAATAAATGATAATTATTCCTTTTTTTCAATTATAATGTTTAAAAATATTACTTTTCTTTACAACAATGTTTACTTTTATTCATAATAACTTGTACTTTTAAGTTATTTGGTCAAGTAATTATTGTCGTTATGAAAAGTAATTATTGGCATGAAGAAAAGTAATATTTCACAACTATTACTTTTCTTAACGATACTGTTTACCTTTATGCACTACAACTTGTATTTTTAGTAATTCGGTCAAGTAATTATTATTGTGATGAAAAGTAATTTTTGATATGAAGAAATGTAATGTTTCACAATCATTACTTTTCTTAACGATAATATTTGCTTTTATTTACGACAACTTATACTTTTAGTTATTTGGTCAAGTAATTATCATCGTGAAGAAAAATAATTATTGATATAAAGAAAGGTAATGTTTCACAACTATTACTTTTTTTAATGACAATGTTTACTTTGGTTCACAACAAATTGTACGTGTACTAATTCGATTAAATAATTGTTGTCGTGATTAAAATTAATTATTGATATGGACAAATATAATGTTTCAAAAATAAATAAAATGAATAATAAGAGAAAACATAATCCAACAAAATAAAAAAAAAATACTTTAAAAGAAGAAAACATGAAAAAAAAATTAAAAATTAAAAATAAAATCTGAAAAAAAAATGAATAATAGGTATGACACATAATATAATGAAAAGAAAAAAATTAAAAAAGAAATGTAAAAACGAAAAAAGAAATGAAAAAAATGAAAAAAGAAAAATAATAATTGTACTTTAAAATAAAAAAAAACTAAGTTTAAAACGTATAAATAAAATTTGCTACCTATTAATTATCAAAGATGGCTTTAAACTAGTGGAAAATGCTCTAACTTAGAGCTTTAGGCCGTCAGCCTCGTGTGTTCGAATCTCCTTTGGGGCAGTTTTTTTTTTTTTATAATTAAGAGCAGGCGTTGATTTGGGCTTGGGCCGACGGCAGCGTGTTGTGGGCTGGGCGGGGAGGCTGATTGGGCTTGGGCAGCGGGTTGTGGGCTGGGTGCGTGTATAGTCATGGGTCTAACCGGTTGCGTAGTACGCAACTAGTTGCGTGGAAGTCCATCCCATTAATATTATATTAAAACATAGTTTCACGCTATCATTAATTAATAATTCGACAAACAATAATTTTACACGAATATCCTAATTATTAAAGGAATTAAGTACACAAAAATCTTAATTATATCAATAAACACTTATTAATTAATTAAGTCAAATAGAAAGAATATAAAAATCTAAGGATCAAATTCCACATGAACATTTCAAATAGTCAAAATGACCTCAAAAATTGTACAAACTTTGATTGATAAATGACAATAAAAGAAAATCAAAATTAAATCAAAAATATAATTGCCTTAAACTAATCCTAGCCATCTGTTGGGAAATTTATTAGTAAGAGTTTTGATAAATTCCAAAACCAACTGATCCCAACCGAGTAGATGTTGCCAGAACCTAATATAAGTAGTTAGGCTCGCTGTTTGAGCATTGTCAAGATTTTATCTTTTCAGGTCTCCAGCTGAAGATGGCAACAAGGCTTCACTCGGATAGAACATCAGTTGTAAGAAAGACAACTGAGCGTTCATTTCATCAGAATGCAAAACGGGGGAAGACATAAGAACATCACCTGAGCGTTCGTCAGATGAGAATCAAGAAGGAGGAAGTTACGTTCAAAGTTTAGATCAATAGTCAAGTATCCAAAAAGGGGAAGTCACATTCAAGAGATAGAACATTAGTTGTAAGAAAAACAACTGAGTGTTCATCGGATGAAAAGCAGTATGGGGGAAGAGAACATCAGATGAAAGGAAGCCATCTGAGCATTCGAACCTAACTGATCAGATACAAGGAAGACAACTGAGTGTTCAGTTTCAGAACATCAGTTGTAGAACTCAACTGAGAAGATCAACAGCTTGAAGATGAAGTCAGCTGAGAGTTCAACTGTTAGTTGTTAGATAGAACATCGGCTGAAGAACAAGTTAGTTGAAGATCGAAAGTCTTAACCGACCACTCCTTGTTGGAAGTCTGTTGTTAAGATTTGAATTTCAAAAAGGAAGTCACGTGAGGGTTTGACCGTTCAGTCACTACCCCATTTGGCCCAACACAAGGCTATCTCAGATGGAAAGCAGAAGAGCACAGATGCCATATCGGGAAAGTCTGTAGAGATGAGAAACAAGCCATCGCTTTCAAAGAACAGAGATCAACAGCTCCTCCAACGGCTAGTTGATACTCTCCGCCTATAGAGGCCTTCATTCATTCGAAAAAAAGAAGACACACACGCGAGAAGAAACCAGAGAGCGAAAGAAAGAGCAATATTCTTCACGAGCTTAACTGAATTTAATCTCTTAGAACATCATTTGTTGAGAGTTCTAGAGTTAGTTAATTATTGTGTCTTTAGATCGAACCTTGAGAACATCACTTAGTGAGAGTTCGTAGAGTGTTAGATCATAGCTCACTTCGTGTTCGAGCTTTTAGTTGGAACCCCATTTTCTTTCACCTGAAAAGGTTTAGGATCCTACTCTTCCCGGAACTGAGTAGATAGGTTGTTTAGTACCCGGAAACTAAACTGTAAGGTTGATAAGTACCCGCAAACTTATCCTTAACGGTTGCTCAGCCCGCGTAAGCTGAGTGGTTTGTCCAGAAAAACTTGGACAGAGTTGTGTGGACTCACAACTCCCCGTGGATGTAGGAGGTTTTTCCGAACCACGTAAATCTCTGTGTGCTAGTGTTTATTTTGTTTATTTCTTGCATATTCAATTGACCTTCTAACCAGCATACAAACTGATCTTAGCATTATCAACAGTCTTGGTTTTTGACCAACCTTTCACAAAAGCGTGAGTTCGTTTACGAGTTGTTAATTTCCACCACATTCCGCACAGCACCACTCTTCCAGCTGAGGTTGCTTACTCAGCTGTGAGATTCCAACTGAGTCTTTTTACTCGGTTGAAGTATTTTTCAGGAGTTTAGTTTTAAAATCCTAACTGGTGTATCCCCCCCCCCACATACACCAGTAACTCGTATCGGGACCATTAAGTGGTATCAGAGCAGTGGTATCAGAGCAGTGGTTCAAAAGACTACTAACTCTGTTTCACAAGGTGTGAATTCGAGAAAGTTTCTTCAGTGGTCATCTGAACAGATCTATTTTTCACGCTAGTGCATATTTGCTTGCATATTTGTTCTGTTTGTTGTGTGCAGATGGACGTCAAGGACAAGATCGTTGTCATGTTCTTGGTAGTAAATTATACATCCTGGAGGACACGGATGAAGAAGATCTTACTGTCGAAGCATCATAGGATGCAACAAGTACTCTCTTCCGGACCGATCATCATCAAAGAAAAAATAGCTCGCACTCCTACAAATCCCAACAATGGGGATACAGTTGTGGAGTTTGTGGAGAAGCAGCCGGAAGACTACACTCCAGAGGAAGCCAAGGTGAGTCAGTTGGATATCTAGGCTCAAAGCATGATTATGTCCACTGTTGGACAAGATTATCTCCCTTGGATTGAAGAGTGTGAGACTGTCAAAGAAATGTGGGATATCCTGGCATCGCTGAGTGAAGGAAGCGATGAGACGAAGGAGAACAAGTTCTCACATGCATGCTAAGACTTCGACAACTTTTGTCTGAAGACAGATGAAACAATTGATCAGCTAGAGCTCCAGTTTATGGACATCCTCAGAAGAATCCAGTCCATCCGAAGAGAAAAATACACACTAAGAGAAATCAATCTCAAAGTGTTGCAAGCTCTACCGGCTGAGTGGGATACTTTCACCAATATCCACGAGAGCCGAGCTGACCTTGGTGAAATGGGAACTGAAAGATTGTTCTCAATCTTAAAGGGAAAATGAGTATAAGGTGAACCGAAGAAGATCTCAGTCCTCGGTTCAGACGAGTCGACTTAAGGATGTTGGTTCAGCCTCAAAGTCAGTTGCTCTTCGAGCTGACTACTTCAAATCGAGAACATCGAGGCCAACCAGATCAGCTGACACAACTGCAAATGAGCCAAGCAGAGAGGAACTGCAACAGAACATTGCAGCCCTGTCAAAGAAACTAGCCGACATGGACACTCGGTTTGGGAAATACAAACGATTCTATAAATCAAACAGAACTCGAGATAGTTCAAAGCCTGTCACCAACGGTTGCTTTGAATGCGGCAAGGAGGGACACTAAAAAGCTGACTGTCCAGACCTCTCAAAGAAAGAGAGAGAAGCGATGAGGGCCAAGCAAGCTGGACAGAACAAGGCCATGGTAGCAGATGAAGCAGCTGACGACATGGACATCTTCACTGACACTGAAGATGAGAATGAGCTGACTTCTACCAACAACGCCATCAGTCAGGATCAATGCCTCATGGCACTTGGAACTGACCAAGATGATACTGAGGTACACTCTAATCCTGCTAAGTTAAATTCTTCCAATACTTCTAACATGCAGGAATCTCTGGACGAAGAGTTGGAACTCTCCTGGAGTGATTTTCAAGAACTCAGTGAGGAACTGCATCAGCAATCGGTTGAGTTTAAGAGTCTTCAAGCTCAGTTCACCAAACTTGAAGATTCCTTAACCGAAAAGGACGATCTGATCAAGAGCCAAACCGAGGAGATTGAGAATCTCAAGAGTCAACTGAATGAGGCTAAGGCTCCAACTGATGAGGAGTTGACGAAGCAGATGAAGGAGCAGCAAGATCAGTTGAAAAATCAAGAGACTCAGATCAACCAGCTGATAAAGAAGTCAGATGGGCAAACCGAGCAGATAACTGTCCTCCTCAAGGAGTTGCAAACTGAGAAGGACAATCTAATCAAGCTGTATCAGTCATCCAAGATCATCGAGAATCTTATCAATTACAGTAGACAGATGGATGACGTGTCAGGACTCGGTTATGATGTGATTAAAGATCGTAGAATTCCTCTAGCAACCTTCATCAAAGCTGTTGAGGTCAAGGTTGTCGAACCTAACACAGTGGAACCTGAGTCACCACAAAGTAATTCAACCTCCACCTCTCAGCAAGCTCAACCGACCAAGGCAACCACAACTGAGAAGGGAAAAGGAGCAGTAGATGAAGGACAAAATGTTCCATCGGTTGGGATATCAACCGAGGGGGAATGTTCCAAAAGTCAGAAGAGGAATCAGAGGTGTCGAAGGCATAATCGCAACCGAACTCAGAATCAGAACCGACAAGGGTTCAATCATCTGAATCAACAGCGGTTCCAACATCAGTTCAACCAAAGGTTCCAACCGAGTCAACCAATGAGGAACAGGTCGAACAACTGGAGATATTCATGCCATAATATGAATCACCAACAGGGCATGAACAGCTACAGACAACACTCAGGGAGTTGGAATCAGTATCAGCCACAAAGATTCCAACATGGCGTCCGACCTCACAGATAAATTCAACAGGATAAGAATCGCCACCAAAACAGGGGGAAAGCCTCTCCTCCGAAAAGCTCAGAATGGGAGAAATCCAACTCCTCCCAAGAAACAGAACATCACTACTAACAACAAGCCTAAGGATAACCGAGGTGTTTTTATAGTTGATGATGAAGGAAAAGTGATCTGGAATGATAAATCCATCCGAGTATACAGGGAAAAGCGATGCACAGTTCCAGGGAAAACTGGTTCTAACCCTCCAGGACCCAACTGAAATTGGGGACCTAAGCGAGTTTCTCTTTGCAGGTACAGGAGAAACAGCTGAGGAAGAATAAAGCGTCTGCAACAATGTGGGTGATGGACAGTAGATGCTCGAAACACATGACGAATCGGAAGAATTTGCTTGGAAGTTTCGTGGAGAAAGAAGGTCCATCAGTTACCTTTGGTGACAAATCAAAAGGTTACACTAGAGGTTACGGTACACTTGAAACCAATCATGTTTCAATCTCTAATGTTTCTTATGTTGATAGATTGAAGCATAACTTGCTCTCCATCAGCCAATTCTGTGATAATGGTTTTTCTGTCAAGTTTGATGCACAGGGTTGCAGGGTTAAAAATGTCAGATCAAAGCAGGTGATATTGTTGGGAAATCGATCACCAACCGGGAATGTCTACTACGCTGACTGGAACAGCAGCCTTCCTGACACCTGTCTGTTATCAAAGAGCAGTTCAGATGTGAGCTGGCTGTGGCACAAAAGGCTCAACCATCTGAACTTCAAGACTATGAACCGACTTGCCAGACAAGAACATGCAAGAGGCATACCAAACCGAGTGTTTTCAACAACACATATCTGCAGTGCATGCCAGTTGGGAAAGCTCACTAGATCCTCCTTCCGGTTGAAGTCGACTCCCTCAACCGACCGAGTGTTACAGCTGATCCATATGGATCTCTTCGGGTCAGTTACACCAAAGAGCATGAACGGGAACGAGTACCCCCTGGTTGTAACTGATGACTACTCAAGATATACGTGGACCATCTTCATGCGCCACAAGAGTGAAACCCTAGATGAGCTACCCAAGCTGATGGATCGGATATCAAACCAACAAGAGATGAAGATCATTTCTATCTTATCAGATCGTGGAACTGAGTTTCTAAATGAAACCATCATCGAGTATTGCGAGAAGAATAGAATTACCCATCAAACATCAGCCGCGCGTACTCCGGAACAGAATGGAGTAGCTGAGCGAAGGAACAGAACGCTAAAGGATGCAGCTACATCCATGTTAACCAGCTCAGCTCTGCCAAAGAGATTTTGGGCTAAGGCCATCAACACTGCATGCTACACTCAGAACCGGTCTCTTCTGACCAAGCGGTTGGGAAAGACACCATACGAGCTATGGAGACGCAGGAAGCCAGATATTTCTTATTTTCGCGTTTTTGGTTCTAAGTGTTATATTCACAACAATGGGAAGACTCAGTTGAAAACTTTTGATGCCAAAGCTTCGAAAGCATATTTCTCGGATATGCCACTCAGATCAAGGCTTATAGAGTTTTCAACAATGGCTCTCGTGTTGTGGAGATAACACCTCATGTTAGTTTAGATGAATCTACTTTTGAGTGCAGGGAACAGGCTAAAGGACAACAGGTTGTCCCACAAGTCCCATCAGCCCTCACAAGATCTCAGATTCTAAGGCAAAAGAATCTAGTTGAACCACTGGTTTGGGCAACTGAGGATGAGGATCCATACTCCTCTGAAGATGAATACGAGGACCCCAGCTCATCTCAAGGGGGAACTTCAGCTGATGCCTCTCCAACTGCATCGGCATCTAAAGCCCAACCGAGTCCGGTTCAAAATAATGTCAATGTTGAGGATCCAGACTCAACAGCTGATCAATCACCAGCTCTGAAGACTCCAACTCAGATCACGGAACAGCCATAGTTGGAAGAAGAAGGAAGACGCAACCGAAGATGGTATGAAGGTCATTCCACTGACAACATCATCGGAGATCCAACCGAAGGTGTGCGTACAAGAAGCAGAATTGCGACTCAGGATTCAACCGAGGAAGAATCCAACAGTTATGCCCAATATGCTGAGGAGTTGGTAGTTCTAGAGGAGTTCGAGCAAGCTGGAGATGCTGCCATGATATCTTGCTTTGTAGCTGATGTGCCAAAACCGAAGAATGTTGGGGAAGCTCTCAACTGTGTTCACTGGACAACAGCCATACAAGAAGAACTGAATGAGTTTCTACGCAACTGTGTATGGGAGTTGGTAGAAAGACCAAATGGTGTCAAGGTTATTGGATTGAAGTGGATCTTCAAAAACAAGAGAGACTCCATTGGATTCATAGTGAGGAATAAGGCAAGGTTGGTAGCTCAAGGATATTGCCAACAAGAAGGAATCAATTTCAAGGACTCCTTCGCGCCGGTTGCAAGGCTGGAAGCCATCCGAATCTTTCTAGCCTATGCCGCACATCACAAGTTCAAGGTGTATCAGATGGATGTGAAGTGTGCATTCCTCAACGGAGATATCAAGGAAGATGTATATGTTGAACAACCTCCTGGTTTTGAGACTGGAGATGGAAGAGTGTACAAGTTGAAGAAAGCTATCTATGGACTAAAGCAAGCGCCAAGGGCTTGGTATGACACTCTTTGTGGTTTTCTTCTGAACTCGGGTTTCAAACGAGGGTCAGTTGACAAAACCCTGTTCACCATCAAAGTTGGAGATGATATTCTTGTTGTGCAAATCTATGTTGACGACATCATATTCGGTTCTAAGTCGGAGGAACTGTGTGAAAAATTTTCAAACCTCATGAAGGAGAAGTTCGAGATGTCGATGATGGGCGAGATGAATTATTTTCTTGGGCTACAAGTGAAGCAGTCAGAAAAGGGCATCTTCATCAATCAAATTCGGATTGCAGACAAGCAAGACAACAAAAATCCCGATGAATACTAATTGGAAGATTGAACCTGGATCTGAGGGAAAGCTCGTGGATGCCAGTAAGTACAGAGGGATCATTGGTTCTTTGCTCTATCTAACCGCAAGTCGGCCAGACATATCTTACGCGGTTGGAGTGTATGCCCGGTTCCAAGTTCAACCGAGGGAAGCACACATGTTGGCAGCAAAGAACATCATCAAGTATCTGAAGGGTACAATCAATGTTGGACTGTGGTATCCAACTGACGATAATATTCAGCTGACCGGATACTCAGATGCAGATCTAGCAGGAGATCGGTTGGACAGGAAGTCCACATCTGGACACTGTCAGTTCATGGGAAGCAAGCTAGTTTCGTGGTTCTCCAAGAAACAAGCATGTGTTGCCACTTCTACAACCAAGTCAGAGCAGAAAAGGTTGAGGGTACGGTTCAAGAAGTCGAGCAAGAAGACAGTTGATGTGCCAGTTGTTGAACCAGCTGAGGAACAAGCTCCAGCTGAGGAGGAGGCACCGGCCGAGTCTGCGCCAGCTGAGGAGGAAATGCCAACTGAGGAGCAAGCTCCAGTTGAGGAAGATGCACCAGTTGAGTCGACACATACCGGAGCTGATGAGGTTGAGGAAATAGAGACTGACGTGACGTCGGATGCATCCTCCTCATCTGAGGACTTTGAAGATGTTCCCACCTCCCCCACGGCAGGAGATAATGTTGTACCGCCTCCAGAGCCTCTTGCTCTTTCTACCCCTTCTCAACCAAATATTCCGAGCACTCTGCTCGATGCCAACATCGTGACCGCTCCTTCGGCCGATGTTGAGGAAACCATTGAAACCGCTCTCCCAACCGAATCCTAAATTTGCGACCGACTCTTTGGCCAACATCGATGAACCTCTTGAACCTCAGCCATATAATCTTACCCCCTCCCCAATAAATGAAGCGGAGGACCTTCAGGCAGTTGCGCAGGAGCACGAGGGAAGGGTGGCCTATTTCTTCCAAAAGCTACTAGGCATGTCCCCTGAGGCTCGCAACATGCCCGTCTTCGCCACTCTGGGAACCGAGCTCTTGTACCAGTTCCACCTGATCTTCAGCCATTGGTATGTCAAAGAGGGTGCAGAGCTGGGACAGGCTGAAGTCAGATGAGTCCCGCATCCGAGCCTACTTCAACTATTCCAACTTGAAGGTGGCTTACAACAACCGGATTGCGCTGCTCACTCGTCGGTTGGACCAGAGTTGAGCTGAAGGGACGGACACCAGGGAAGCAGCTGGAAAGGAGTGTGTCGACTTCCTCGACAGCATGTTGGTTAAATCAGCTGATTTCCTTGAGGATGTGGATGCAGCTGCCGCAGCAGCGAAAGAAGAAGAAGAAGAACTGAAGCTGTACCTGGCCAACAGACAAGCCATGGTCACAGTTGAGCCTCTAGCTCTAACTGCACAAGCCCCTCCAGCTGATCAGCATGCTCCCTCAACTGAAGAAATTTGTGAGCTGGTAGCTGAGAGGGTCAACCAGCTGAGGACTGAACTGCTTGCCAACCTCCAGCACCAAAAAGATGACCAGCTGAGGGCGTTGGAAGCGCAAGAAGTCAAGAACCAACAACTGGTGGAGGAGAATGTTGAACTGAAGACCAAGCTAAATGAATTCTCCTCCTCCACCAGTCAAGAAGTGTCGGAGTTGAAGTCCACTCTATTGGGACTGAAGTCGGAGCTGAACGTCTTCAAATCCTTGGCCGACTCCAATCTTGCCAAGTCCCAACAGACACAAGATGCCGAATGGGAGTCCCACTTCGAGTCGCGATGGGCTGAGTTCGCTACTTTTCAGACAGAGGTCATCGAGAACCTCTATGTCTTGAAGAAAGCCGAACAAGAGCGTCAGGACTCGGATCTGGCGAAGAAGATGGAGCTTGAATGCGCAGTCGATGAACTCTTCAACCGTGTTCAACTAACCGAGGATAAACTCAACTCTCTGGATGGTTCAGTAGCAAGCCTTGTTGCTGATGCCAAAAAGGGGGAAGAGAAGAAGACGGAGGTTGAGGCGCACGAAGAAGAAGAGACCCAAGAACAAGAAGTGCCAGCTGCTCAATCATCAGAATCTCAGCTGAGGAAGAGGAAGTCTGCTGCTCCCAAGTCAACTGAAGTCGGTGGAGCTGAGATGTCTAAAGACTTGGAGCAGGCAGAGAAGTTTGGAGTTTCCTACAACTCCATAGCCGAGATCGCAGCCGAGCTGGATTCTGAACTCGACGGGATAACAACCGAAGAGTGCATTGCAGCAGCCAAGGCTATGGATGTAGAGGAGAAGGATTACATGAACCCGAGCTGGATCAGAAAGTTTGCCGCCAGCCAGGCAAGGAGGGTGAACCAGTTCGAGGATGAGCTGAAAAAGGTGTCCCAGAACCTGGACCGCAACGTTGCCTCCCGCAGCCGACGCCGCATGAACAAACTTCAATCAAAGGCGGAAGCTCGGTTGAAGCAACAAAGGTTGCCAGCAAAGTCCAAGGTCGAGAGTCGGTTTAGGCATGTTGACAAGTGGATGCCGACCGAGTGGAATGAAGAGTGGGAGTTGTTCAAGCAGGAGTTCGTGAACGACTTCTACCATAGGAAGGTTTACGCAACTGATGACACGAGGAAAGCGTTCAAGGAAGTGCTGACCGAGTTGCACTCAGGAGACCCGGGCATGTTTAGTCAATTCAGGCGGGCTATGATTGACGCCAATCTGGATTTGAACACAGTTCCAGTTCCCAAGAGGGTTACTTATCGGCCTCCTCTTCTCCCATACTCTAGCAACCCGAACCGCACGAAGATCGCAGCTGAGGCGAGGCAGGTTTGCAAGGAGCACGGAATGGACATTTCTAAGGAGTCACCTGCCAAGAGAGAGATTTTTGTTAGGATTTTTAGTAAGTATGGGCTACAATTTTAGCTCAGTTAGTTTTCAAGCAATTGTTGTAACTTTTGGCTTTGCGCTTATTCTTGTAACACTCATTTGTAATGAAAACTATTCAGTTATAAGATTCAACTTGACGTACAATCCCTCATTGTCCAAGCTCTGAATCGCAAAGTTATTTCCATACCATGTTATAACTGTGCTAACCCTTTGATGTTTCAATCTTATAGACTGTCTAGAATTTCAGCTGAGATTTTGGATATGTAAGAATTGTATATGGGTTTTAAAGTTTTAGAGTCTTGATCTGTAAGTTTGTAAGGGGTTTTGGCATCATCAAAAAGGGGGAAATTGTTGGGAAATTTATTAGTAAGAGTTTTGATGAATTCCAAAACCAACTGACCCCAACCGAGTAGATGTTGCCAGAACCTAATATAAGTAGTTAGGCTCGCTGTTTGAGCATTGTCAAAATTTTATCTTTTCAGGTCTCCAACTGAAGATGGCAACAAGGCTTCACTCGGATAGAACATCAGTTGTAAGAAAGACAACTGAGCGTTCACTTCATCAGAATGCAAAAAGGGGGAAGACATAAGAACATCACCTGAGCGTTCGTCAGATGAGAATCAAGAAGGAGGAAGTTACGTTCAAAGTTCAGATCAATAGTCAAGTATCCAAAAAGGGGAAGTCACATTCAAGAGATAGAACATCAGTTGTAAGAAAAACAACTGAGTGTTCATCGGATGAAAAGCAGTATGGGGGAAGAGAACATCAGATGAAAGGAAGCCATATGAGCGTTCGAACCTAACTGATCAGATACAAGGAAGACAACTGAGTGTTCAGTTTCAGAACATCAGTTGTAGAACTCAACCGAGAAGATCAACAACTTGAAGATGAAGTCAGCTGAGAGTTCAACTGTTAGTTGTCAGATAGAACATCGGCTGAAGAACAAGTTAGTTGAAGATCGAAAGTCTTAACCGACCACTCCTTGTTGGAAGTCTGTTGTTAAGATTTGAATTTCAAAAAGGAAGTCACGTGAGGGTTTGACCGTTCAGTCATTACCCCATTTGGCCCAACACAAGGCTATCTCAGATGGAAAGCAGAAGAGCACAGATGCCTTATCGGGAAAGTCTGCAGAGATGAGAGACAAGCCATCGCTTTCAAAGAACAGAGATCAACAGCTCCTCCAACGGCTAGTTGATACTCTCCACCTATAAATAGAGGCCTTCATTCATTCGAAAAAAAAAGAAGACACACACGCGAGAAGAAACCAGAGAGCGAAAGAAAGAGCAATATTCTTCACGAGCTTAACTGAATTTAATCTCTTAGAACATCACTTGTTGAGAGCTCTAGAGTTAGTTAGTTATTGTGTCTTTAGATCGAACCTTGAGAACATCACTTAGTGAGAGTTCGTAGAGTGTTAGATCATAGCTCACTTCGTGTTCGAGCTTTTAGTTGGAACCCCATTTTCTTTCACCTGAAAAGGTTTAGGATCCTACTCTTCCCGCAACTGAGTAGATAGGTTGTTTAGTACCCGGAAACTAAACTGTAAGGTTGATAAGTACCCGCAAACTTATCTTTAACGGTTGCTCAGCCCGCGTAAGCTAAGTGGTTTGTCCATAAGAACTTGGACAGAGTTGTGTGGACTCACAACTCCCCGTGGACGTAGGAGGTTTCTCCGAACCACGTAAATCTTTGTGTGCTAGTGTTTATTTTGTTTATTTCTTGCATATTCAACTGACGTTCTAACCAGCATACAAACTGATCTTAGCATTATCAACAGTCTTAGTTTTTGACCGACCTTGCACAAAAGCGTAAGTTGTTTTACGAGTTGTTAATTTCCACCACATTCCGCACAGCACCACTCTTCCAGCTGAGGTTGCTTACTCAGCTGTGAGATTCTAACTGAGTCTTTTTACTCGGTTCAATTATTTTTCAGGAGTTTAGTTTTAAAATCCTAACTGGTGTATTCTCCCCCCCCCCATACACCAGTAACTCGTATCGGGACCATCACCATCCAAAATAGCTGAAGCAGTAGTGCTTCTGGCGCAGATAGGACGTTTCCGAGTATATCAGTTGAATTACGGTTCCAAGACTTTGAAAAGTTTGGGTGTTTTTTTTAGAGAGTATGGGAAAGAGGGCATGGTCTTGTGTGCAAACATTTGCATTGCAAACAAGATTTGTAGCCGTTGGATGAGAAAGTGGCCCTTTGACCAAGTGAAATTGCTTTTCTCAAAGTTGAATTGAGGTTTCCAAAGCACATGTCTTATCAATTTAATTTTTGTAGACTTTTTCCACTTTTTGGCAGACGTTTGTACTACAAAATTAAACACACTTGCACACACAATTATTCACATGGTATTAGTTTGAGTGTATAGTTTGTATTATTATTGCTGCACACAATTGCACACACAATTGCTCACAAGCTGTTTGTACTATTATTGCTGCACACAATTGCACACACAATTATTCACATGGTATTATTTTGAGTATATGGTTTGTATTATTATTGCACACACGCTGTTTGTACTATTATTGCTGCACACAATTGCACACACAATTGCACACACGTTGTTTGTACTATTATTGTTGCACACAATTGCACACACAATTGCACACACGCTATTATTGCTGCAATTCGAGTATATTATGATGAAGTAGCATGTAATTGTTTTGTAATAATTTTGAAAATACACCCAATTATTCACAGGTAGTTGATCGAGTATATGGTTTGTACTATTATTTCACACACAATTACACACACGCTGTTTGTACTATTATTGTTGCACACAATTGCACACACGCTATTATTGCTGCAATTCGAGTATATTATGATGAAGTAGCATGTAATTGTTTTGTAATAATTTTGAAAATATACCCAATTATTCACATGGTATTATTTCAAGTATATGCTATGTACTATTATTGCTGCACACAATTGCACACACAATTGCACACACGTTGTTTGTACTATTATTGTTGCACACAATTGCCACACAATTGCACACACGCTATTATTGCTGCAATTCGAGCATATTATGATGAAGTAACATGTAATTATTTTGTAAAAAAATTTAAAATACACCCAATTATTCACATGGTATTATTTCGAGTATATGGTTGTACTATTATTGCTGGACACAATTGAACACACAATTGCACACACAATTGCACACACGTTGTTTGTACTATTATTGTGCACACAATTGCACACACAATTGCACACACGCTGTCTGTACTATTATTGTTGCACACAATTGCACACACAATTGCACACACGCTATTATTGCTGCAATTCGAGTATATTATGATGAAGTAGCATGTAATTGTTTTGTAATAATTTTGAAAATACACCTAATGCTAATTAACACACACAATTATTACTGCAAATGCTATGGATTTTTGCACATTTACAATTATTTTAATAATTAATCAGAAACTATTATGTACTCTATTTACTAAAAATATATTGTTATAATTAAACTTAAAATATGAAAAAGTAAGATGTAATTGTGTTTTAATATTAGGGAAATAAACTCTTATTATAAATTGTGTTCTAAAAATTTTGAAAATACACCCATTTTAATTTTATTAACACACACAATTATTGCTGCAAATGTTATGTGTTTTTGCACAATCACCATTTATAATATTCCAATAACTTATAAAAAAACAGAGTTATTTTAATAATTACTGAGAAACTATTTTGTTATAATTAAATTAAAAGTAGTAATAATTATGAAAATACACTCATTTTAATTTTTAATTAGCTGGCTTTCCCCTCTCCTCTCCCTCGGCGTCAAATCGGAGCTCCAACGCTCAAACTTCAGTGGTTTAATGACTACTAATATTTAATGTAAACAATTTCATTTCACTAAATTTTTGTCCGAAGACCTGGCCTTGCCATTCTCCTCTCTCTAGTCTCGGTAAATTCTCTGCCGCCGGAGCTTCTTTCCATTTTCTTTTTCACCAATTCGAAGCATGAAGGACGCATCTGTCAAAAGAAAACGAGGCAGAGGCAAAAATAGCAGACAAGGTTTGCAATGCAATAAGACTACAATGTTAATGATCTGGTGGTTGGAGGGAGGAGGGGGTGGGTATTAAGATTAGGATTAGGCCATTAGGGGTTAATGGTGGTGGGGGGAGGGGTTTATATATGTTGGTTTAACACTCTCTAATCCGCCCTTTACCCCAATAAACTAATATTTATTTTTTTTATCCTCTGGTTGGTACCTCCTATTTTTCTCTCAAACACTACTAATTTTTGTAGCTGTGTTGTTGTGCAATAGCTTTTGGGTGGAATTTTTTTGGGAAATTCTGTACAGAAGCTAAGTTAAATCGAAGAAGGGTTTTTTGAAAAATGCACAGCACCCCACTGTAATTTTTGGAAATTTCTTTTGGTTCAGACTGTGAATTTCTTATTAGCTTAGGTTTAATTGGTTGTGCAGAGTTTAATGCATGCTCGGTTTGATGATTCTTAATTGTGTCCTGCACATTTGACTATTACACAGTTGACAAACGAATGTGCAGTGTTGAGTAACTGTGTTGTACTCTACTGTTACTGTGTGGTTGAATGAGTGAAAATCACCTTAACAAATATCCATGACAACCATTGTGATATGATTGTATTTACTGATAGGCATGAGGTAAATTTTTTTAAAAATTGTCAGTGTAATTTGGTTAAGATTAGGAATTGTTTAATAACGGATATATGTTTGTTTAATCCTTCTCCGATCCACACTTAATCTTCCCCAATAAATTATTATTTGTTACTTTTTTTCTCTAGTCCCTTCCTATTTTTTTTTTTTTAGAGAGACAACTAATTGTTGTAGTTGTGTTGTTATGCTTTAGCTTTTTCAAGTATCACATACATTTTTGGGTGCAATTGTTTAGGGAATTTCAGTAAAGATAAGTTTTATTTAAATATGAAGAAGGATTTTTTGGAAAAGGCAAAACAGCCATTTTTGGCAACAATTTTTTCTTCTGAATTTCTTATTAGCTACTTAGGTTTAATTGGTTGTGCACAGTTGAGTAGCATGCACGGTTGATCATTCCTAATTGTGCCCTACATATTTGACTATTGAACAGTTGACTTGAGAATGTTCAGTGTTGAGTAGCTGTGCACTACTCAACTGGTATTGTGTGGTTGAAATACCTTAACTAATATCCAAGTTTACCAATTCTGATTTGATTATATTAAGTGATTGGCATCAGGTAAAATTATTTAAATTTTTTCAGTGTAATTAGATGTTTGTGTGTTTGTTAGTTTCGTTAGCAACTTAGATTTTAATTGGTTGTGCAAAGTTCATTGCATGCATGGTTGATCATTCTTAATTGTGTCCTGCACATTTCACTATTGCACAGCTGACGTCAGAATGTGCAGTGTTCAGTAGCTGTGCAATACTCTACTGTTATTCTAGGGTTGTAATGTGTGAAAAACACCTTAACTAATATCCAGGTCAACCAATTGAGATTTAATAATTATCAAGTGATTGGAATCAGGTAAAATTATTTAAAACCTTTCACTGTAATTTGTTGTTTTTATGTTTATTATTGTTGTTAGCTACTTAGGTTTAATTGATTTTGCACAGTTCATTGCATGCACAATTGATCATTCGTAATTTTGTCTTTCACATTTGACTATTGCACACTTGAGTTCAGAATGTGCAGTGCAATAGTTGTGCACTACTTTCATTTGTAATTTATTTCATTATAATTGAGTAGTGTGTTTGTTTGTAATTGTTAAGTGGCAGAGTGCTTAACAGGTGTTGGACTACACGTGTTATAAGCCTGTTGAAAGAGTCGTTAGATGGAGAAACAAGAGTTAAATTTGGCCAAACACAGTTTGGTGCTTACCTGAACTTTGCGGACACATTTGTATCTCAAGGATCATTCCACTACTTGTTGCTGAGTTCTCTAGATGAAAATTCTATTGGAGACAGATGTTTAAGATTCACACTCAATGGCAAAAGTATAACTTTCAGCCCCGAGGATTTTCATGTAATCACGGGGCTAAAGTTTGGAGAACGGGCATCCGCTCCCACATCCTCCCGAATATATGATCAAGTATTCAAAAGCAAGACTTCATTGTGTCTCAATGATATCGAGAAGGCTTTCAAAAGGCATGTCCGTCTGGCTGGGGATGATGTTGAAAATCTGGATACTGTTTTAAAGCTAGCAATGATGCTGTTTATTTACGGTTGCCTGATTGGGGAGGGCTTCACAAAGCATTCTTTGGATTTGTCATATAATCACCTCTTTGATGATATTAATACTGTCAATGCATATCCTTGGGGGCTAGCTGCATATGAGTATTTCTTGCAGAGATACTTTGACTCACGAGCTATTTTGGACAGAGAGATAGCTGATAATAAGCCCAACCGGTGCACTAATCTTTATGGATTCACGACTACCTTATAAGTTTCGGCGTTCGAGGTGTTTCCTGATTTTGGGAGCTCATGTGGCGAATACCAAATTGATGCCGATACTATTAGGCCAAGAATATGCCGGTGGGAGTGTAAGGAATTCAGAAAGTATACTGATATAGTTACACTATTTCAAGATCAAGAAATCACAATGGTAAAGACCAGTACATAAAATTTAATTTTTGGTTTTTGCATTATAAATTACTTCATTTTTTTTTATTAAATTTTGATGGGAGTTTTAATATGCATTGTCTTTTTTGTATCAGATACCCATGCACCTGAACTTTGATGAGGATGAAAAGGCCCAGGTTTTCAATGCACAGCACACTTACAGCACAATCTGTAATTCTATTTTCCAGCCTGTCGGTAATCGGCCGCAAGTGCGGAGAAAGCTACAATTTCTGGTCGTCGGCGATATTGAAAAAGCAAACAAAATTGCAAGCGGCATCCAAACCATGGTCGCATCAACTTCCAAGAAAATGGCCAATCCTGGATTTCAAACACCTTATAATGGTCACGAAAGTATGAAGCATGATATTCCATCAAAGGTATATTTAAAGCCTATATTGTATATGTATACTAATATGCCTTTCATTATCATAATATTAATAACATGTGAAAATGTAAATTGTTATTTGTTTGGGCTAACTATATTATGATTTTCCTTTTATAATTATCATGACAATGTTCTTTTTCAGGAATCAACTAGCCTTAAAATTCCAGAGTTGAAGGAACATAAGGTATTGTCCGTGATCTTTCAAAGGTTTGACCGAGTTGAGAAAATGCTGAGTGAAGTTATATAATCATTAAAATTTGTCGCTCCAGTACTTTTAATATCAATCTACGCTAAATACTCTCTATTATATTCTATGTTGTTTAATAATTTGTAGTTCCGGCATGCAGTTGCTTAATTGCTTAATAATTTGTTGTTTGAATATAGCAAAGTTTCAACTCTATATACTCTCATTAGCTGCATCATATTAAACTTCCCAAGTACAACAGCCTGTAAACTAGGATCTATTTATGGTTTCATCAGCAAGGTTGATTTTTATTGGTTAAAGGTCATATTTCCTGGGAAATTCTGTAAAAAGAAGTTTTAGTTAAGTCGAACAAGGGTTTTTTGGAATGATGCACATGCACACCCCACTGTAATTTTTGGCAAGAATTTATTGTTCAGACTGGGAATTTCTTATTAGCTACTTATGTTTAATTGGTTGTGCACAGTTGATTGCATGCACGGTTGATCATTCTTAATTGTGTCCTGCACATTTAAAAATGGCACAGTTGACTTCAGAATGTGCAGTGTTGAGTAGCTGTGTATTACTCTACGTTATTGTGTGGTTCAAATACCTTAGCTAATGTCCAAGTCAACCAATTCTGATTTGATTGTATGAAGTGATTGGCATCAGGTAAAATTATTAAAAACCTTTCACTGTAATTTGTTGTTTATGTGTTTGTTATTGTTGTTAGCTACTTAGGTTTAATTGGACACAGTTGATTGCATGCACGGTTGACCATTCTTAATTGTGTCCTGCACATCTGTCTATTGCACAGTTGCTTGCTCGAGTGGACGACGCTTTGTTACAAGTCGCCAATACCACAAATCATAAGATTACGATCTTTCGAACACGGTCCATGAAGTTGTCAAGGTTGTTATATATATTTTATACCCTTCACCATTTATACTATTTCATTTTGTCCATCCATTTAATTTAACAAACCATAGGCAGAAAGTATATATTTCAAATATTTAGTTACTTTAACCTAGCAACTGCTTGTAGCAACTTCATGTAGCCAACTTGAAAGTGAAATTCAAATTGCGTACCATACAAATCATACTGATATCTTGCTACTTAGATGAACTTCTTTTCTTTGATTCTTATTCTTTTATGCTGCTCAACAATGTCTCAAAAAACTAGATAAAATTGGTATAGTATACCAAAATTGATTATAATTTTGTACACTAATTGCACATTTGATACAGTTTTTTATGCAAGTATTTTGATTATTGTAACTTATGACCCCCTAATTTGTAATCTTTTGCGTCCGCCAGGTAGTCTTCGCTGGTGCATCAAGTCATACACGAAAGGGCAAAAATATTGTGGACTCAGCAAAAAAATCTAAATATGGACATGAAAGCGTTGCAGCCGAATATTGTGAACCCTTCATTCAGTGGCCGCACCGTGTGGAGCAGTCCTTTTTGGGGTTTGTCAAAAATTCGTCGTGGATTGATGAAGCCTACAAAAGCAAAAATGGTGTCGACTCCCACGATAGTTCCCTTTCAGATACAACCGATCCATTGGATATTCATGCTCCTGCTTCACCTCATGCAGCTCGAGCATGTATTGCAACGAACCCGGAGCCTATGAAATACAAACTTATGTACAACCCATTGAAGAAATACCACTGCAAAATACTAAGGAAATTTTCAGAATGGAGAAGGGTCGCAAACGTGCATGGAAAGTAAGTATATACTATTTGAGATTTGTTACAATTTATTTAACTAGAGTTCACATATAGTATATATACTTATATATATATATATATATCTATATATATATATATATATATGCACTGCGTTATTAGAACATTACATGGGCTGAATGTTTCTTCCTATTCGACTGCCATAGCTCCGACGCTTTCCAGATCCCAATCAAAGAAATGCCTATTGTCAGCTGGAAATTCTTGTCCGAGATTTACACGCCGGGCGTTTCGTTGAGCGACGACGTAATACATTTTTCCACTTTCTATATTTGAACAGCTTGCCTGCATTATGTCTTGATAACTTTTGGTTTTATATGCAGCACTATGACCTTTTTTTGAGTCTGTTGGTCTTTAATGCTAACAAAGCACCCGAGCTCTTCTACCCTCATTTTACTGTTGTCAACACTCTTTCTTGGATTAGTATTGCTTACTTATTTCCCAAATTAGTCGAAATTAATCGAACATATATAAATTAATATAAGCTTCTCAAAATATGGATATTGTAATAATTGTTGATTGGTAAACAATATGCAGTGCGCTCACCAACAATTTCTGTGGGAGAAGGCTTGTGAGATTTGAAAACACTACCTTCTTGGGGAGCTGCCCGAAGATGGTGGTTTACATTGGTCAAACGCGTCTGATATCTATGGTGTCGCACTTGTACACACTAACCACTGGGTGGCCTATAACATCGACTTGCTTCGTAACAAAGTCGTGGTCTATAATTCGTACGAAAAGGAAATTCCTTGGGACATCATAAAAGGTGAGTTCCAGGAGTTCCGGAATTCCTATCTTTTCTGTTCAAGAAAGCTGTGGAGTGGAATCTGAGATTAAACAGTCTCAGTTACACTTATGAGGGAAAAAATGATGTAATTATCCAAAGACACCCCAGCAAAATACGAGCACTGAATGTGGTATAATGGCCATTAAAATAATCGAATGCTTGGCCTCTGGCTATAAGTTGGACCCGGATATGGGAAAGCATTGTATACAATTCAGACAGGTCTATTGTGCACAAATATACTCCAGCAGCCAGTATGATATTTTACCCTAAAATTTATATTAAAATTCAAGGACTTGCACTGACTATGCAAACAATATTCTTTGTCGATTCATACTTTTGTTGTTTTGTTGATAAGGAATAGTGTGATATAGATAGAAGGAGCAGAATTTCTTTTCTGTCTGTTCCTTTTTTGTTCTATCTATTCTTGGATGTAAGATAGAGTAGAAATCCCAGAGTGGAGGTTGAGTTTTCACTTTTTCAGTTAGCTAATCATAAGCCAGACAAGGTCAATGCATGTGTAGATGTTTGTTCCCAATTTTTAAGTATTTTCTGCTATTGTTGCCCATCTTTGTAAGAGCGTTTTCTGCCAAATGAAATGCGGCATTTTTGGTTTTCTTTTTGTTTTGCTGTTAGGTGTGGGATTGTTATGTGGTTAACAGCCTATCATTTATAGTGGTCGTGATGATGAAACATTATTTATTCTCGAATGTGCTAATACAACTATTTGTTGTTGAGGTACATCGGTGTATTCCTTTTCGGTTCGTCTTTATCATGAAGCATCGGGGTATTATTCGTTTTTATTAGTTTTTTAATTCATTTGTCGTTTCGTTTCGTTTATTTTTAAAAATTTTCTTTTTCATCATGTTGTGTGTCTTACCTATAATTTACTTTATTTTGTTTTTCAAATTTTTAATTTTAATAAAAAAAAATTATTCTTCCTATTTTATTTTTCAAAAGTATTTTTCCTTTTTTTCATTTTTTTATTATGTTGTGTGACTTGTGTCCTATTATTCGTTTTATTTTTCAAAAGTATGAATCAAAAGTATTTTTCTTCCCTATGCCATCATTATTTTCATCATCTTGAAAACCAAATTATAGAGATATTTAACAATGACATACTCTACTTACTAATCCTTCAGCACTAAATGTGAACGGATGAACAACCAAATTTTCAAAACCATGTCACAAAAAAAGGTAACAATTGTAGATATTATTTCAAACTGATCAGCAAATCCATAAAGCTTAAAACTTACTAGCAGGTGATTCATCGAACAGTTGGCGTGCAGAAGAATAAGAAACTCGGAGTTCTAATTCGTTCATCGGCGAGCGAGAAAGAAAATGGAGAAAGGAAGAAACAAAGAATATACACTGATTGCGATTTTTGCTAAGGAAAGATTTTTTTTTTTCATGATGAAGAAAGGTAAATATAAGAATTGGCTGGGCTGAGCCGAGCCGATAGGAAGCCACAACAACGAGAAAATAAGAAGGGATGAGTGAGAAGAGTAAAAACGCTGCCGTTTTAGTTAGGACACAGAGTTGCACACCCAAATAAGGGACACAGGATCCCATCCACCCGGTTGCATCCAATTCTAATCTCTCCCCCAGCCCAATTTCATAAAATATAAAAATCTTCTCTCCCCGCTCCCTGTCCCTCCCTCTTGCCCCTTCATCTTCATCTATCTCTGTTGCTCGATCCATATACGCCGTTTGCCGTCATCAATTTTGGCCGTCGATCAATTTATTTTTCATCAACTCGAAGGTATTCCCTGTGTTCCTCGTGTCTCATTGTAGATTAGGGCTTTTTCTATTTAAGTCGATTGAAAATTAGAAACCGTGATTCGATTCCCCTTTCCCGCTCTTGACTCTTAACTCTTCACTTTCCAGTATTAGTATCGGACCACTGCTCCGTCTAAGTTTATAGAAGTAGAAATGAAGCGAGATTTGTTCAAATCTCTACCATCAGAAATCATCACCCACATCCTCTCACGTCTCTCTGTTCGAGCCATTGCACGGTCCAAGTGTGTCTGCAAACCATGGCTCCATTTGCTCCAGATGGATGAGTTTGTGAAGTCTTATTTTTCTACATCCGCTGCCGCTTTAGCTGCTTTGGTGCCGGAGGAGAACTCGAGTCGGTGCGCAGTTTTCGAATTGGGCGACGCAATCGATGCTGAGAGCAGCCATCATCATCGCTACTGGCATCTCAACAACTATGATTTTCCTGACCGCCGAGTATCAATAGAGGGTTCTGCTAATGGTTTGCTTTTCCTGATAAAAGCCGGCTTCAGTTATGAATATGATATTCCCTATGTCTGGAATCCAGTATGTCATGAATATATCGAGCTCCCTCGCCCTGAAGAATTCGTCGACCCTGAGCTGCTGCTTAAAGTCATATATGGATTTGGGGTTTGCAAAAGAAGTGGCCAAAATATGGTGGTTCGGATTATTCCTCAATCGGAATGTCATCATATTTACACTCTCGGAACAGGATCGTGGAGATGCGGTGAAGCAGCTCCTATCTCGTTTGATTTTGGTTGTTGCCTCTCTGGTGCATTTGTTAATGGCAATCTCCACTGGTTAATGTCAGATTCAAACAGCACCCCGTGGAGTTTGTGTTTCGACCTTGAAACAGAGTGTTTTAGCACTTTCTCTGTTCCTCCTCTTCAAGGAAATTTGAAAGAATGTAAGGAGGGTTTTTCTTCTTTAAAGGATTGTCTCTGTGTGTGTGATCACACATCTGAAAATGAGATCGTTCTCTGGTTGATGAAAGAGTACGGAGACGATAAATCTTGGATGAGGGAATATGTCATCAACTTGAGTCCTGATTTTGGCAACTATGCACATATCTACCCTATTGTAGTTTTCAAAGATGGGGACGTTTTGATGCTATGGGATGGGAAATTCCCTTTTTACTACTCCAACAAGACTGGAACTGCTCAAAAAACTAGTGTCTTTCCAGAACGGGAGTACTTTTTCATCAGTGCAAGGCTTCTCACCCGTAGCTTTGTTTCGCTCAAGAGTTTGGCAATGGAGAATGTGATATCATTATGATTATTTCTATTTCGAGTCTACATTTGTTTTGTAATCAAGGTTATGGTGAGCTTTTTGTGTAGTCCTCATGCTCTCTACAAATGCAATTAAATAACTAATGACTGATTCAGCTTCATCGTTGGTCATTGGGTTGTTTTTTCGTATTCTCAAGTTGTCTAAATGCTCTTTACATATGCTTGTAATCTTCATTTATTAGTCTATGATTTCAATGGGTGTCGAAGGATTTCTTTCTTTGATCTTGAAACGGAGTGTTTTACCAATACTTATGCATAATTATTACTTAACTTGCGTGCTAATTAGGTAATCATCTTATGTCTGCTATGCATCGAACTGTGTATCCAGCCGAGCAACTATGGGATATATGCTTATCACTTGTGTTGTAATTTCAGTTTAACACATAACTTATTCGTCAGGTCAACTATATCATTTGTGTTGTTACTTGCATATTACATCTCTTCTTTAATCGAGAATTCTGTCATGACGGCAGGGTATTGGCTGATGGTCATATTTGTTGGGAAATTCTGTAAAGAGAGGTTTTAGTTAAGTCGAACAAGGGTTTTTTGGAATGATGCACATGCACACCCCACTGTAATTTTTGCCAAGAATTTGTTGTTCAGACTAGGAATTTCGTATTACCTACTTAGGTTTAATTGGTTGTGCACAGTTGATTGCATGCTCGCTTGTTGATTACTAATTGTGTCTTGCACATTTGACTATCACACAGTTGACATCAGAATGTGCAGTGTGGAGTAGCTGTGCACTACTCTACTGTTATTTTGCGGTTGAAATGAGTGAAAATCGGCTTAACAAATATCCATGACAACCAATTGTGATTTGATTGTATTTAGTGATTTGCATCAGGTAAAATTATTTGTGTAGTCCTACTGCTCTCTACTTGGAGTCAATTAAAAAAGTAATGACTATATTCAGCTTCATCGTTTTCATTGGGTTGTTTTCTCGCATTCTCAAGTTGTGTAAATGCTCTTTTACTGACTAAGATTATATGTAGTATAATATAGGCCTTTCACAAGTGCAGGCACCGGTACCACCATTGGTGCAGCGATGAAAATGATTGCGAGGTTAATTAACTCTTTATTATTGTTGTTAGCTACTTAGGTTTAATTGGTTGTGCACAGTTGATAGCATGCACGGTTCTTCATTATTTATTGTGTCATTCACATTTGATATTTGCACAGTTGACTACATAATGTGCAGTGTTGATTAGCTGTGCACTGATGTACTGTTATAAGAGTTGCACGGCTATCTCATCATTGCACTGCTGATTGCTCCATTGGTTCGTCGCCCCCAATTCCCTGCAAAAAAAAAATTACATAACCTAACAACCGGTAGAAAAATTCAGAGAAGAAAACAACATTTGGAAATATAATGCCGTCGACACCTTACCGGTGCTATACTACTGTAATACCCCAGAATTTTCGTACAGTCTTAAAAATTTAAAGTTATTAATAAAAATAGCTTTGCACGCCTAAGTTTACGATTCTGAATTCTAAAACCAACGGTGAAATCCGTTTCCGAAAATAAATTACGGAAGTCAGTCAGATGACTACTGTATTTAGGGTTATCGCGTACGAAAACTTTTTAGTTCTGGAACTCAGAACGGAAAACCGTCTGATTTTTACATTCACGAAATCGCAATACGAACTCGCCCAAGAAAGTTCGTTTTTATGATTTTTCGGACGAAACTCGGACTGTGATGTCCCGAGTTTTTGTCGGAAATTAGATTTTAAATATTACCTTCCGATTAAGTTAAATATATCGGAATTATTGGTCGAATCGGAATTTGACGATTTTGTGCCGAGCTACGTTTTTCGTCTTTCGATTTTCGTAACGTCGTATCGCGCCGGAAAAACGCGTATTTTTCTCTTTTTCTTCCCCCTCTTACCGACCTCACCCTCCCTCTCTAGCTTGATATTTCATTTTTATATAGTATTATACCAATGACTCACCATTAGATCTTTTAATTAACACTTTACACCTATGTAGTAAGTTAATACATATCATACAACAAATTAAGTCATCTTCCTCACTTCTTTCTCCCTCATTTTCGAAACACACACATACAATATCTCTCTCTCTTTTTTTTCTCCCAAAACCCCATTGAAGAAGCTTGGAGCTTGGACAAGGATTTTCACACAAGTCATTAATCCTCCATCAAATCTTCTAACTTCCTTTAGTAAACTTCAAGGTAATCTCCTCCTCTATCCTTCTATCCAATTAGTTTTTCCTTCTTCTAATTTTTCTTGAGAAATCGAAAATTAGGATGATTTAGTAGATGTTTTAATCTTTTAATTCATGACATAGGAGGTATTAGTAAGTGATTAATATGATTGAATTGAAAGAAAAACCAAGAACCCTATTTTCTTCATAATACCGATTTTTAGGGGTTTAGGTTGGGATGTTTGGATTCTAAAATTGATTACATAATTGAGTTTAGAAGATGTTTAATTGAGGATTGGTGAAAGAAAAAATGAAATCCCGTATGTATTGGATGAGAACCGAATTTTAGGCTAGGGTTTCACTTGATTTTCTCAATTGATGTTGTAATGGTTTTGATAGTTGGTTAATTGATGTTGTAGTAGGTTGATAAATGAATATTAATGGAGCTAATTGGTGAAGAAAATCACCCCTTAAATTATTATGCTATTACCGATTTTTTTGAGGAATTGGGGGTTTTCATATAGTTTGATCTAGTTGATGATATAATGATGGATTAATGTTTCTAATGATATTAGATGATGTTGGGAATTAAATGAGAATTTTCTAAAAATATTAATGAAATTATAAGAGACTAAGAACTCGAATTAAGTTGAGTTTAAGTAATGATACGAGGTGATGATGTATATAATAATGAATCTCATTAGATGTTGATTGATGACGTAGAATTTGAACGAAATCCGATAACATTTGAAATCTTGTAAGAGACGAACAAGTGGACATAAATAATAATCGAGAAGTCGAGTAAGGATTCTAACTTGATAATAATGATTATAATGGACTAAGGAACGACTTTGTAGTTGACGGTATGAGCATTCGGATTATTATATAATGAGTTGTAGTTATAGTCGAGAACTAGAAACGAGAATTTGTTAACTTGTTGTTAGTTTAGTAAATGGTAGTTGAAACGACGAGGTTTGATCGTCGTGGTTATAAACGAGTTTTAAAAAGGAGTTCTTCACGTATGGGAGTACGTGTTGACTGCCTTGAGAGTGAAGTTTCGTGAGAAATCGAGTACGAGAACTTAGAACGAACTTAGGAAGTTATACGTCGATTCTATCGAGCAACTAGGGTTAGCCGCGGCAGTTTTGCGAACCTTCCCGGAAACTGTAATATCTTTTAGCTCGTTTATCGGATTTGAGATCCGTAAATTGGAGCATAAACTAGACTTTCCAAGCTTTTCACGGTACAGGGCTCATCCCCTGTTTCCAATTCCTCTGTTCTTGGCAGTCCCCAGAACTACTGCATTGCGCAGTGAAAATTTCAGAACTTGTTTTCCTAAGTTGTTTTCTTCGCAACTTAGTTTCTTTCGATCGTTTAAGCCGTAATAAGTTAACGACTATCTTTTCTACCGACCTAAGAGTCGAGTATGAAACCTTCGAGTTCTAAACGAGATTTGTTCAGGTCTCATTCCCATTTAAACTAAAAAGAAACTAGTAGCGTGCAAATGCCTAAAGAAACAAAACGACTAAAACCTAATTCGAATTTCCATATTCGATTATCTTTTACGACTGAATTTAAAGTATGATTATTTTACGATGAAGGAGGAAGCCAGCACTAAGGAAAGGACGGAAGAACAGAAGAACGGGAACCTGTTTAGTAGTTCTGTATCATCGAGGTGGGCTTTTATATATGAAACAAAACGAGCAATGCTCAAAAACCTTTCTTTATCGCTTTGATATCTGTGTTTTCAAAGTGATAATTATGGCATGAACTGTTTTATGTTTAATGTGAGTTCTCTTGTACCTATCTGAGTTAACATTCGTGTTTCCCAGATTTATGAGTTAATCAAAATAGGTTAACTAACGATCGGCTCTGAGTTAGCTATTAAGTGCTTTCCAGAGTTAGTGCACTTTGTAACCTGTGGTGTATGTGGTATCCTGTTGAGGGGTAACCAGCCACAGTGAATGAGAATTGGTCAAGATTTGAACATAACATACCAGAAAATGCTCGGCCGAGTAAATTGTGAAAATGAGTCAGAAAATGTTTTAGTAGACACGGGCTAATTTTAATAAAACCCCGATGTGCTACAAATTATGAAATGCCAGACTATCTCTACTTATGATTATGTTTTCAGCAACGTGCTCACTAAGTACTTTTGTACTTAGCCCTGCATATGTTTTCTAAATGTGCAGGTTGAAGCGACGAGAGCGGCGGTGGTTGAAGTTGAGTTGAGTTAAGAAGTTAGGAATGCTTTAGCTTATGACCTACTTTCCGCTGCAAAACTCTAGACCTTTTTGGTGTTTTGTACATTTGGTTAATCACTGTAGTTTACGTTTGTAATCTTTAACTAAGATGCTTTCGAGTACTTGCTGTCGAGTAATCCTTCGGGATTAACTCTTTCTTTTTAATAGTAACGTCTTGTTCATTGAATGTATGATGTCTTTTATGTACGTTTAATTAGTCAGCCCCCTTCTTCCCCGCTTCTTTAATTCAATCCCAGTCGCACCCCGGCTTCTGTCGTCCCTCGGGATTTGAGGCTGTGACACAGTGGTATCAGAGCAGAGGTTCATTTTCTGCTCTGTTTATGAGTCAATCTTCTAGTCTGAGTCATTCTTTTAGTGATACCACAGAGTGGTATCAGAGCAGAGGTTCGTTTTCTGCTCTGGTTACGAGTCAATATTCTAGTCCGAGTCATTCTTTTTAGTGATACCACAGAGTGGTTTCTAGTATGAGTCATTCCTTCTAGTAATGCCACAGAGTGGTATTTGTATACAAGTCTTCCTTCGAGTAATAATATAGTGTATTCGTTCGTACTCTATATCGAGTCTTCTTTTGAGTCACAGGACAGAGTATTTGTATATACTCTAGATCAGAGTCTTCTTTCAAGTAAAAGATAAGAGTTAGACTATGACACTAAGATTGAGAATGTAGATGTCAACTCAACCTCCCGCTACGTCGACTCAACGAGGAAAATGAAAGAATTTTAATGACGTGATTTCTTTTAAATAAGAAATTTATGAACAAGTATTCAATGAAATTGAGAATGAGAATGAGTTGTGTGCCAAAAATAAGAACTTTACGGAAGTATAATTTTTATACTTTGTATACTTTATGTGATTATGTGATAGTACGAGTACTATCTTATGTGAAATTATTTGCGCGATAATTTATTTCTTATGAAAAATATTTGGACACAAGAATATAGTCAGATTTTAGGGATTTTTCCCGGTTCAATGAGAACGTAGACTTGAAACCTAAGGTCTTTCCGGTTCTTCGAGAACTTAGACGTTTTTAAGAAACGTTATTTTTGAAATGATTTCGAAAGGAGATCCCCGACACGAGGAGAACTTCTACTGATGAATGTCACGTGCGTTAAGTGACATGAATAAAGATTCGGCAAAGTCGAACTTTGTTTTAAAAAATCCAAACAAGAATTTCCTGCGAGGAAAATGAGAAAAAAAAAATAGTACGGTAAATCGTGTTAGTTAACGGAGGAAATGATTAGACGTTTGAGAGGCTTCGACTTCGAGTTAAGAAAGATATGAACGAGACGACGAAGATAGAATAAAGGGAATTAAAGCCAAATGAAATAAGTGAACGTTGCTTACATGTAAGTAACTTAAATGACGTCATTTCGTGTCACGTCATTCCATCTTCTTTTCATTTCGTGTTTCAGTAGAGTTTGCCCTGATCGAACTCTACGAAGAATTTTTTTTTTTGGAAGTCGAGCACGAAGCTTGATTAAATTTTTTTTCCATCGATCGCCCGATTCTAACGACGACAACTGGAACTGCGTTTCTATTCCTCGATTATAACTACAACTCGTTATTTAACATCTCGGACGAACATGTCGTCAACTACAAAGTCATTCCTTAATCCATAACGAGCATTATTATCTTGTTAGAATCCTTAATCGACTTTTTGATTATTACTTACGTTCGATTGATCGTGTAATACCCCAGAATTTCCATATGATCTTAAAATTTAAAAGTTATTAATAAAAATGGCTTTGCACGCCTAAGTTTACGATTCTGAATTCTAAGACCAACGGTCAAATCCATTTCCGAAAATAAATTACGGAAGTCAGTTAGATGACTACTGTATTTAGGGTTATCGCGTACGAAAAATTTTTAGTTCTTGAACTCAGAACGGAAAACTGTCTGATTTTTACATTCACGAAATCGCGATACGAACTCGCCCGAGAAAGTTCATTTTTATGATTTTCCGGACGAAATTCGGACTGGTCGTCCCGAGTTTTTGTCGGAATTAAAATTTTAAATATTATTTTCCGATTAAGTTTAATACGTTAGAATTTATGGACGAATCGGAATTTGACGATTTTGTGCCGAGCTACGTTTTTTGTCGTTCGATTTCCGTAACTTCGTATCGCGTCGGAAAAACGCGTAATTTTCTTCTTTTTCTACCTATGGCCGACTTCCCTCCCTCTCTTAAACTAGATATTTTCTTTTTATATCCTAAGTATTGGACACCTAATGTTAATACTATTCCTACTTTACACCTTAGTCTTGTTAGATTTTTTATAACATAATTTAGTCATCTTCCACCTCATTTCCTTCCCCCCAAAACCGAAAACACACATACATACTCTATCTCTCTCTTTGTTCTTCATTTCTCCATTGAAGACATCAAGTTCTTGAGCAAGAAATTTCATACAAGTCTTCATCCAACCATCAAAGTTTATTTCTTCCTTTAGTAAAGCTCAAGGTAATCTTCTCCTCTTCACTTCTATCCATTCCAAATCCATTTCTTTTTATTTTTCATTTGGATCAAAATTTAGGAGTAGATGAATTAGATGTGTGATCTTCGATTAGTGTAATTAGATGTGTTTAGATATGAATTCTGGGATTAAAATTGGAAGAAAATCAAGAGCCCTAATTCCTCATCAATACCGAAAATTAGGCTATGGTGTGGAGTGTTTGAATTCTTCAATTGATGTTATAATCATGCTTAGGAGGTGTTCGACTGAGGATTAAAACAAAAAGAAATCAAAACCCCCAAGTAATTGATGAAAACCGATTTTAGGGCTAGGGTTTTGATTTGGGGATTTCCAATTTCATGCTGCAATTAGACTTGAATTGATTAATTGATGATATAGTAGTATGATAATGGGATAAATGATGTTAATTGATGATATAGTAGCATGTTAATACCGAAAATATTGAAGGAAATAAGGGTTTGCATGTAGTTGATCTAGTTGAGGATTTGTTGATGAAATAATGTTGTTAATGATATTAGATGTTGTTATGAATTTAATTGGAATTTTCTAAAAATAATTTGTGAGTCATAAGAGACAAAGAACTAGATCTAAGTTGAGATATAGTAATGATATGAAAAGATGATATGCATGAAAATGATCTATGTTAGATGTTGTTTGATGACGTAGAAAATGAACGAAATCCGATAACTTTTGAAATCTCGTAAGAGACGAACAAGTGGCCGTAATTAATAACCGAGAAGTCGAATAAGAATTCTAATTAGATAATAATGTTCATGATGGACTAAGGCATAACTTTGTAGTTGACGACATGAGCTTTCGAGCTATTATAATATGAATTATAGTGATAGTCGAGAACTAGAAACGAGAAATTGTTAACTTGATTTTGGTTTAGTACTTGATAGTTGAAAGCCGACGTTTAGAACGTCGTGCTATTGGACGAGTTTTGAAAAGGAGTTCATCACGTACGAGAGTACGTGTTGATTGCCTTGAGAGTCCAGTTTCGTGAGAAATCGAGTGCGAGAACTTAAAACGAGCCTAAGAAGTCATACGTCGATTCTATCGAGCAATTAGGGTTACCCGCGGCAGTTTTGCGACCCTTGCCGGAAACTGTAATATCTTTTAGCTCGTTTATCGGATTTGAGATCCGTAAATTGGAGCGTAAATTAGATTTCCCAAGCTTTCTATTTGTACAAGGCTCATCTCCTGTTTCCAATTTCTCTGTTCTGGGCAACCCCCAGAACTACTGCCTTGCGCAGTGTTTTTGAAGAAATTGTTTTACTAAGTTGTTTCCTTCACAACTTAGTTTCTTTCGATCGTTTAAGACGTAATAAGTTGACGACTACCTTCTCTACTGACCTAAGAGTCGAGTATGAGACCTTTTGAGTTATAAACGAGATTTGTTCAAGTCTCGTTTCCCGTTTAACTAAAATAAAACTAGTAGCGTGCAAATGCCTAAAGAAATGAAACGACTAAAACCTAATTCGAATTTCTATGTTCGATTATCTTTTGCGACCGGGTTTAAAGTGTTATTATTTTACGATGAAGGAGGAAGCCAGCAGTAAGGAAAGGACGGAAGATCAAGAGATCGGAAGCTAGTACATAGTTCTGTAAACACTAAGGTGGGCTTTTACATATAAAATAAAACGAGCAATGCTCGGAAGACCTTTCTTTATCGCTTTGATATCTGTGTTTTCAAAGTGATAATTATGGCAGGAACTGTTTTATGTTTTATGTGAGTTCTCTTGTACCTATCTGAGTTAACATTCGTGTTTTCCAGATTTAGAGTTAATCTAAATAGGTTAACTAACGATCGGCTCTGAGTTAGCTGCTAAGTGCTTTCCAGAGTTAGTGCACTTTGTAACTTGTGGTGTATGTGATACCCTGTTGAGGGGTACCAGCCACGGTGAATGAGAATTGGTCAAGTTTTGAACGTAACATACCAAAAAATGCTTGGCCGAGTAAATTGTGAAAATAAGTTAGAAAAAGTTTAGTAGGCACGGGCTAATTTCAAATAAAACCCCGATGTGCTACAAATTATGAAATGCCAAATTATCTATACTTATGATTATGATTTTGGCATCGTGCCCACTAAGTACTTTTGTACTTAGCCCTGCATTGTTTTCTAAATGTGCAGGTTGAAGCGACGAGAGTGGCGGTGGTTGAAGTTGATTAAGTTGAGAAGTTAGGATGCTTTAGCTAGACTTAATTTCCGCTGCAAAACTCTAGACTTTTGAGAACATGTATATTTGATGAATCACAGTAGTATAAGTCTGTAATCTGGAATTTAGATACTTTCAAGTACTTTTGTCGAGTAATCCTTCGCGATTAACTCTTTCTTTATATTAGTAAAGTCTTGTTCATTGAATGTATGCCGTCCTTTATGTATGTTTATCAGTTAGCCCCCTTCTTCCCCGCTTCTTTAATCCAACCCCAGTCGCACCCCGGCTTCTACCGTCCTTCGGGATTTGGGGCTGTGACAAATCTTAACGATTTTGTTGTTGTCTTGTAAACATAAATAGATAAAAGAACTAGAGAAGGAGTTAGAGGAAACGAGAGCGAAATGTGCTAGAGTTTCTTCTCATTTGGCAATTCAGAGAAAGGAATCACTAGTAGCTCAAACTCAAAAATAGCAGCAACAATAAGCATGATGGTTTGGTGCATGGAATTGGTTTGTGCGATGAAATTGGAAATTGGTCTGGGCTATTTTATTGGTGGAAATCGGTATGGGCTTTGCTATTGGAAATTGGTATGCGCGGTAGTATTGGAAATTTAGGGTGCCTTTTGGTATGACAATGTGCACTTAGTATCCTTTTTAATGTAATTTTTCATGGAGTTTGTACGTTTAATTAGAACTTATGTAAAATAAATAGTGTCGTACGTGTATGCGTCAGTGCAGCTTCATTAATTGACAATATTCCCCCTCATAATATTTCCGACCTCCGAAAGGGGAAGGATCCCCAGTTGTGGGTGTTTCCACTGCCGTTTTACATGTTTTTTTTTATTTTTTTAATATTTTCCTTATCTATTTCTCTTTTTTTTTAATTCTGTTTTGTTTATATATAGTTTTTTGAATCAAAACTTTATTTTATTGTTTCTCTTTTCTCTGTCTTCTATTTTTCAGATTTAACTTCGACAGTTTTTTCCTTAATTCATCATTTAGGATTCAGTAGTTTCAAAAAGTATTCATCTCACCGCGATTTTATTAATTTTCAATTATAATTAATTTATTTATTGTTCATACTTTTTTTAATTTTTGCATTTCATTTAGAGTGAAAACTATTTTATTCTTGAAATTACTTACGGTATTGATGTTGATGCATTTTAAAGAATGCAAAGTTTAATTTTAACTTCAGCTTTAATAATTAATAAATTGTCTTCGGCGGAGCCCATAGTGTAACTAGCATTTGCTGCTGCAGAATAAACTAACTTGAAAATGGTATAACATACTTTATAGGGCATGACTTCTAGTATCATAAGCGCTTCCTCATAGGAACGTCCGCGAATTTGATCAATTACTCTTCTTGCTTTGTCAGCAGATACAGATATATGTCGGCCTAAAGCGCGTACTTCTGTTTTGTATTTAAAAGATATGAAAGATAAACAAGAAGAAAGGTTATATATTTGTATTGTATCACAAAAAAACCAAAAATTAAAAAATACAGTTTCAATATTGTAAGATAGGAGGAACAAATTTTTTTTTTTGAATGAAACATTAAAAAGAACATGTAAACGGTAAACCGGCAGCGTATTACACCACCACACCACAGCGAGCTCTTTGCAGCCGCGCGCTGAAACAACGAGCTCTTCTCAGCCGCGCGCTGAAAGATCCGTTGGATGCATGATCGACTTAAAAGCCTTATTAAACACAAAATTCTTAATATAATAATAATTCTTTCAGTTGTAAAAACGTTCTATAAAGTCAATAAAATAGGGCGGTCGCAATTATTATCAGGGCAACGAGCTACAATTATTTAGAGCAGTTGCACGGCTAGCTCTTTGTTGAACCACTGAAAGTTCCGTTGGGTGCACGGTTGAATTAAAAGCCTTAAATATTAGTCAACTTGCGCGAAATTCACAATATTTAATAGTGATCATTCTTTTATTTCTAAAACGTTCTAAAACATTGATAAAATAGGTTGGTCGCAATCTTTCTGGGTGCGAAGAGCTAACGACTATTACAGGAGTTGCACGGCTAGCTATTAGCTGCACTTCTTAATGCTGTTTCATGCACGCCAGACTTAAAAGCGTTAAACATGAATCAGTTAGCGTGGGTTTACTAGGGCATTATGAATAAACCTATTTATTTCTTTACCACTCAATAATGTTGATTAAGTAGGGCAGTTGCAATCATCTGGGCGAAGAGCTACGGCTTCTTAGAAGTGTTGCACGGCTAGCTCTTCGCTGCACAGCTGAATGCGCCGTTAGGTGCACGGCTAACTTAATATCCTTAAGAATAAGTCAATTAGCACGAAAATTTTCATATTTATTAATAATCAACCTTTTATTTGTAAAAAATTCTAAAACAATTGATAAAATAGGCGGTCGCAATCATTATCCGGGCGAAGAGCTACGGCTATGTAAAGGAGTTGCACAGCTAGCTCTTTGCTGCAGCGCTGAATGCTCCGTTGGTTGCACGTTTATAGAGGGTTATGATAGGACCCGTCACCCGTTGCATCCATTTCTCTCACCGCCCAATTTCATAAATAAAAAATTCTTACTATTTTTTTCTTCATTTGTTGTTCTTCATCTCTCTCCCCGCTTTCTTCATCTCTTTGTCCCTCCCTCTTGCCACTTCACCTTCATCTATCTCTGTTGCTCGACCCATATACGCCATTTTCCGTCATCGATTTTGGCCGTCGATCAATATTTTTTTCATCAACTCGAAGGTATTCCCTGTTTTCGTCGTGTCTCATTGTAGATTAGGGCTTTTTCCATTTAAGTCGATTGAAAATTAGAAACCGTGATTTGATTCCCCTTTCCCACTCTTCACTCTTCACTCTTCACTTTTCAGTATTAGTATCGGACCACTGCTCTGTCTCAGTTGATAGAAATAGAAATGAAGCGAGATTTGTTCAAATGTCTACCATCAGAAATCATCACCCACATTCTCTCACGTCTCCCTGTTCGAGCCATTGCACGGTCCAAGTGTGTCTGCAAACCATGGCTCCATTTGCTACAAGCAGATGCGTTTGTGAAGTCATATCTTTCTACATCCGCTGCCGCCCTAGCTATTTTGCTGCTAGAGAACTACTCGAATCGGTGTGCAGATTTCGAATTGGGCGACGCAATCGATGCTGAGAGCAGCCATGATAATCGCTACACTCATCTCGGCAAGTTTGATTTTCCTCACCGAGTATCAATATATGGTTCTGCTAATGGTTTGCTTTTCCTGATAGACAACTTCAGTTCTGATACTCTCTATGTATGGAATCCAATATCACATGAATATATCGAGCTTCCTCGCCCTGAAGAATTCGTCGTCCCTTATGAAATTCATGTCATATTTGGATTTGGGGTTTGCAAAAGAATTGGGCAACATAAGGTGGTTCGGATTATTCCTCAATCGGAATGTCATCATATTTACACTCTCGGAACAGGATCGTGGAGATGCGTTGAAGCAGTTCCTATCTCGTTTGATTTTCCTACTTGCATCTGTGGTGCATTTGTTAATGGCAATCTCCACTGGTTAGTGTCAGATTCAAACTCCACCCCGTGGAGTTTGTGCTTCGACCTTCAAACAGAGTGTTTTAGCACTTTCTCTGTTCCTCCTCTTCAAGGAATTTCGGAAGAATGTATGGAGGGGTTTTCTTCTTTAAAGGATTGTCTGTGTGTGTGTGATCACACATCCGAAAATGAGATCGTTCTCTGGTTGATGAAAGAGTATGGAGACGATAAATCTTGGATAGACCACTGTCCGCAATTTTTGGAGATAGGAGTAAACCCTCTTCCTAGGAGATCTCCTTTCCGTTTTCTCAATGTTTTAATAGAACATCCCGAATTCTCCCAGATAATTGAGTGAAGGTTGGTCCCAGCACTATCATACAAACAAGTTATTAGATGTTTGGTATAAGCTGAAAGCTTTGAAAACCCCACTGAAAAAACTGAATACGCAACATTTCAAGAGCATTGGAGACAAACATAGATGCACGGCTAACTTCGTATCCTTAAGAATGAGTCAATTAGCGCGAAATTCATAATATTAAATGATAATCAACCTTTAATTTCATAACCATTCAAAAATGTTGATAAAACAGGGTGGTCGGAATCATTATCCGGGCAAAGAGGTACGACTACTTAAAGGAGTTGCATGACTAGCTATTTTCTGCACCGCTGAATGCTCTGTTGGGTGCATGGCTAACTTAATAGCCTTAAACATGAGTCAGTTAACGCGAAATTCACAATATTAATTAATAACGCCCCTTTTAATTCTAAACAGTCACTACTATGACTAAATTTAAATCTTAACATTTTAATAATACATTAGTCTTACAAAAACATAGATGTGAAAACCATTTTACCTTTTATCAGTAGAGTAATGCTTCCAGATTTCCTTAGCAATTCAAAATCCAATTCCAAATCAAAACAAAATAACTAAGAACACTAAAATAATTTGTAAAAATTAAAAGGCACAAAAATTAGCAAACCCATCAAACATGTCTGAGTTGCCTATTTTTCCCTATTCGTTTTCTTCAAAATGTTATATTCTACCAGCAAGCGCGCGTACTGGCGACGCGTTTCTTGTATTTCTTCCCTCAGTTTTATAATCTGCATATGCAACACAAAAAATGGTAAATACAGAATTATGAATAAATATATAATTTATGTAATTTCATGTCCAGAAATGTTATATATTTAAGAAGAAAAAGTAATAAAATACTAAAAACAATTAAATGAAGTCTATCTTGGCCCAAATGCTGCTCACAGATTATGTACTAGTTCCACAGATATTTTTTCAATCTATGTAGCATATTACGGATGTAATCTATGAAGAAAGGATGTTTCAAACAAATATCGAAAACATCGTAACAACGAGACATTAAAACCTTGAGATTGAGCTCTTTCTCTGTCTCCTCGTACTCCTTGCATCGAAAATACAACAGATGCACAAACAATCATGTCAATTATTTTTCATCCTCTGTGGGAGATAATGCGGAGTCAGCTTGACAGATTTTGTTTGTTGTCATAGGTTTTGACAAAAAGCTGTTTGTCACAGTTAACAAGTATACTAAATCTATGATACAAGACTTACTGAGCACAGAGCTTTAGGTTTTGTTGAAGTTTGTTAGCAGCTTCTTCGTATTGCGACTATCTGGCAAGATTGGCAGCATTCTGCATCAAGGAAATAAGACTTAGCATCAAGTTGTTCGTGTAATCAAGAATTGTGATGGGCATGTGTGGACATGTCCACGACCGAATTGTTATAGTCTACATAGGTTGTAGAAGTTGTCACCAAAGAAGTGAGATAACTTGGACATAAACTACTACAGGGGAAGTTAATGATCATAAATGATGAAAGCACCTGTAGTATATCACCACCATGAGCACTATCAACAGGTCTTGACCCTGTGCCACCCATCTTATTCGCCCTTCCAAGCTCCACAACCTGCTCGTAATTTTTCCTTTTGAGAGTAGCTCTTGCACAATTTCAGGGCAGAATGACCTTTCAAATGACTTGTTACCTCGGGCGTCCTTCAGTGAAGGATTCATAGATATTAGGAAGGCTCCGACATCAACATCTTACAGAGATTCTTACCTTCTGTGTTTTGATGTGCCATTGGTTGAGGCTTTTTCTTAGCTTGATAGCCAAGAAAATTACAATAACAATCCCTGCAAAAGCAAAATAGCATAGCATCGTAGGCAATAGGCATGGGATTAAATATTCATGGTATTTTCATAAGAATCCTGTAAACTGGAAAGCTCAAATCCATCGATTTGGGTCTAAACTTTTCGTTTTATTTTTCCTGAAATTTATCACTAACCAGTATTCTAGTGTCATTTGTTTCAATCTGGTTTCAAGCTTTTGGAAAACTGAAGTTCTCTCGAAGTCTTGTTTGTTGTGTGTAGGCTTAATGAAGTCTGCTTCCAAAAGCCCTACCGTGCCAATAGAAAGTCATGTAGCATCAAGCTTATGCAATTCAGAACAAAGATAGAAATACATGGGAATATACAAATCTTACCAACAACTCCTCTGCCTCTGCTGCCAGAAAAGGTTACGACATGCCAAAATGGCTGCAGCGAAGAGAGACAAAAACAGATTCAAAATGTGGGTAGGTAAAAGAATATTTTAGGAATCCTGCAGACTATATTTGCTAGAATTTATACTAATTGTATTTGTGGAAGCGACAATATCTAAAGACCGATGAAATTTGGTAAAAGTAGCTACCAGTATCAGTCTGTTCTTGTGGTAGACGTTAAAACCATGTATGTTCACAGCTGGAGCTTCTTTCAGAAATCCAATTAATGTGGTAACCTTACCCTGCAAATATAACATCTCCATAATTTGACCAGATCACAGGGTAAAAGTAACCAGAGAAAGATGATTGTTGTGCTAAAATGCCAATGCAAAAGTAACCATGTATGTGCTTGGCCGAGTATATCTAAGTATTTACATACATGTATCGAATATCTCTGTTTACAAATTTATTCAAGATATGCACAGCTAACTCATGAATCACCATAGAATTTGCAGAATTAAATCCATACCTCAACATGTTTCGGTTTGTACTTTATGCATTGCGGATATTTGAGATCACTTCCTATGCTATGGTATTCAACAATTTGTCCACGCAATAGAATGTAAAAGTTCTCAGGAATTTGAAAGTATAAAATAGACAAATATGCCTGCAGGAAAAAGAAGACCAAGCATCAGCCAGTATTAATAGATTTATGCAAATACACAGAAGAAGTGAATAGACATCTCTGGCACAAAACTTACACGAAGTGAAAACTTGAGTTGATTAGCAAGGTGCTCTTTAGTTGTCCTCATCATAGAGGGAGTTTTGGCAGTATTACTATTGTTTCTACAGAGACGAATATCCTGATAATAAAACTTAAATGAGGACGATTATGTATTTTAAGAAAGATATTATCTAGTAAAAAATAAAGGAACTGATTCACTGCAATAAATCCCATCACAACTCACTACTTTAAATACTATCACTAAATCTAGCGGTCACTACGTACAAACCTTTGGGTCTGACTCAAAATCGAGCTCCATTGTCCCATCATCATTATGCCATAAGTTGTAGAGTATTATCTTTGTACCATGAGGGCCCATGTCATCATACTTCAAGATAAAAAGAAAATGACATTATACAGTTTAAATGAAAGATGACAATTATGTCGAACCAATGACACACAGAGATAACAAGAACTTATTTTTATAAAACAAACAACAAGACAGAAAAGTTAACACAAAAAGTTCCATTGAAGTAGTTCAACGGACGTTCTACGTACTTGCTTCAGAAGTTCAGTTTCAGATGTAAATGGTGACCACTCTAAGAGGACAGAAAGATTGTTATTTAGATGTTGTTCGTCATGCAATGAGTTCCATGAGCTAGTATGTGAATCAAACTCATAATCAACCTGCATTGCAAAGAGAACCTGGCCTTTAAAGCATGTTTAGCATATATAAAATCTGAAAAATAAGCACCTTCAGCAGAAGAACACATGACCGGGACATGTCGCATTTCTATGAACATTACTAAAAAAAATTCTAGTATGAATTTTCATAAAACATGGTCTACAACAAAAGAAAACAGATTTCTAACCATTTAACTTCATTTAAATTTCTGACATAAAATCTCTACAACTAGAAGTTTTAAATTAATTTATATCAAATTACAGCTTTTGACCAGAACCTAAACACTCACCATTGGAACAAGTATTGTATCCTGGCCTGTTTGCATTAAAAATGTAGAAGATAGCAGACCTACACTTTGGGTTTATTTCCTGGTTGAGAAAAGAAAAGTAATAAACAAATAATACAGTAAAAAATTAGAAATCAATGAGGATCAAGAGGAATGTCATGAAGAAGAGTGGGATACGGTTAACTTCGGGTGGTTTGGTGGGTCTTCAAAACAATAATATTCAGGTTTAATTATATATTGGATTGGATGGATTGTATCTTTTAATTTTCTGCAACAGAGTTCTCAAGACTCAAGAGGACCTGTACCTTTTTCAGTTTTTCTTGTTAAATAATATTATGAAAGTCTTCTTGTTTGTTATTGGAAACGATGGCAAAACTAGAATCTCAATTGAAGATGTACAGCAAAACTCTAGCTTTGACCATAATGTCTGCTGAATGGGTAGAAGTGTAGAACACATACAAATCCATATAGTAAAGTGTGCGTGAAGGTTTTTGGGGAAATAAACGGTGGCCACATAGAGATAATAATACGTCTCGAACAAAAAAAAGCAAAGAAACCTGTCCCTCATGGAGCGGCTGAAGACAATAACATCAGCCCTGAGTCTCATAGAACTGCTCTTAAACCCATTGCCATCTGAAAAGCTTTAAGTCAACATCTGAATCTCATACTGAGAAAAAAAAAAGGAAAGAAAAGTAAAATCTTACTCACACTGTCCAATTGATGTTTTTGAATTCTTATCTGAAAATCTAAAACTAATGCAACGTCGCATTTCTTCAGGGTTCATTCCACCACCATCATCTAATAGAAGAGAAGCAAAATTTCAGAAATTGTCAATCAATTATTTTAAGTGCAGGGTGCAAACAGAAACCACTGTTAAGCAATTAAAACTTTTACAATCACAAGTCTGAGTTTGAGATATTCAGTACCTTGAATTAGTAAAGCTGTCATTCCATCCCTGGGATTTGAGGTCTTATCCACGAGGACAAAAGTGGCCCCATTTTGTCTCTATCCGTAATTTCAGACATGGAACACAAAATCAATATAAATCAACATATCACTTATGCAAACAGAAACAGATTCCTTCTGCTGGTTAAACCAAAAGAGCAGCTCACAAGATATTCCATAAGGCAAGTGAAATTAATTCACAGCCTACATTGATTGAGCTGATGCTTCATCTTTCTCGCCACAGGCAAGTGCATTGAGGGATTAGCAGGTTTTCATTTCATATGTGGTTTCCTCAAATGTGTACTAACTTGACATTCAAAATATGAAATTAATCTCCTAATAAAAAGATGTGGAATCTAATAGTGCGCTAATTTATATGTTCAGAGTCATGGACAGCAATGTTGGTGTCGAAGGAAGACAAAAACGTAATCATGCAGCAACATGAATGTGACAACCAGTGTCAGCATGTCTAAAAGATTACCTCATCAACTGCATTATCAACCAACTCTGCCACGGCTGTTAACAAGGGAGAAGTATAAAAGGAATGAAAATATATAAGATGATCAATATGATATAACAAAGCTGATATAGGGAACTACATCAAAGATGCATACCACCAAAGGCCCACTTATGTGAAGTAGCATTAGAGTGAAGAAATTTGGGATGAATATGAAGATGGCCTGTGCGATCTGTTAATCGAATAAGAACCCCTGATCACTACTAAGTAAAGGTAATATATCACATTTTAGTGTTAATGACACTTGAAATGTAGATCAACTGAAATCATCTGATGGAAAAGTACTTTGTGAAGTTGGCTTAGAAATAAGCTTGTCGTCGTAGTTTCCAGATTTCCAGAACTGTCGACACAGGGGGGCTGGAGATATTGATGATGTTGAGCAAAAGATTGAAACATCAATTGGAGAGCACCCCAGACCCGAGAGGGCCGAGACTCTATTTGAAGCATTTAAAATGGTCGATCTTCTATTATATTCAGTTTCAGCTCTTCTAATATTACAAGAATTGGATTCTTTGGGACAGCGTAAATCAGTTTTGGTTTTCTCATTTTCTTGCAAAGATCTTCCAGTGATAACTTGCTCCAATCTAACAGCTTTCATGCCATGCTCTTCAAGACCGTGGTTGCTATTTAAGTTCGTGGAACTCATCTTGGGGACTGGAAGAAATGAAACACAAGCCAATCACAATCAGTTACCAAATATCTGAAAAAAAGATTATATATTTACTATTGGGGAAAATGTAAGTCGTATTAGGCCAATGATTATGGTAGATTTGTTTCAATATATATAAACTAAATCATATCTATTTCATAATTAATTCAGATAAGAAAAAACAACTAAACCAATTAATTCAGATATCTAAATCAACTGTGTACGCACTCAACTGTGCAAAACCAATTAAACCTAAGTATTTAACAAAAAATCCCCAGTTTCAAGAAAATATTGCTGCCACAAATGACTAATTAACTAGGGTGTCATTTTCAAAAAAGAAGTTTCATACTTAAATAAAATTTCCACACAAACACCTAATTACAATAACAACAATAACAAACAGACAAACACTACTCATTACAAGCAAATCACAGTTGGTTTACTTCGATATTTGTTAAGATGATTTTCACTCAATTCAACTGCACAATAACAGTTGAGTATTACACAGCTACTCAACTCTGCAGAGTATGAAGTCCACTGTGCAATATTCAAATGTGCAGGACACAATTAAAGTTTCATAGTTAAATGATATTCCTTTGTAAAAGAAACTCTCAAAAAAAAAAAAAATGAACCCAGAAATGGAAACAATACTTGAAAGCTATTGCACAACAATACAGCTACAAAAAGTAATTGTGTTCGAAAAAAAAGAAGAGGGAGGAGGGACCAGAGAATAAAAGAAAAAAAAAACAATAATTAATAGCACGAATTTCATAATAAGAACAAAGATCAAACACCATGCATAAACCATTTATGAACATACCACCCTCCCACCTCCATTAAATCGTAAACCCAGAAGAAAGAAAAACAATAAAACCTTGCTTGCTATTCCTGCCTGTCCCTCGTTTCCTTTACATATTATTGGATGATGCTTCTTCCATGTTTAGAATCTTAATGATGGCTTAGTTTTTTGTTGAAGAAGAAAATGGAAATAGGAGAGGCAGAGGCCGGAGAAGGGGATGAGTGAGAAAGTGTGGATTGGTAAAGTGATCTTTACCGATTTTGAGAGATAACAAAACAATTAAACTTACTAGGGGCGCCCCCGCCGATTTGACCCTGCCGCGTAGAAGAGGGGAGGGGAGGGGAGGGGAGAGGGGAGAGTTAACTGAAAACTTATTAAATAATATTTTCTCAATTTTAATTTCAATTACTAAGGAAATGTTAGATAATATTCCCAAATCAATTATATCTTAATTTATCATATAATAAATTCAATTATAACAACATATTTTAATTTTTGTTTTTATCTTTAAAAATAGTACTACACAATCACATCTTAATTTATAACTGTTTCGATTAATATTTTAGATTATAGTAGTTCCTTAGTAATTTCTAAAAGAACTATTCAAAATTATAGAACTATTCAAAATGATGTTTTTTGCACCTGTTTGCATCAAATATTGTGTGTGTGCGCGCGCGCGCGCAATTGTGTGGGTGATTGTGTAAACATTTTTACAAACCATTAATTATCTCTGATAAAAGTAGAGTTGACAAGACATTTTGCTTTGGGAAAATCAATAGGCTTTGAATTCAAAATACATGGAGTTGGTCAAAAACGGCTACAACATCTATGAGTGACAATGAATTCAGCTGTGCAGTGAACGGTGCATTCAGTGGTGCAGTGAATAGTTAGCAGTTATATTTATAAATAATTATCCTTTTATTTCTAAAACCATCCATAACGTTTATAAAATAGGGCAGTCACAATCATTATTCGGGCGAAGACCTACGACTACTTATAACTAAATAAAGCATTTGGACCAAAATTAAACTAAAAAGGGAACAAACATAGTATGAAAACGAGCAGTTTTCTTCAATTTAATTAGAATTTAAAGATTTTACTTTTAACTTTCTTATACTTATCAACAAATTGCAAGTAGTAATTTTAATAATCTTATTAAATCATGTGGATTAAATTAAACAATAAGGATCAAATTAGTGAATGAATATGGGAGAATTGAGAAACCCTAAACCCTATAGGTTAGGAATTGACCCGTCTAAACCCTATAGTTGCTATTTACAGTTATAGATTATGTAAAATTGAAACTTGAGGATTCTATATTTAGCAAATACATGTTAAAAATGCATAAATAAAAAATTTTCCAAGTTGGGGTATCAGTCAGTTAGGTTTATGAATTATGCAAAGTTAAAAATCCTACTACAAATAATGTAATACTTAATTCATGGATGACGATTTATATTTTAAAATTAAAAAATTTGAGAATTTAAATAAATAGGAATGGAGAGATAAAAGAAAAAACAAAATCAATTGTTTGAATAAAAAACCACTATCATATTAATTAATACTTATATTATTTCCTTATTACCATACATGCAGACATAAACATTGTGAAGAAAAGGAAAAAAATATATATATGGAATAAAAATCCACTATCATATTAATTAATACTTATATAATTTCCTTATTGACATACGGGTATAATGGATTGAATATATTATAATTAGGATAATGTTTTTCTGCCTTAATATTATTTATATATAATTCAATCTTATATGTATATAATATATTAAAATTTGGATAGATATTGATATCATATAATATATATATATATATATATATATATATATATATATATAGAATATAAATATGATACATATTAATTTTAAATCAGATAATTTGAGAATTTAGATCAATAGGAACGGAGCAATATAAAGGGTGTCACATAGAATTTTTTTTACGTAGAGTCATTTTCGTTTATATAATAATAATAGATAATAGATAGATAGATTCAGATTTACATTACAATAAATTATTTGTACTAATGGCCTCCTGGCTCCTATAAGTAAGCAAATCATTCAAGTATCATATCTTATCATTCGACCATTGATTAGACATTTTTATATGAATAGATTATAATTTAATCTCAATATATATGGGCAAATTCTCCTATGCAACCCGTCTCACATTGTGAGACCGGGTTGACCCTATCCGGATCCGAGTTGACCCGGTCATCGCTTTGACATTTTTTTTTAAACGATAAGTCTCCTATGCAACCCGTCTCACATTTGGTTGTGCATATGAATATATGGTTGCGTGCATATGGATATATTGCAAAAAAAAAAAAAAAAAAAAAAAAAAAAAAAATAGAAAAAGTTGGTGCATATGGATACTCTTCGGTGTGCTTATGAACACTAAGTGATGTTCATATGAATATATGGTTGTGTGCATATGGATTTATTGCAAAAAAAAAGGGAGCATGCACAACACGCGCCGCGCGTGAAGAGCGCGCGTGCAGTGCACGCGCCACGCTCGCGTCTCACAGAAGACCTTCTCATATATATGATAATGATCCTATTATTCAATCATATATATGAAATTCCCATTTTGCAATTAAGATCGAGAAATGCGAATCTTTTGAAATTGATCGCAAAACATATCGAAAAGTGTTGATACAAGAATATTTTGTCGAGACTCGTCACTTTGGTTGGAATCAATAGTGTAGCTGTCTTTAACATGAACACTGCACAATAACGCGAGATTCATACTATTTACTAATAATCAACCCATTTATTTCATAAATGTTCTAAAACATTGGTAAAAATTGGGTTGTCGATAGTTCATAATCGTTACCTAACTCGCGCTAATTAGGATGATAATTAACAATCTTTGGTCTGACGTGTACCCAACGGTGCCACCAGCAGTGCAGCTAAGAACTAGTCGTGCAGCTTTCATTAATTTGCGGTTGTTTGTCGCTCTCATAACATTTTCGACCGCCGTAACTCTTTCCATTCACGGACTTCAGTCACCCTACAACAAGTATGAACCTAACTTAGGAAGTAATATATTGAACTAAGAAATATATTTTTACTTAAATCTACAAATGCAATGAGTATAGTTGAACATGACTTTTCAACTTATCGTTGTCAGTCGTTTGTGTGTAAACGCATGGTTCTACAATATTTGTTAATGAATATGTCGGAAATAGGTACAGTATTCTTAAATATCATGTCAGTCAGGACCAAGTTACTTAACGTATAACGATCTTCAAGTAACGGTGCAATGAATAACTAGCTGTGCAACTCCTACAAGTCGAACTATCTCTTCGCAGGGATAACATTTGTGATTGTCCTATTTTCTAAAAAAATTGGAAAGATTAATTGGTGTTCCAATCTTAGTGTAATATATACTATGTAACTTGTTTGTTTTAATACCCATTTTCTGCATATCATACATCAATTTGTTGATCTTTTCATACTCTTTAATTCAAGATGATTACTATGAATTCTCCCAAAAAAAAAAAAGATGATGATTACTATTACTATGAACATAATCTTCCAAAAAAAGAAAAAAGAGAGAAAGCTAGACGGTTCTCTAGTCAAAGTAGCAATTATCATTATCGGATGGCATGATATAGCATTGCGTTTTTCAAAGTTAATGTCATGTCAACTCCACTTTCCATTAATTTTTTTCCACAGATGAGAAGAAGAAGTAATTGTCGATTGTCAGAAGAGGTAAGTATTTTTTTTAACACATTTGCACACACAATAGCACAATATAATGCAGATGCAAAAAACTTCATTTTGAATGTTTCCAAAATTTATAGAGAGACATAGTTCTTTTAAATATTATTTATAGAATTTCTTAGAAATAAACGGATAATTATTAATAAATACTATGAATTTCGCACAATTTGGCTAATATTTAAGGCTTTTAAGTTAGCCGTTCATCCAACTGAGCATTCAGCGGTGCAGTGAATAGCTAGCTGTGAACTGCTCTAAGTAGGCGTATCTCTTCGGTCGGATAATGATTGCAACCGACCTATTTTATCAATGTTTTTGAATTAATTCATTGAATAGTAATAAATATTATGAAATTCACACTAATCCTGCTTTTTAAGTCAGCTGTGCACCCAACGGAGCATTCAGCCGTGCATCAAAGAGCTAGTCGTCCATTTCTTCTAAGTAGCACTAGCTCTTTGACTGGATAATAAATGCTACCGCCCTTGTTGTTTCATTGTTTTAGAACGGCTAATAATAAATATGTTTATTATTCATGAATATTAGGATAGTCATGTAATTTTTTCAAAACTGATCACCAATCTAATCTAATTATACTAATATATATAAGTATATTTGGTCGAGATTGGTTGCTTTCGTTGGATCCAAGAGCTAGCGTAGTTCCCTTTGGAAGGAACAAGTGAGTATTGACGGTCAACCATTTTGAAGACTTCACTTTGTCAATCAAACTTTAAAATATGCAAAGTTTTTGAAATTGATCGTAAAAGTTATGTAATTACACGAATATAAGTATATTTGGTCGAGATTGGATGCTTTCGTTGGATGCAAAAGCGTAGTTCCCTTTGAGAGGAACTAGTGCGTAGTGACAGACAATGAACCACTACTGAAAAATTGACATTTTTAATTAAGACTAGAAATTCTCGTATTTTTCGAAATTTATCATCAAGTTAATCTAATTATACTAATATATATAAGTATATTTGGTCGAGATTGGTTGCTTTCGTTGGATCCAAGAGCTAGCGTAGTTCCCTTTGAGAGGAACAAGTGAGTAGTGACGGTCAACCATTTTGAATACTTGACTTTGTCAATCAAAGTTTAAAATATGCAAAGTTTTTGAAATTGATCGTAATAGTTATCTAATTATACTATCATAAGTATATTTGGTCGAGATTGGATACTTTCGTTGGATGCAAAAGCGTAGTTCCCTTTAAGAGGAAATAGTGCATAGTGACAGACAATGAACCACCACTGAAAAATTGACCTTTTTAATTAAGACTTGAAATTCTCGTATTTTTCGAAATTTATCATCAAGTTAATCTAATTATACTAATATATTGTCACAGCCCCAAATCCCGAGGGACGGCAGAAGCCGGGGTGCGACTGGGGTTGGATTAAAGAAGCAGGGAAGAAGGGGGCTAACTGACTAAACATACATAAATGACATCAAACATTCAAAGAACAAGACTGGAATATAAATAAGAAAGGGTTAATCCCTAAGGATTACTCGACAAAAGTACAAAAGAAGCTAAGTTCATATTTACAGACTTAGACTACTGAGAATTGTTCAAAGTATACATCCCAAAAGGTTCAGAGTTCTACAGTGGAAGAGTTCTAACTAAAGCAACCTATCTTTCAACTCAACATCAACCGTCGCCGCTCACCGTCGCTTCAACCTGCACATTTAGAAAACAATGCAGGGCTAAGTACAAACGTACTTAGTGGGCACGATGCCGAAATCATAGTCATATGTATAAATAATCTGGTATTTTATAACCGTAGCACATCGGGGTTTTGTTGAAAAGGCCCGTGCCTACTAAACATTTTCTAACTGATTTGTATAAAGCAGCTTGCGCAAGCATTTTTAGAGTATGTTATGTTCAATCTTGACCCAAACTAATTCACCGTGGCTGGTACCCCTCAACAGGATATCACATACACCACAGGTTACAAAGTGCACTAACTCTGGAAAGCACTTAGCAGCTAACTCAGAGCCGATCGTTAGTTAACCTAGTTAGATTAACTCTAAAAGTCTGGAAAACCCGAAGGTTAACTCAGAAATCTGGAAAACACGAATGTTAACTCAGATAGGTACAAGAGAAATCACATAAAATAGTTGAAACAGTTTATGCCAAGATTATCACTTTGAAAACACAATTATCAAAGCGATAAATAATACTTTCGGGTTGTGGAAAAACCCACATTTTATTTGATATAGATAAAAGCCCACCTTGATTTACAGAACTTAAAGCAAAACTTCCAACTTTGGATCTTCCGTCCTTTCTCTACAGTTGGCTTCCTCCTTCATCGTAAAATGAACATACTTTAAAAACGGGTTGTAAAGGATAATCGATTAAAGATTTAGTTATTTTATTCTTTTGGGCATTTGCACGCTTACTAGATTCGTTTTACTTAAACGGGAAACGAGACTTGTATCAATCTCTTTAGAACTTGGAAGATCTCATACTCGACTCTCGGGTCAGTAGAGATGGTAGTCGATATCCTAATACGACTTTAAAGATTAAGAGAAGCTAAGTTGGAAAGAATCAACTTAGGCGATTTACTTTAATTCTTTGAATGATTTAAGGAATTTCTCGTTTATTACTTCTTTAAAGAAAAGATAAGATATAAGGTCTCGACTGGTCTCCATCACTAGAGGTCTTGTACTTGACTTTAGGGTCAGTAGGTAGATGTTCGATAGATAAAAACGGCTTAAACGATTGAAAGAAGCTAAGTTGTGAACTAAACAACTTAGAAAACAAGAAACTGAAAATTCACTGTACAGTCCAGTAACTCTGGAGGCTGTGCAGAATAGAGGACTTGGAAACAGGGGGTGAGCCCTGTACCATTAGAAAGCTTAGGAAGTCTAGTTCGCGCTCCAATTTACGGATCACAAATCCGATAAACGAGCTAGAAGTTATAACAGTTTCCGGCGAGGGTCGCAAAACTGCCGTGGAAACCCTAATTGATTGATAAGTTCGCCGTATAACGTTTTAAGTTCGTTTTAAATTCTTGTATTCAACTTTTTTAAAAACTGGACTCTTAAAGCAGTCATCACGTACCTCCGTACGTGACAAACTCCTTCTCAACTTGTTCAAAAGCACGACGTTCTAACGTCGGATTTCAACTATCAATTACTAAACCAACAAAGAAAATCCAAACGCATTCTAGTTCTCGATTACAACTATAACCCATATTATATCGACTCGGATGCTTATGATGTCAACTAGAAAGATGTTCTAAATTTCATTACAAACAATAATATCATATTAGAATTCTCATCCGACTTCTTGTTTTTCAGTTACAACTAGATATTCGTCTCTTACGCGACTTTTCAAAAGTCGTCGGTTTTCGTTCAAATTTTACGACGCTAAACTATATCTAACTTGAATCATTTTCATGCATGCAAACACATCTTAACATCTTTATAACTCAGTTTATAAGGTGATTTTAGTCTCTTACATTTCATTAAACATTTTTAGAAAAATTCCAATTAACTTCTATAATCAATTAATATGATTTGTATTATAATTCCATTAACAATTCATCATTTATATCAAGCATGTATAAACTCCTAATTATTCTATAAATTTCTGGTTTTATATAGATGTTAAGGGGTTGATTTTCTTCTCCAATTAGCATCATTTATTCACTAATCAAACTATTATAACAACTATTAATCACTTGCAATTCCAAAAACAACTAACATGCAAAAACCCCTAGTTTATAAATCAAACCCTAATTGAATTTCATAACAACATAGGGCTTTCAATCCCTTTTCATTCCATACACTAATTAAACATCTACTAAACATGAATCCATGATCAAAAGAAGAAAAACAAAAATCCTACAATTTTCCAAAAAAATTCTGCATTGACAAAGTTTTTAGGATTCTTGGTTTTGATCATTTTTAATCCATAATTATCATATCTAACATATCTAATTACATTATTCTAAGATCAAAACATCTATATCATCACTTCTTAAAATTCGATCAAAAGGAAAAATAAAAAGAAAAGGATTTTTGGATGGATAGAATTAAAGAGAAGTTGAATACCTAAAGATTTAATGAAAGATGTAATAGGTTTTGTTGGATGATTGATGACTTGTGTGGTTTTCTTCTTCAAGAACTTCAAGGTATCATCAATGGTGGATGGAGAAGTGGAGAAGATGAAGAAGAAAATAAAGAATGGAGATGGAGAGAGAGCTGCCGAGAGCTAGAGAGAGATGGAGAGAAATTTGGTTTTGTCTTAAGTGTTGTTATGATGAATAGGTTGAAAGATGTATAAAGTGTAGACAATGTGTCACTTAGCTAAGCAATATTAACATGCATGTTTGCCACTAAAACAAGGAGGTGTCGGCTGCATGTATACACTTAAGAGGGTTACGGGTTTTTCCGGCGCGATCCGACGTTACGGAAAAACGAACGACGAAAAACGTTGTTCGGTACAAAAACCGTCGTGATTCGATTTGACCTTAAAAATTCTAACGTATGAACTTAAATGGAAAATAAATTTACAAAATTTATTTTGACAAAAACTCGGGACGACATAGTCCGAGTTTCATCCGAAAAAACATAAAAACAAACTTTCTCGGCGTGTTCGTATCGCAAATTTGTAAACGTAAATTTAAACGGTTTTCCGTTCTTAGTTTACAAACTAAAAACTTTTCGTACGCGCTAACCCCTAATACAGTAGTCATCTAGCTGACTCCCGTAATTTATTTTTAATAACGGATTCGACCGTTAGCCTTAGAATTCAAAAATTATAAACTTAGGCTTGCAAAGCCATTTATTTAATTAACTTTAAACTTTTTAGAACGTAAGGAATTTACGGGGCATTACATATATATATGTATATTTGGTCGAGATTGGTTACTTTCGTTGGATCCAAGAGCTAGCGTAGTTCCCTTTGAGAGGAACAAGTGAGTAGTGACAGTCAACCATTTTCAAGACTTGACTTTATCAAGCAAAGTTTAAAATATGCAATGTTTTTGAAATTGATCGTAATAGTTATCTAATTATACTATCATAAGTATATTTGGTCGAGATTGGATGCTTTCGTTGGATGCAAAAGCGTAGTTCCCTTTGAGAGGAAGTAGTGCGTAGTGACGGACAATGAACCACCACTGAAAATTGACTTTTTTAATTAAGACTTGAAATTCTAGTATTTTTCGAAATTTATCATCAAGTTAATCTAATTATACTAATATAAGTACGTTTGGTCGAGATTGGTTCCTTTCGTTGGATGTAAGAGTGTAGTTCCCTTTGAGAGGAACAAGTGAGTAGTTATTGTCAACCATCACTTAAGACTTGACTTTTCAATAAAAGTTTGAAAAATGCGAAGTTTTTGGAAATTGATCACCCAATTAATCTAATTATACTAATAAAATAATATTGGGTCCAGATTGGTTGCTTTCGTTGGATGCAAGAGTGTAGTTTCCTTTGAGAAGAACTAGTGTGTAGTGACGATGAACCACCACTAAAAAATTGACTTTTTAATTAAGGCTTGAAATTCTCGTATTTTTCGTAATTGATCACCAAGGTAATCTAATTACACGAATATAAGTATATTTGGTCGAGATTGGATGCTTTCGTTGGATGCAAAAGCTTAGTTCCCTTTGAGAGGAACTAGTGCGTAGTGACAGGCAATGAACCACCACTGAAAAATTGACTTTTTTAATTAAGACTTGAAATTCTTGTATTTTCAAAATTAATCCTCAAGTTAATCTAATTATACTAATATAAGTACGTTTGGTCGAGATTGGTTCCTTTCGTTGGATGCAATAGCGTAGTTCCCTTTGAGGGGAACAAATGAGTAGTGACGGTCAACCACCACTTAAGACTTTACTTTTCAATTAAACTTTGAAAATGCGTAGTTTTTGAAATTGATCGCAAAATTGATCTAATAATACTAATATAAGTATATTTGGTTGAGACGAGACGAGACGTGACGACTGTCCAGTAGAAAAAACACTTTTTTATTTTTATTTTTAATTTTAATTTTTTTATTATAAAATGTAATGCCCTGGAAATTCCTTACGATCTCAAAATTTTAAAGTTAATTAAATAAATGGCTTTGCACGCCTAAGTTTACGATTTTGAATTCTAAGACTAACGGTCGAATCCGTTTCTAAAAATAAATTACGGAAGTCAGCTAGACGGCTACTGTATTTAGGGTTAGCGCGTACGAAAAGTTTTTAGTTCGTGAACTCAGAACGGAAAACTGTCTGATTTTTACATTCACGAAATCGCGATACGAACTCGCCCGAGAAAGTTTGTTTTTATGATTTTCCGGACGAAACTCGGACTGTGTCGTCCCGAGTTTTTATCAAAATAAATTTTATAAATTTATTTTCCGATTAAGTTTTATACGTTAGAATTTTCGGTCGAATCGGATCATGACGATTTTGTGCCGAGCTACGTTTTTCGCCGTACGTTTTCCGTAACTTCGTATCGCGCCGGAAAAGCGCGTATTTTCCTTCTCCCTCTCCCTCCAACCGACCTCACCTCTCTCACATTAAGGGATATTTTGATTTTTATTAGTTTAATATGTGGCACCTATTGTTTTAACTATTCACACTTTACACTTGTTACCTTATTATATGTTATAACATTAGTTTAATACAATTAAAACACATCTCCTCCTCCTTCCCTCCCCCATTTTCGGCAGCACCCTTTCTCCTCTCTCCCATCTTCATCTTTTCTCCTCCATTGAAGAAGCTTGAAGTTCTTGAAGAAGAAAATCACAAGTCATCATCCAACCATCAAAACTTCATTCCTTCTTTGTTAATTATCAAGGTATTCATCTCCTCTTTAATCCTATACATCCATCATCGTCTTCTTTTTATTTTTTTCTTTGTGATCGAAAATTAGGGTGATGAATTAGATGATTCGATCTTGAATTAATGAAATTAGATGTGTTAGATAGGGTAATTAGGGATTAGAATTGAACAAAATCAAGAACCCTAATACCCTAGTCTTTACCGAAAATTTAGGGAAATTGGTAGGATTTTTGGAATTCTTCAAGTGATGATAAATTCATGCTTAAGAAGTGCTTAATTAGTGATTAGAACAAAGAGAAATCGAAAGCCCCATGCTATGTTGAAAACCGATTAGGGTTTGAGTTGAAATTGGGGATTTTTGCATGTTAGTATGTAATTGGATTTCAATTGATTAATTGATGTTATAGTAGGTTGATTAATGAATAAATGGTGTTAATTGGAGAAGAAAATCACTCTCTTAACCTCTCTATGAATACCGAAAATTATTAGAGTTTTAGGGATTTTCATGTGTTTGGTTTAATTGATGAAATGATGATAGAATATGGTTGCAAATGATGTTAATTGATAATAGGAATTTATTTAGATTTTTCTAAAAATATTATTGACATTGTAAGAGACGAAGAACTCGTCGTAAGTTGAAATATAGTGTTGATATGAAATGATTACATGCATGAAAGTGATTCTCGTTAGATGTTGTTTAATGACGTAGAATTTGAACGAAATCCGACAACTTTGAAAATTGTGTAAGAGTCGAACAATTAGACGTAAGTAATAACTGAGAAGTCGAATGAGAATTATAATTTGATATTATTGTTTATGATGGACTTGGGAATAACTTTGTAGTTGATGTCATGAGCTTTCGAGCTAATATAATATGAGCTATAGTGATAGTCGAGAACTAGAACGCGAAGTTGATAACTTGCTTTGGTTTAGTACATGTTAGTTGAAAGCCGACGTTTAGAACGTCGTGCTATTGGACGAGTTTTGAGAAGGATTTCATCACGTACGGGAGTACGTGATGACTGCCTTGAGGGTCCAGTTTCTAAAGAAATCGAATTCGAGAGCTTAGAACGAACCTAAGACGTTATACGTCGAATCTATCGAGCAACTAGGGTTATCGTGGCAGTTTTGCGACCCTCTCCGGAAACTGTAATAACTTTTAGCTCGTTTATCGGATTTGCGATCCGTAAATTGGAGCGTAAACTAGACATCCCAAATTTTCCAACGGTACAGGGTTCATCCCCTGTTTCCAGATCCCCTGTTCTGGGCAGTCCCCAGAGTCACTGTATTGTGCAGTGAAATTTCAGTTTCATTTCTTCTAAGTTGTTTTGTTCACAACTTAGTTTCTTTCGATTGTCTAAGCCGTACTAACTTGACGAATATTTTCCTACTGACCCTAGAGTCAAGAAAGGAGCCTTGAGTGCTAAACGAGACGAGATCTCATCTCGTATCCGTTCAAGTAAAGAAGTTTAGTTAAGCGAGAAATTGTTTAAGTCGTTTAATGAACTAGAACGTAATTTTTTCCTAAGTTGATTCTTTCCAACTTAGTTCCTTTTTATCTTTAAAGTCGTATTAAGCTATCGACTACCCTCTCTACTGACCTAAGAGTCGAGTATGAGACCTTTTGAGTTCTAAACGGGATTTGTTCGAGTCTCGTTCCCGTTTAAGTAAAATGAATCTAGTAAGCGTGCAAATGCCTAAAGAATGAAACGACTAAAACCTATCTCGATTTTCTTTGATCGAATATCTTTTATGAATTGATTTTAAGTATTATTATTTTACGATGAAGGAGGAAGCCAGCAGTAAAGAAAGGATGGAAGATCCGAAGATTGGAAGCTAGTACTCTTAGTTCTGTATTACGAGGTTGGCTTTTACATACAAAATAAAACGAGCAATGCTCGGAAAATCTTTCTTTATCGCTTTGATATCTGTGTTTTCAAAGTGATATTATGGCATGAACTGTTTTATGTTTTATGTGAGTTCTCTTGTACCTATCTGAGTCAACATTCGTGTTTTCCAGATTTAGAGTTAATCTAATTAGGTTAACTAACGATCGGTTCTGAGTTAGCTGCTAAGTGCTTTCCAGAGTTAGTGCACTTTGTAGCCTGTGGTGTATGTGATATCCTGTTGAGGGGTACCAGCCACGGTGAATGAGAATTGGTCAAGATTGAACGTAACATCAGTCAGAAAATGCTCGCGCGAGTGATTTATGAGAAAAGAAAATGTTTAGTAGACACGGGTTCTTTCAATAAAAACCCCGATGTGCTACAATTATGAATGTCATATTTATCTATACTTATGATTATGATTTCGGCATCGTGCCCACTAAGTACGTTTGTACTTAGCCCTGTATTGTTTTCTAAATGTGCAGGTTGAAGCGACGTGAGCGGCAACGTTTGAAGTTGAGTTGAAAGGATAGGATGCTTTAGTTAAGACTCTTCCGCTGCAGAACTCTAAGTCTTGAGAATATGTACTTTTGAACAATACACTGTAGTTTAAGTCTGTAAATTTTGAACTTAGTTTCTATTGTGTACCTTTGTCGAGTAATCACTCGTGATTAACTCTTTCTTTATATTATTCAAGTCGTGTTCATTGAATGTATGATGTCTTATATGTATGCATAGTCAGTTAGCCCCCTTCTTCCCCGCTTCTTTAATCCAACCCCAGTCGCACTCCGGCTTCTGCCGTCCCTCGGGATTTGGGGCTGTGACATAAAATTACGAAAATATATTCGTATGTGGTTTGGTTTAATTATTTAAGGGGATACATCCATTCGCTGTAAAGCTAATGTACTCTTCTTCACAGAAATGCTTCAAGATTTCCTTAGCAATTCAAAAACCAAATTCATCCCCAAATATTTCCAATATCTTTTCCAAGAAATCCCAACAGTCAGTCATGGTGCCTAAACATCACAAAATCTGGTCTTTCGACGAGGAAGAATATCTAGTCAATTTTTTTTAACGAGAACCTCAGACTATGGTACCTCATTCCCACTAGAGGTTTGCTGGCTTGGGTGGAACTTTTGTCCGTGATGTTCGCCGACGTCAACCCGCCGAATGAGCAGATATCGCAAGCAGACATTGTGAAGAAGTTAGTCGAGTTGAAGAAGATGTACGAGAGCTTTGATGACTTCATCTCCTTACCCTCGATTCAATATAACGAGCGGCAAAACAGAGTCGTAGCTGATGTAGCGTATTTTGAGTACGTAGGCGTTGTAGATGTAAGTATATTTATTTTATATTTTCATGGAAAAAACGTATCAGTAGTTTTTAGAGATATTTTTAATTTAATCTATTTCAGGAGTGCATTTCCTTCAAGAGATACAGAATGTATGGGTAAAGGCACTACTCAAAGCTCAAGGCACTGTTTGAAGTTACTACAACATCAGGCTGTTTGGCGGAAGTTAACTTTGATTGGCTGTTGGCTCATCTTTCTGGTGCAGATCCGGCTGTGATAGGGGTTCCCGCATGGTAATTTGATGGTTTGGTGCATGGAATTAGTATCGGCGATGTAGAAATCGGTCTGGGCTATTTTATTGGAAATCGGTGTGGGCTTTGTTATTGAAAATTGGTATGGGCGGTAGTATTGGAAAGGGTGCCTTTTGGTTTAGTATCCCTTTTAATGTAATTTTTCATGGATTCGTATGTTTAATTAGAACTTATGTTTTAAAATAAACTGTGTCGTACGTGCCTTTGTGAATGCACCTCTTAAGTGCAGCTTCATTAATTGACTGTTCTTCGCTCTCATAATATTTCCGACCTTTACGGAGTGGAAGGATCCTCAATTGTGGGTGGAAACACTGCCGTTTTACATTTTTTTTATTAATATTTTCCTTATGTTTTTCTCTTATTTTTATTATTTTTAATTATGTTTTTTTTTTTTTACTTTTTTAAATCGAAACTTTATTTTATTGTTTTTCTTTTCATACGATTTGTGTTCTATATTTTCAGGTATATCTTCGACAGTTATTTCCTTAATTCTTCATTTAGGATCTAGTAATTTGAACAAGTATTCATCTCACCCATATTTTATTAATTTTCAATTATAATTTAGTTATTTATTCTTAATTATTTTCATAATTTTTGCATTTCATTTGCAGTGATGACTATTTTATTCTTGAAATTAATTACGGTATTGATGTTGATGCATTTTAAAGAATGCAAAGTTTACAACTTTTGATTCATAACGACAAGAAAGGTTGTATTGTATCACCAAAAATAAAAGTTTCAATATTGGAAGAAAGGACGAACAATTTTTTTTTTGAATGAGACAAACATTAAACAACACATGTAAAATGGCAGCGTATTATACCACCACATCACGTCGAGCTCTTCGCAGCCCCGCTGAAAGCTTGGTCAGTTCGTTGGATGCATGATTGACTTAAAAGCCTTAAGTAACAGTCAAATAAACACAAAATTCTTAATATTTGTTAATAATGATCCTTTCAGTTTTTAAAACATTTTCTAAAGTTAATCAAATAGGGTGGTCGCAATTATTATCCATGCGAATAGCTACAACTATTTAGAGGAGTTGCACGGCTAGCTCTTCGCTGCACCGTTAAAAATCCATTTGGGTGCACGGCTGAATTAAAAAACTTAAATAGTAGTCAATTTGCGCGAAATTGACAATATTTAATAGTGATCATCCTTTTATTTATAAAATGTTCTAAAACATTGATAAAATAGGTTGGTCGCAATCATTCTGGGTGCGAAGAGCTAACGACTATTAGAGGAGTTGCCACACTACCTATACCTGCACTGCTTAATGCTCTGTTTTAATGCACGCTAGATTTAAAAGCGTTAAATATGAATCAGTTAGCGCGGGTTTACAAGGGCATTATGAATAAACCTATTTATTTCTTATTTAATCAATAATGTTGATTAAATAGGGCGGTGACAATCATTATCTGGACGAAGAGCTACGACTACTTAGAAGTGTTGCACAGCCAGCTCTTCGCTGCACAGCTGAATGCCCCGTTAATGCATGGCTGACTTAATATCCTTAAGAATAAGTCAATTAGCACAAAATTCTTCATATTTATTAATAATCAACCTTTTATTTCTAAAACATTCTTAAACATTGATAAAATAGGCGGTCGCAATCATTATCCGGGCGAAGAGCTATGGCTACAAGCTACTTAGAGGAGTTTGCACGGCTGGCTCTTTGCTGCACCGCTGAATACTCCGTTGGATGCACAGCTGACCTAATAGCCTTAAATATTAGTCAATTGGCGCGAAATTCATAATAGCATCCTTTTATTTAAAAAAGGTTATATAATGTTGATGAAATAGGGCAGTCGCAATCATTATCCGAGCGACATTATCCGAGCGAAGAGCTAGGGATTATTATCCAGGCGAAGAGCTACAACTACCTAGAGGAGTTTTCTAATATTTATGAATAATCAACCTATTTAATTTTAGTCGTTCTAAAATATACAAACATTGTTATCCTAGGAAAATTGAAACTCTATTTCATTAGTGACGCAAAAATCGAACATAACTGCAGTCATCTACAGGTGAACCAACTAAACTGTCACATTAAATAGTTCATGGAATTGCCATCAACACCACCAGCTTTTTAATACATAATAAACTAATTAGAATAACTAAATATTGGAACTAACGTGATACAACAACCAGACCGATAACCAATGCAGCGATTGTGTAGTTCTTCCACCATATCTCAGATTTAAGGGAATCCAATTCTTCTGTCAATTCAACATTGGCAACGGTGAGATGTTCATTGCTAGTAACATCTTTCTCATGCGCTTCCTTCAATTGACGACAATCAAAATCTTTGATGCGGAGTTGTTGTTGAAGATCATCTCGCTCCTTGCGACATTGAGCAGCAATATTAGACGCTATGGATTCTGAAATAACAATCTTTCGGTATTCATCATGCAAGAGAAAAAGCTGATCCTGGTAAAAATCCCTATCCTCACGAAGTTGTTGAATGTAATGACGTTGAATGTCAGTCACGTTAGGATCAATCCACTCAAAGAAGTCACAAACATCATGCTGCAATCATAACCAAACGAAACCTCAATAAAAATAACAATACATGAAAATCTGGAAAAAAACTACTAGATAACAATATATACCTCATTGTTTGGACAGACCAAATACCTTCTTGCAGGATCTGAATCAGACCACGAAGTATTGACAACTGATACTAGTCCATGCTTACATTTCTTCTCATCCATAACTCTTATTCTAAAACGCAAACTTATGTATGAAATGGGAAAAAACAAAATTAAATTTCACTCAAACATTTTCACCAATTACAAAGATAAAAACAACAACATTAAATTTGTGATTTTGAACAACTACAGTGAAATGGAAAATTCACCAAATTAATGTGTAAAAACAAAATGAAAATACATATTGCATCGAAAATTAACGAGGAATCATTTTCTGGATTGTTATATACAGATCTATCATAAGAACAAAAATTAAAAAAGAACAACAATAAAATCAATGACAGGGTTCAAGGTTAATAAAAAAAAAAGTATAACAAATGAGAAACAGAAAAACAGTAAAATACCTTCGCCGGAACAAAAGAACGGGTTCGCCAGTAAGTACGAGATTTGAACTGAATATAGCACAACAATATAAGAGCTACGAGAGAATTAACTGAACGCTGCCATTGAAAAACCTTTACACAAGAGAAGTTGGAGTTACAAGAACAAATGACAAAGGATAAGTATAAGAAGAAGAATAAGTAGTAGAAGATAGACGATAATCACCTGATTAATTTCATAAAATCATCGATACGAAGAAAAAGAAAACATGAGAAAGAAAACAATTGGCGTATAAGGGAAGATTACCCAATACGATAATAACAAAAATACTTATAGGCTTATAGCAGAAAAGGAACGAAAATAAAATTCAATACTGCGACAATTAAAATTGTTTGCCGCTGCATTTCATTTCGTTGGGCCTCTTCACTTTTATTAGGTATCTATAACTGGGCTGGGCCTTGATCCTTAATACCTATTACTGATTTAACTTTAGGGTATGCATAGCCCCCAAATCTCTCTATAGCACCTTATTTAAAATAATAATAATAAATATAAATGTGAAATTATATCCTTATAGCTACTTAAATATTTAATAAAAGAACAACAAAACAAACTCTGAAAACATATCCATTGTCGTAGCCCCCAAAACATACACGTTAGAAAGTACAAAGCTTAAGATCAAGAAGAATAAATAATGAGAATGATTAATTAATGTCCAAGAATTCCTTTTGCGTATTAATGGTAAAAATTTTAGATAAGCATATGGTTGGACATAGAGAAACGATTCAAATGAATTAAATATTTTAAAACCCTAAACTATGGCTCAAAACTTATCAAATTTTCTGGCACATCAAATAATTAGGGAACAAGAAATTAATTTTAAAACCAAAATTGTTTTAGCATTTAAATTATAAATCCAACTCTAATTTTCTCTAGATTTGACCAAGTATATGTATTTTGAAGGAGATGCAGTAATACAGCTGTAGGCTTTTCTTATTCAACAACAATAGAAGAGATTAACTAACCTAATTCTTTGATTAGCTTCACGCGATTCCTAAAATTCTTTGATTAAGAATTTTAGTATAATAAATTCACACCGTCTCTTACTTGAAAGAACAAAATTTCGTCAATTTCATCATACTTCGGCGGATAGGTATATATATAAAGATTTTCTCATTCTAGGGATTCACCTTAGTGTATTACTTTGGGGTCAATGGTATATTTGGGGAATGGTTGCTACGGGATATATATGGTGTATTTGTTTTGTAATTAGAATTTTATGTTGTCCGCTATGGATTAATGTATATTTTTTTATTAAAAAAAATTACGCCGTGAGCTATAAGGGTGTAATAGTACATTTAATTTTATTTGTATTGCTTTTATTAGGGGGAAGAGAGATTTGGGGGTTATGTTTAAAATTACCCTTAATTTTATTATGTATCTATAACTGGGCCTTTATGCCTTAATACCTATTACTGTTTAATATTTTATTTTTTGATCTAATGGGGCCTGATTTGGGGGCTGCACGGCTAGTTAAGGGATTTGCACGGCTATCTGTTTGCAGCATAGCTGTATACACCATTGAGAACACGGCTGTTATAAAAGAATTTAGTAGTAATTATTTTGATTGTGCCTTACATAATGTGCAGTGTTGAATAGCTGTGCACTACTCTACTGTTATTCTGTGTTTGAAATGTGTGAAAAACACCTTAACTAATATCCAAGTCAACTAATTGAGATTTTGTTCTATCAAGTGATTGGCATGAGGTAAAATTATTTCAAACCTTATGCTGTAATTTGTTGTTTGTGTGTTTGTTATTGTTGTTAGCTTCTTAGGTTTATTGGTTGTGCAGAGTTGATTGCATGCACAGTTGATCATTCTTAATTGTGTCTTGCATATTTGACTATTGCACAGTTGACTTCAGAATGTGCAGTGTTGAGTAGTTGTTGAGGTTTCTGTGTTATTTATTGTTGGTAGGTACTTAGGCACCGCTAATTGGTTATGCACAGTTGATTGCATGCACGGTTGATGATATTTAATTGTGTTATGCACATTTGACTATCGCATAGTTGACTTCATAATCTGCAGTGTTCAGTAGCTGTGCAATACTCTACTGTTCTGTGGTTGAAATGAGTGAAAAACAACTTAACTAATATAGTAGTCAACCAATTGAAATTTAATTGTGTTAAGTGATTGGCATCAGGTAAAATTATTTAAAACCTTTCACTGTAATTTGTTGTTTGTGCGTTTGTTATTGCTGTTAGCTAAGATATAAAGTCCCCAACTTCAAAACAAAGAAAGACATGGTCTATTCTAGTAAATCATTTCAAAAGGAGATCGAGAACATATATATAATCAAAGATCTTGCATCAACGCTAATGAAAACTATTCATCATTAATTTGGACTTATCTATAACAAGTTATGATGATCTTGTGCATCACAATCAATCCTCCCATATCAATACAAAGCGAATCATCCGTTTGCTTACCGGGTATTTAGAAGGATCCAGAGCTTTGTTCAATCGGAGAGGCCGCCACTCTGCACCAAATTTTTCATATACTTCCACATTAACTTTTTTCAGACCAAACTACCCAAACATACTGTGGTCTGGAATGCCTCATTTTGGAGTGATCAATTCCTGCATCAGTCTCTTGCAAAGGACATCAAGGCACTCATTGTTACCCTTCTCATAACCTTCACACGTATGAGAAAACCAATAATGAGTAATGAATTTGGGGCGACAAATCCCAAACAAACGAACCAGCAGAGTACAATAATGTGAAGATGGTGCATGAATTTTCAAATTCTCCAACACAAGAGGTTTTGGTACAACTTCAATATCAACCTCATGCTCAGAAGCAGACCTCCTATGCCGTGCAGACACACGTTGATTTAGAGAGACATATTCTTGATAACCTAAACTTTGTTAACAACTTTTTCAAGTTGAGGAACCACGAAGGCTTTTGGAAATAGTTTGTAGTTAGAGATATATGAAACTCCCAATCCCGTAAAGCTCCAGTAATAGAAAGCTTGGATGGTAATTCAAAACACTCGTATGTAAACTTACTCATATTTGGAACTTCAAACTTAGCCTTCTCCTCCCTATTTGGCTCAAAGGTTATGGTTTCGAGTGAGGTGTTGTGAATCTGTATTTTTGTGGATCCACGGCACCATAGAATGCTTAAATCCTTCAAGAAAGGAAATCTAGAAGCGAAATCGGTGAAACACGTGCTGTCGTCAAACGCCATATAAGATAGAAATAGACGTCTGAGCTTGAGAAGCTCATACGGAATCGACCGACTAAATGATACGCTTGAGAAATCAGTTAGTGACAGTTTCTCAAGCAAATTACAACATGAAATTATATGCATAAACTTATCATCACTTCTGACAGCGACATAAGTTAAACTGAGTGATTTAAGGCTCGAACAATTTACATGGTTCCCCTCTAAACAGCTCCCGGTTAAAGACAATTTGACAAGCATTCCGGATCCCAACATCACTTGCGGCAAAGTGAAATCCTTGGGTAACACAAGTTGGACCTCGGTGGCTCCAATTTTCATGGCGTTGACAATCAACTTATCGGGATATCTGCAAGCATATCGGCCACGCAGCCTGAAACTATCAATCTTAAGACTCAAGTCTATGTACCTTTGCATTGTCTTGGACGCGTATTTCTCAAACTTGTCTCTGTATCCTTGACGGAAGTCACCTTCATCTAAATCTATGGTTGGACGAGTTAACCAGACGTTGTACCATGATTTGGATACAAGAGTTGATCGAGCAGCGTCTTTTCCGCTCATAAAAGATTGTGTGTGTTGAATAATGGCTTCCGGGAACGGGATTTCTCGATGCACGTTTTTTATTCTTTTGCCCTTCTTCATTACGAGACGAAGCAATGTTCCTACCACAATAAATATAAATGGATGAATAACCAAATTTCCAAAACCATATCACCAAAAAAGGTAACAATTGTAGATATTCTTTCAAGCTGATCAGCAAATCAATAAAGCTTAAAACTTACTAGCAGGTAATTCGTCGAACAGTTGGCGTGCAGAAGAATAAGAAACTCGGAGTTGTAATCCGTTCGTTGGCGAGCGATAAAGAAAATGGAGGAAGGAAGGAAGAAAGAATATACAGTAGGAGAAAGATTTGGAACTGATTGTGATTTTTGCTAATGAAAGAGATTTTTATTTTATTTTTATTTTTTGCTAAGGAAAGATTTGATGATGAAGAAAGGTAAATATAGGAAGCCACATAAACGAGAAAATAAGAAGGGATGAGTGAGAAGAGTAAAAACACTGCCATTTTAGTCATGGCACAGAGTGGCACACCCAAATAAAGGGACAGAGGATCCCCATCCAACCGGTTGCATCCAATTCTACATCTCTCCCCCTGTTATATTTCATAAAATATAAAAATGCAATTTTTTTTTCTTCATTTGTCGTTCTACATCTCTCTCCCCTCTTTTTTCGTCTCCATGTTCCTTCTTGTCTTGCCCCTTCATCTTCATCTATCTCTGTTGCTCAATCCATATACGCCGTTTGTGGTCATCGATTTTGGCTGTCGATCAATTTTTTTTATCAACTCGAAGGCATTCCCTGTTTTCGTCGTGTCTCATTGTAGATTAGGGCTTTTTTATATTTAAGTCGATTGAAAATTAGAAACCGTGATTCCCCTAACCCACTCTTCACTCTTCACTCTTCACTCTTCAGTATTAGTATCGGACCACTGCTCTGTCTAAGTTGATAGAAATAGAAATGAAGCGAGATTTGTTCAAATCTCTACCATCAGAAATCATCACCCACATCCTCTCACGTCTCCCTGTTCGAGCCATTGCACGGTCCAAGTGTGTCTGCAAACCATGGCTCCATTTGCTCCAGACAGATGCGTTTGTGAAGTCTTATCTTTCTACATCTGCTGCTGCCCTAGCTGCTTTGGTGGCGGAGGAGAACTCGAGTCGGTGTGCAGTTTTTGAATTGGGGGATACAATCGATGTTGAGAGCAGCCATGATAATCGCTACAGTCATCTCGCCAACTTTGATTTTCCTCACCGAGCATCAATACAGGGTTCTGCTAATGGTTTGCTTTTCTGATAAAAGCCAACTTCAGTTCTGATACTCACTATGTATGGAATCCAATATCTCATGAATATATCGAGCTCCCTCGCTCTGAAGAATTCGTCGACCCTGAGCTGCTGCTTCAAGTAATATTTGGATTTGGGGTTTGCAAAAGAAGTGGGCAACATAAGGTGGTTCGGATTGTTCCTCAATCAGAATGTCATCATATTTACACTCTCAGAACAGGATCGTGGAGATGCGTTGAAGCAGCTCCTATCTCGTTTGATTTTCCTACTTGCATCTGTGGTGCATTTGTTAATGGCAATCTCCACTGGTTAGTGTCAGATTTAAACAGCACCCCGTGGAGTTTGTGTTTCGACCTTGAAACAGAGTGTTTTAGCACTTTCTCTGTTCCTCCTCTTGAAGGAAATTTGGAAGACTGTATGGAGGGGTTTTCTTCTGTAAAGGATTGTCTCTGTGTGTGTGATCACACATCCGAAAATGAGATCGTTCTCTGGTTGATGAAAGAGTACGGAGACGATAAATCTTGGATGAAGGAATATGCCATCAACTTGAGTCCTGATTTTGGTGACGATGCACATATCTACCCTATTGTAGTTTTCAAAGATGGGGACGTTTTGATGCTATGGGATTGGCATTTCCCTTTTTACTACTCCAAGAAGACCGGAACTGCTAAAAAAACTAGTGTCTTTCCAGAAGAGAAGTACTCTTTCATCACTTCAACGCTTATCACCTGTAGCTTTGTTTCGCTCAAGAGTTTGGCAATGGAGAATGTGATCTCATTATGATTATTTTTATTTTCAGTCTGCATTTGTTTTGTAATCAAGGTTATGGTGTGCTTTTTGTGTAGTCCTCATGCTCTCTACATATGCAATTAAATCACTAATGACTGATTTAGCTTCATCGTTCTTCATTAGGTTGTTTTTTTGCATTCTCAAGTTGTCTAAATGCTCTTTACATATGCTTGTAATCTTCATTTATTAGTCTATGATTTCAATGGCTCTCGAAGGATTTCTTGCTTTGATCTTCAAATGGAGAGTTTTAGCAATACTTATGCATAATTATTACTTAACTTGCGCTAATTAGGTAATCATCTTATGTCTGCTATGCATCGAACTGTCTATCCAGCAGTGCAACTATGAGATATATGCTTATCATTTGTGTTGTAATTTCAGTTTAACACATAACTTGTCTATATCATTTGTGTTGTTACTTGCATATTACATTTCTTCTTTAATCGAGAATTCTGTCATGATGGGAGGGTATTGGCTGATGGTCATATTTCTTGGGAAATTCTGTAAAGAGAGGTTTTAGTTAAGTCGAACAAGGGTTTTTCGGAATGATGCATATGCACATGCACACCCCACTGTAATTTTTGGCAAGAATTTGTTGTTCAGACTGGGAATTTCTTATTAGCTACTTAGGTTTAATTGGTTGTGCACAGTTGATTGCATGATCGCTTGATGATTCCTAATTGTGTCTTGCACATTTGACTATCACACATTTGACATCAGAATGTGCAGTGTGGAGTAGCTGTGCACTACTCTACTGTTATTTTGCGGTTGAAATGAGTGAAAATCAGCTTAACAAATATCCATGACAACCAATTGTGATTTGATTATATTAAGTGATTGGCATCAGGTAATTTTATTTAAAAATTGTCACTGTTATTTGAGGTTTCTGTGTTTTTTTATTGTTGGTAGGTACTTAGGCACCGCTAATTGGTTATGCACAGTTGATTGCATGCACGGTTGATGATATTTAATTGTGTTATGCACATTTGACTATTGCACAGTTGACTTCAGAATCTGCAGTGTTCAGTAGCTGTGCAATACTCTACTGTTATGTGGTTGAAATGAGTGAAAAACAACTTAACTAATATAGTAGTCAACCAATTGAGATTTAATTGTGTTAAGTGATTGGCATCAGGTAAAATTATTTAAAACCTTTCACTGTAATTTGTTGTTTGTGTGTTTGTTATTGTTGTTAGCTACTTTGGTTTTTCTTGATGGATGGATGTTGTCGCAGAACAATTTCATTTTAAAGAATAAGTTATTTATTTGCAAGTAACTCGTGATAATTTTGCAAGGTGGTACTCCTTAACTTGTGAGAATGCATTTTCTTGTAGCACGGTGTTGGTTTTTCTTAGTTAAATTGCATTTGTATGCAATGTAGATACAAGGAAGTCACAAACTGGATATGTATTTACATTGTTTGGAGCTGCTGTTAGTTGGAAGTCCATGTTGTAATCTGTGGTGGCACTCTCAACCACAGAAGCTGAGTACATGGCTGTGACTGACGCTGTTGAAGAAGGGATTTGGCATCGAGGGATGCTTGAAGAGCTTGATTTTTCACAGAAGTCAGTCACCATTTGCTAGGAGTGAGAAACAAAGTGCAATACACTTGGTTAAACATGAAGTGTTTCATGAGAGGAGTAAGCACATAGATGGGCGGCTAGACTTTGTGAGAGACATCATTGATAAGTGTGTTGTGAAGGTGGTGAAGGTTGCTAGTTGCTACTGAGGAGATTCCAGCTGACATGTTAACCAAGGCTTTGTCTGTGTCTAAGTTCAGACATTGTCTTAAGTTTCTTGGATTAAACTCTCATTAGTGAGAGTGTTTGGAGGGATGGAGAAGTTCTTACTTTGAAGTCAAGGTGGAGAACTGTTGTGCAAGGTTTTGACTACAAAGTAACAATCAAGGTGGAGAGATCTCTACCCTCCTATCTTCTACGGCTTGGATCGTTCCTTGAGAGGCGGTTGCTACTAGTAGTGGTGATGTTGTTATTACTTCTTGTAATCGTAGTATATCAGTCAAAGTGACATACAAAAGAGAAAGAGAGAGAGAGAGAAGTGAAAAAGTAGAAGCTTTGTAGTAGCTTGAAATCTGTTGTCTTCCTTCCTCCAATTCTCACCGTTGTATCTGGTTCTCTTCTTGGGTGATTAGTAAATATTTCCAGTGTTCCTTCCGTGGATGTAGATCTTACGATCGAACCACGAAAATTCTTGTGTCATCTTCTTCACTATTCGATTTCTGCATGATTAGGTTTTACTGTTCTATCGATTATGATTCTGAGTTTGAGAGTTTGAGCGTGGTGAATCCTTGTTCAAATCCTAACAATTGTATTTAGTGATAGACATCAGGTAAATATATTTAATTAAGAAAGATAATTTTATTGAAGTCTAAAGATGCTATGAGTATAGTTGCTGAATGACTTTTCAACTCATCATTGTCATAAACTCATTGTTAAATAACATATCATAATAAAGTAGTCCATAAATAAGTTAATTATTCTTAATTTTTATGCAAGTCATGATAATGATTACTTCACGTTTAACGCTTCAAAATCTGTCATGCACCTAACAGTGCGAGGACCAGTGCAGCTATGTAGTAGATTAAAAATGAAAGGATAAAAAACTACACACAATAATATTTAAATCCCGTGCACCCAGCGGTGCTGCGATGAACAAGCCATGAAACCCTTCCAAGTAGTCTTAGCTTTTCACCGGGATAATGATTGCGACAACTCTAATTTTTATTATTATTTTATTTTAGAAAGATTCAGAAATAAATTGGTGAATTATGCATAATTAAAAATGTCTTATGTCTGCCGTGTAACCAACTGTGTATCCAGCGGTGCAGCTATGGGAAGTATGATTATGATATAGAAGCTTCTAATTTGTGCGGTAATTTCAGTTTATGTTTTATAACTATATGTTATGATCCTTGCATAAATATTTTATACTAAATTTGGATATATAGTAGATTAAAAATGAAAGGATAAAAAGTATACTTAATAATATTTAAATCCCGTGCACCCAGCCGTGCTGCGATGAACTAGCCATGAAACCCTTCCAAGTAGTCGTAGCTTTTCAACAGGATAATGATTGCGACCGCTCTAATTTTTTTTATTATTTTATTTTAGAAAGATTCAGAAATAAATTGGTGAATTATGCATAATTATTAAGTAAATGTCTTATGTCTGCCGTGTAACCAACTGTGTATTCAGCGGTGCAGCTATGGGAAGTATGATTATGATATAGAAGCTTCTAATTTGTGCGGTAATTTCAATTTATATTTTATAACTATATTTTACATATCGTATATCAATTGGTAGATCAATTCATGCTCTTTAATTCGATATGATCCTTGCATAAATATTTTATACTAAATTTGGATATATAGTAGATTAAAAATGAAAGGATAAAAAACTATACACAATAATATTTAAATCCCGTGCACCCAGCCGTGCTGCGATGAACTAGCCATGAAACCCTTCCAAGTAGTCGTAGCTTTTCAACGGGATAATGATTGCGACCGCTCTAATTTTTTTTTATTATTTTATTTTACAAAGATTCAGAAATAAATTGGTGGATTATGCATAATTATTAAGTAAATGTCTTATGTCTGCCGTGTAACGAACAGTGTATCCAGCGGTGCAGCTATGGGAAGTATGATTATCATATATAAGCTTCTAATTTGTGCTGTAATTTCAGTTTATGTTTTATAACTATATTTCTCATATCGTATATCAATTGGTAGATCAATTCATGCTCTTTAATTCGATATGATCATTGCATAAATATTTTATACTAAATTTGGATATATAGTAGATTAAAAATGAAAGAATAAAAAACTATACACAATAATATTTAAATCCCGTGCACCCAGCCGTGCTGCGATGAACTAGCCATGAAACCTTTCCAAGTAGTCGTAGCTTTTCAACGGGATAATGATTGCGACTGCTCTAATTTTTTTATTATTTTATTTTGCAAAGATTTAGAAATAAATTGGTGGATTATGCATAATTATTAAGTAAACGTCTTATGTCTGCCGTGTAACGAACAGTGTATCCAGCGGTGCAGCTATGAGAAGCATGATTATCATATATAAGCTTCTCATTTGTGCGGTAATTTCAGTTTATGTTTTATAACTTAATTATTTTATAACTATATTTTACATAACTCATATCAATACAAAGATTCAGAAATAAATTGGTGGATTATGCATAATTATTAAGTAAACGTCTTATGTCTGTCGTGTAACCAACTGTGTATCCAGCGGTGCAGCTATGGGAAGTATGATTATGATATATAAGCTTATCATTTGTGCAGTAATTTCAGTTTAATATATAACTTAATTATTTTATAACTATATTTTACATATCGCATATCAATTTGTAGATCTTTTCAATCTCTTTAATTCAAGATGATTCTTACATAAATATTTTACACAAAATTTGGATATATATTAGATTAAAAATAAAGGACAAAACACTATATAAAATAATATTTAAATTCTCTTTTTGAACCACGAACTTCTACTTTAAAAAAAAACAATTGAGAGGCCGTTTGAACAATTACACGTGTACGTTCAAGATTAAAACGTTTGCAATACAAACGTTTGCAGGCAAGAAATTACCCGGGAAAGAGTATTGGTGCATCGCGATCACTTACGACGGGCCTAAATATCAGACTAACGGCTGAGATTTTCCTTTCATTTACTTCGTGGGTCCCAAATAGGGTTACATAATAATAATACAGTACGACGACGCACGTGTAATCATTTATGTCTTCCACTCCAGATATTACTTTATTAGAATCCTCCGTCTCTGCTTTCAGTCGGAGCGGAAAAATGGATCCCAACTACGCGGTCGGTTCTCGCCACCGCCGGTCGCCGTCGTCGAGTCGGTTCATCAGCGTCTTCTCCTCCGCCACCGCTAATGACTCCTTCTCTACCGCCGGCGGAGACGAGCTCAGTGAAGTGGACGTCTTCTACACTAGCGACTTCTCCGACGAGTCACGGAGCGGCAGGTCCGGCACCACTGACCACCGCTTCAGCCGCTCTATCCACCAGCCGGAGAAGTTCGGGGTCCTTGCTGCGCTCCCGGAGAACCGCCGGAAAACCGACGCGGTCCTCCAGAAACAAGCGCTCTGCTCCCCGCCGACGACGTCGTATGCGCGCGATATTCCTGCGATTCCGAAGCCTCAGTCCTCGTCGGAGGCGAAGTACACTCAGTCGATGCCGGTCCGGCGGTTCCAGCAGTCGGCGCCGGTGAACGTTCCGATGATGCCGCCGAGGAAGGCGAGGAAGGCGGAACTGGCTTTTGTTGACGGTAGCGACGAGGCGGATGAGGAGGAGGTGCTGCCGCCGCATGAGATGGTGGCGCGTGTGTCGTTAAGGAATCAGAAGAACACGTTTTCGGTGCTGGAGGGCGTGGGGCGGACGCTCAAGGGGAGAGATCTACGGCAGGTGCGCAATGCTGTGTGGCGCCAAACAGGTTTTCTGAATCTGGACTAAATATTTCGCCAAATTCATACCGAGCTTTTTGGTTTTTTTTTTTTTTTTAATCTACTATTTATGCCTTTTTTTTTTTTTTTTTAAAGATACTATTTATGCCTTTTCGATCCCATGAAATTCGATCCGATTGCAGTAAATAATTGTTGTTGACTTTTGGTTGAGGTCTTGATTAGTACTAGTTTTGTCTTCCAGTTAGGCTATGGGCAGCGGCGCGCGTGCGAGTGCGCTCGCTGCCCTAGCGAGCTCTGTTCTAAAGCTTGCAAGCCACTGCCGAGCTCGGCACTCGTGCACTCAAGCTCGATAGAGCGAACTGCGCTCTTCCACGCTCGAGGACACGTGGTGACCGCTGGTTGGTCGCCGGCATAGCCGTTGCGATCGCCAACGGTCACCATTCAAATATATATATATATATATATATATTTTTTTTTATTCCAATTAAACACTATATATATTCCCTCCCCACCCACAAATCACACACTACACTCTCTATTCTCTCTTTCTAACCTCTTTTCTCTCAAATTTACTCCCAAAATCGGCGGTCACCTTCTCCGGTCAAACCCTCCGACGATCACCTTATCCGTTAAAAAAAAAATGGATCCAAACGCCAATTTCAACACCAATTGGCCATTCGCTGAGCTCCAACCTATCTCGTCCATCCTCTCGACAAAATTTGTTCTCTCAAATACCCCAACGAGATTTATTCTCGTCGCCTCCGGCCTTCGCTCCACAATTTCCCACGGCGGGAGCCTACGTTCCTCACTTTCCAGAGGGTGCCTTTGCACCGTTTCAAGGCTTCGGAGCCGCCAATGCCGCCCTCTCAATGCCGCCAATGAGCACCGGCTACCCCACGCACCCCGCGCCGTCGCCCGAAGAAGGCGGAGGCCTCCGGCAGTGGTCGTCGTGGTGGCCGTCGTGGAGGCGGTAGGGCGGCTGCGGTGGAATTGATGGAATCGTCTTCCAAAGGCGAGGACGGGCCGACGGGATACACCGAGGCCGAGACCGAGATCTTGGCTCGGTGTTGGATCGACATCTCCCAAAACCCCATCGTCCCCAACGGCCAACGGTTCGATTCGTACTGGCGGCGTATTTTGCAACATTACCGCGAGCTCCGTCCCCAAGACACATCAAGGAGGAATCTGCAAAAGCTCCGCAACCATTGGGATCGAGTGAAGTTCATCTTAATGGAATTCCAACAAGTTTACAAGGAGTGCGAGATGACGAGTCGAAGTGGTGAAAACAATGAGGACATTTTGTCCAACGCTCTCAATTTATGGCAAGAGGCGAAGAAAGCTGCTTTCAAGCACTTGTCGACGTGGCGGGTAGTGAAAGATACGCCGAAGTTTGCCATGGTCTACTCCGCAAAATACCATGCGGCAAAGAGAACGAAGACGAGCGAAGATGGAAGCTATACCACTTCGGCGCAGGATTCGGCGGTAGGGAGCAATCCGAGCGGGAGCACACCGCGGTCCTCCACTCCACTTTCTGGTGGCGAATTTAGGTCGGAGCAGTCTAGTCGGATGGAACGCCCGATGGGTAGAGACAATGCAAAGGCGGCGGCAAGAGGGAAGGGAAAGGTCGGATCGAGCTCGGGTAGCGGTTCGGCATCGGGAAGTATGCGAGAGGAATTTGTTCAAGCAGCGGCGAGAATGTCGCAGCAAATGGAACAATTTACGACGCAACAAGACTATCATATCACCACGAGGAGCACCATCGGTATGAAGTCGGCCCATAAAGAGTTTTCACGAGAAATGGGTCAGGGACCTTAAAATAAAATATAGGTGGCCCGTTGATGATGAATAGTTTTTTATTTTAAGCTCTTGTTTAATGTAGTATTTTAATTTTATTGTAATAGTATTTTAATTTTTAGTGTAATGTAGTATTTTAATTTTAATGAAATGAATTTTTTCTCTTAAATTTCATCCTTTTTCGAAAAAAAAAAAAGAAAATGTCGAGCTTGGCGAGCTCGCCACTGCACACCATTTGGTGCGTGCTTGCTGGGCCCACCAAAAAGGCAAGCGAGCGAGCTCGCCAAGCTCGCTGCTGCCACAAGCCTTATTCGCCGAAAAAAGAAACTGCCAAAAAACAGCCCCTCTCTCTCTATATCTCTCTCTTTCTCATGTTCAATAAGCACCAAGGCAGATCCAGGATTTGATAGCGGAGTGGGCTGATATTTAAATATTTTGTTAACAATTAAGATGAAATATTTCGATGTATTAAAAAAAACAAATTTAACTTTAGCTAGGTCGGACCTAGAATGAAGATAGTTTTGTATATGGCCTAAGTTGAAACATACCCCCTCCGTACACGAAAAAGTGCCCTACTTATCACATTTAAAGTGTATACCAAAAAATGCATCATTTTACTTTATGGACTTATATACCCTAATGAATCTCATTTATTTATACTCATTTGCCATTGATGGACCCACCTCGCAACAACTTTATCACTACCTTTTGTCAATATCACTACTTTTTTGTCAATACCACTATCACTACTATTTAACTTTTACCTCATTCACAACAACTTACCAGCTTTCTTAAGCCCCGTGTCCAACAACCATTGGAGCATTTTTTTCGCGTACGGAGGGAGTATTTATTTCAAAATAAATAATTTGTTTCCTATTTTTTGTTTTTCCTATGACAAAACTAATGCAGAATGGAGATCGTTTTGACTGTGGACACGTTGATGAAATTTGAGAAATTGTTGATTTTTCCATTAAAAACTAAATCTCATGTTAATAAAATATTTGAAAAATTAGGTATTAAAGTTACTATTTTCATTTTCACAAAAAAAAGTTACTATTTCGTAAGATTATGACATTTTTTTGTAAAAAAATTGAGTTCGTTATTATTTTAATGTTAGATATCAAGATTAAAAAATATTACATAGTAATTTTTACTTATAAATTTTCAAATATTACTTAATGAAAAATCGTTTTAATGAGAAGTTTGTTGAGACCTTTACTATAATTAGGGCCATATATGGTAAAAGAAAATATATATTTTTTTAAATGAAAGCGGTTTAATGCGTTGACACGTAAAAAAACGAGTAGAAATAACCAAATTTATAAAGCAATGCGGTTTAACTTCAAAGCATTGATGACCCATTGGTGGTAAGATGGAGAAATGAGGAATAAAACAAAAAGTGAAGGAAAAAAAAATTAATTTTTTAATGGAATGAGTTCAAAGCAGGAGTAGAAATAATTGGAGAAATGCTAGCAACATGTTTCGAAAGCTGGTCTCGGCGAGGAAGATAAAGACCTTTACCACTGGGCTAAAGAATAAATGTTTTAAACTAATTACACATATATATGTATATATAAATTTGAAACTTGCAATGAGCTGGAGCCCAAGCACGGTAGTGTAATTTTGTGCATATTCACATAGGAATAGGAACTACATCGCAATCTTAATATAAAATTGACTAATATGAACGTGGGTGTGTGAAAGTAGATGGAAATGATTTAATGAAACTAAATATGAATTGATGTAAACTTGTGTAGTTCGTCATATACAATGGTGACAATAAATAACATAAATGAGTATTGGAATTCTTCAATATGATGATGTTCCCGAAGCCCCGATGTACAAAATATAAATATTTTATTTTATTTTTGAACCAGTAGGTAATGTAATTTTGGGCATATTCACCTGCTAAATGGAAGCAGCATATTCCTTTTAGGATTAAGATTTATTTTCAGAATAATATATATATATATATATATATATATATGTATATATGGTAAAAATAAATTTTATTTACTAAGGAAGAGTTACAGATCACAAACTTACAAGCCCACAAACAAACTCACTATTAGCTACCAAATTAAGAACTTAATAATCTAGCTAGTTTAGGAATTGCCATGCACCTCATTGCTGCCATTACTTGGCAACGCCTAATCACTGCATCCTCAGTGGTATTTGTCACAACCCATTTTGGATGTGTGAAGACGACTAATATCCATGGGGCAGTGAAGTGAAACATCGAATATAAAACATAACTCGATAAGGGAACATGCTCGGGAATAAGGAAATATAGATTGAAAGCAATAACAAATAGAACATGCTTTCAATTCTAATCTCAAATGAACGAGCATTAATAATATTTCAAGTGTCGAAAGCAATTGAAGCATCACAATTCAAGTCAAGTAGAATAAAAAGAAATACGGAAAATAGTTTCGAGCATCAAACTCATTGTATCGACACAACGTCAAAGTATTATAATTAAAACAAATAAACAAGTTTGTTTTGTCACAGCCCCAAATCCTGAGGGACGGCAGAAGCTGGAGTGCGACTGGGGTTGGATTAAAGAAGCGGGGAAGAAGGGGGCTAACTGACTAAACATACATGAAAGGCATCAATAAACCATGAACAAGACTTGAATATAAGTAAGAAAGAGTTAATCACTAAGGATTACTAGACAAAAGTACATAGTAGGAACTAAGTTCATAATTACAGACTTAAACTACAGTGTATTGTTCAAAAGTACATATCAAAAGATTTAGAGTTCTGGCAGCGGAAGAGTTCAAACTAAGACATCCTATCTTTCAACTCAACATCAACCGTCGCTGCTCACCGTCGCTTCAACCTGCACATTTAGAAAACAATGCAGGGCTAAGTACAAACGTACTTAGTGGGCACGATGCCGAAATCATAATCATAAGTATAGATAAATATGGCATTTCATAATTCGTAGCACATCGGGGTTTTATTGAAAAGGGGCCCGTGTCTACTAAACATTTTCTGACTGATTTTCACAATTTACTCGGCCGAGTATTTTCTGGTATGCTATGTTCAATCTTGACCAATTCTCATTCACCGTGGCTGGTATCCCTCAACAAGATATCACATACACCACAGGTTACAAAGTGCACTAACTCTGGAAAGCACTTAACAGCTAACTCAGAGCCGATCGTTAGTTAACCTAGTTAGATTAACTCTAAATCTGGAAAACACGAGTGTTGACTCAGATAGGTACAAGAGAACTCACATAAAACGTAAAACAGTTCATGCCATAATATCACTTTGAAAACATAGATATCAAAGCAATAAAGAAAGATTTTCCGAGCATTGCTCGTTTTATTTTGTATATAAAAGCCCACCTCGATATACAGAACTAAAAGCAAAAGCTTCCAACTTCGGATCTTTCGTCCTTTCTTTACAGTTGGCTTCCTCCTTCATCGTAAAACAATAATACTTAAAAACGGGTAGTAAAAGATAATCGATCAAAGAATCAAAATAAGTTTTAGTCGTTTCATTCTTTAGGCATTTGCACGCTTACTAGATTCATTTTACTTAAACGGGAACGAGACTCGTTCAAGTCCCGTTTAGAACTCGAAATGTCTCATACTCGACTCTTAGGTCAGTAGAGAGGGTAGTCGATAGCTCGATACGACTTAAACGATCATAAGGAACTAAGTTGGAAAGAATCAACTTAGGAGAATTACGTTTTAGTTCATTAGAAGACTTATGAAATTTCTCGCTTACTACTTCTTTATTTGAACGGATAAGAGATGAGATCTCGACTGGTTTTATCACTCAAGGCTCCATACTTGACTCTAGGGTCAGTAGGAAGATATTCGTTAGATAATACGGCTTAAACGATCAAAAGAAACTAACCTGTGAACGAAACAACTTAAGAGAATTGAAACTGAAATTTCACTGCGCAATCCAGTAACTCTGGAGGCTGCTCAGAACAGGGGATTTGGAAACAGGGGATGAGCCCTGTACCACTGGAAAGTTTGGGATGTCTAGTTTACGCTCCAATTTACGGATCACAAATCCGATAAACGAGCTAAAAGTTATTACAGTTTCCGGCGAGGGTCGCAAAACTGCCGCGAAAACCCTAGTTGCTCGATAGATTCGACGTATAACGTCTTAGGTTCATTCTAAGCTCTCGAATTCGATTTCTTTAGAAACTGGACCCTCAAGGCAGTCATCACGTACTCCCGTACGTGACGAACTCCTTCTCAAAACTCGTCCAATAGCACGACGTTCTAAACGTCGGCTTTCAACTAACAATTACTAAACCAACAAATTATTCAAATCGCGTTCTAGTTCTCGACTATAACCATAGCTCATATTATACTAGCTCGAAAGCTTATGACATCAACTACAAAGTTGTTCTCAAGTCCATCATAGACAATAATATAAAATTAGAATTCCCATTCGACTTCTCGGTTATTAGTTACGACTAATTGTTCGTCTCTTACGCGATTTTCAAAGTTGTCGGATTCCGTTCAAATTTTACGACATTAAACTATATATAATGAGAATCACTTCCATGCATAAAATTATTTCATAACATCATTATATTTCAACTTATAACGTGTTCTTCGTCTCTTACATTACGATCAATAATTTTAGAAAAATCTAATTAAATTCCCATAATCAATTCACATCAATTACAACATAATTCCATCATCAAATCATCAATTAAATCAAACATATGAAAACCCCTAATTACTTAAATATTTTCGGTATTTATATAATTATTGAGGGAGTGATTTTCTTCTCCAATTAACATCATTTATCCACTAATCAACCTACTATAACATCAATTGAACAATTGCAATCCAATTTCATACTAACATGCATAAATCCCCAAATCATACTCAAACCCTAATCGAATTTCACAAAAACATGGGGCTTTCGATTCCTCTTTGTTCTAATCACTAATTAAACATCTCTTAAGCATGAATTTATCATTAATTGAAGAAATCCAAAAATCCTACTAATTAACCTAAAATTTCGGTATTAATATGTAGATTAGGGTTCTTGGTTTTGTTCAATTTTAAACCCTAATTAACCTATCTAACATATCTAATTTCATTAATCCAAGATCGAATCATCTATTTCAATGCTCTAATTTTCGATCAAAAGAAGAAAATGAAAAGAAGAAGATGATGGATGGATAGAAGTTAAGAGGGGAGAATTACCTTGCTAATTAACAAAGGAAGAATGAAGTTTGGATGGATGGATCAAGACTTGTGTATTTCTTCTTGATGTTCTTGAAGTTTTCTTCAATGGAGTATAAGAGATGAAGATGAGAGAGGGAGGGAAGGTGGCAGCCGAGAATTATGTGTTGGGAGGGAGAAATAATGTTTTAATTGTTAACTTATGGTATAAGGTTGAAAGGTGTAAAGTAGGAATAGTGATGCATTAGGTGTCCTCTAAAATAACATATAAAACAAAAAAATCTAACAATAAAGGGGAAAGAAGTCGGTCAAGGTGAGAAAGAAAAGAAAACTACGCGCTTTTCCGGCGCGATCCGACGTTACGGAAAACGTTCGACGAAAAACGTCGCTCGGCACAAAATCGTCGCGATCCGATTCGACCTAAAATTTTAACGTACGAAACTTAATCGGAAAATAAATTTACAAAATTTATTTTGACAGAAACTCGGGACGACACAGTCCGAGTTTCGTCCGGAAAATCATAAAAACGAACTTTCTCGGGCTAGTTCGTATCGCGATTTCGTGAATGTAAAAATCAGACGGTTTTCCGTTCTGAGTTCACGAACTAAAAACTTTTCGTACGCGCTAACCCTAAATACAGTAGTCGTCTAGCTGACTTCTGTAATTTATTTTCGGAAATGGATTCGACCGTTAGTCTTAGAATTCAAAATCGTAAACTTAGGCGTGCAAAGCCATTTATTTAATTAACTTAAAAATTTTAAGAACGTAAGGAATTTTCGGGGCATTACATCCTACCCCCCTTACGAAAAATTTTGTCCCGAAATTTGCTTACCTTCTGCAAAAAGATGAGGATATCGCTCCTTCATCTTCTCCTCGAGTTCCCACGTGGCTTCTTCTTGCCCGTAGTGGTTCCAAAGCACTTTAACTATTGGTATCGATTTGGTTCTCAATTCCTGAACTTTTCTATCCAAAATCGATACCGGCTTCTCTTCATAGCTTAGGTCAGATTCAAGAACTACGTCTTGCTGACTAATGACGTGCTTAGGATCGTAAACATATTTTCTCAACTGAGACACGTGAAAAACGTTATGAATGCTTCCTAGACTTGGCGGTAAGGCCAATCTATAAGCGACGAGTCCTATTCTCTCGAGGATTTCATAAGGTCCTATAAACCTGGGTCTTAGCTTACCCTTAACTCCGAACCTAAGGATTCCTTTGGTCGGGGATATCTTAAGAAAAACTTTATCTCCTATTTCAAACTCAAGATTGGTTCGACGATCGTCGGCATAAGATTTCTGTCGGCTCTGGGCCTCTTTCATTCTATCTCGGATCTGTCGAACTATCTCGATCATCTCATTAATCGCATCTGGGCCTAGGTTCTTTCTCTCACCTACTTCATCCCAATAAAGCGGCGATCTACATTTCCTTCCATACAAAGCCTCAAACGGCGCCATTCCTATCGTGGCCTGATAGCTGTTGTTGTAAGCGAATTCAACTAAGTGTAGAATTTCTTCCCAATTCGCTCCTCGGTCCAAAACTACTGTCCTCAACATATCGACCAAAGTCTGAATCGTTCTCTCTGACTGCCCATCTGTCTGTGGGTGAAACGCTGTACTGAAATTAAGCTCTGTTCCCAACTCTTTCTGCATCGTAATCCAAAATCTCGAGGTGAATTCGGCATCTCTATCTGATATTATGACCTTCGGTATTCCATGCAGACGTACAATCTCTCTGACATACAACTGAGCTAGTTTCTCTAATCCATATGTAATCATAATCGGTAAGAAATGTGCTGACTTCGTAAGCCTATCTATTATCACCCAAATTGTTGTGTTTCCTTTTCTCGACTTAGGCAAGCCTGTGACAAAGTCCATAGCTATGCCTTCCCATTTCCAATCTGGGACATCCAACGGTTGTAGCTATCCATACGGTCGTCGGTGTAAAGCCTTAAACTGCTGACATGCTAGGCATCTTTCTACAAACGAGGCAACGTCTCGTTTCATTCCATTCCACCAAAAGTTTCTTCTCAAATCTTGGTACATTTTCGTACTTCCTGGATGTGCTGTGTAAGGCGTATCGTGAGCCTCACTCAAGATCTCGTTCTTCAAATCGCTGTCGTCGTCAGGAATACAAATCCTGCCTTCATAAAGTATTGCATTGTCTGGAGCTTCAGAATATCCTTCCGGTTTATCTGTTCTTATCCTCACTCGTAACTTTTCCATTGACTCGTCTTTTCTTTGAGCACTGATGATCCTTTCTCTCAAATCTGGTGTAACTTCTAATGCTGCTATCTGACTTGTTATCGTAGCTGGCGTGTCAAGCACTCTGATATCCATCTTCTCGAATTCTCGTACTAAAGTTTCTTCTTCTACAAAAAGGCATCCTAACTTCGTTGGAGCTTTGCGACTCAATGCGTCTGCTACCACATTAGCCTTCCCTGGATGGTAGTTAATTCCACAGTCATAATCTTTGACTAATTCGAGCCATCTTCTTTGTCTCATGTTCAGTTCTTTTTGCTCGAAAAAGTACTTCAGGCTTTTGTGATCAGTGAATATCTCAACTCTTACACCATAAAGATGGTGTCTCCAAATCTTTAACGCATGCACTACGACTGCGAGTTCTAAATCGTGGGTTGGGTACTCAACTTCGTGAGGTCGAAGTTGTCGTGAAGCATAAGCTATCACTCGTCCGTCTTGCATCAAGACACAACCTAATCCATTTTTCGATGCGTCAGTGTAAACCACATATTCTTTGTTCGTATCTGGAAGTGCTAGTACTGGCGCTGTAGTTAACTTCTCCTTAAGAGTTTGGAAACTCTTCTCACACTCATCCGTCCATTTAAACTTGGTATCCTTCCTGAGTAGCTGCGTCATCGGGTGAGCGATCGTAGAGAATCCCTCGATAAACCTTCTGTAATAACCAGCTAATCCCAAGAAACTCCTGATCTCATTCTGACTTGTTGGCGACTTCCAGTTGTGCACTGCTTCTACCTTGGCTGGGTCCACTTTGATTCCTTCTGCCGATACTATGTGTCCAAGGAACATTACTTCCTTCAGCCAAAATTCGCATTTACTGAATTTGGCGTAGAGTTTCTCGGCTCTTAGTGTTTCCAACACTATATGTAGATGTTCCTCGTGCTCCTTTTCATTCTTAGAGTAAACGAGGATGTCGTCGATGAATACTAGAACAAATTTGTCCAAATAGGGGTGGAAAACTCTATTCATAAGGTCCATGAATACGGCTGGAGCGTTGGTTAAACCAAATGGCATTACTAAAAATTCGTAATGGCCATAACGGGTTCTAAAAGCGGTCTTCGGTACATCTTCAGGTTTGATCTTGAGCTGATGGTACCCTGACCTCAAATCTATCTTGGAGAAGACTCCTGCACCCTTAAGCTGATCGAACAGATCCTCGATCCTTGGCAAAGGATATTTGTTCTTGAGCGTTATCTTGTTCAGTTCTCGGTAATCTATGCACATTCTCATTGATCCGTCCTTTTTCCTAACAAAAAGCACGGGCGCTCCCCAAGGTGGGACGCTTGGCCTGATAAAACCAAGATCTAGTAATTCCTGTAACTGGATTTTGAGCTCTTCCAGTTCCTTCGGTGCCATCCTGTATCGGGCTTTAGATTTAGGTGCGGCTCCTGGTTCTAAGTCGATTGTGAAGTCCACATGACGATCTGGTGGTAATCCCGATAGGACTTCCGAAAAAACATCTTCATATTCATTCACGACTTTTACGTCCTGAATGGTCTTCTCAGCTCCTGGCTCTCCGACTAGGTACACAAGATAAGCTGTGGTACCTTTCTTCTTCATGAGTTTGGTGGCTTGAAGGGCTGATATAATTGGTACGCCTCTACCCATTGAAATTCCGTGGAATTCGGTCGGTTCTTTACCCGGCGGTTGAAAAGAGATTTTTCTCCCATTGCAGAGAATTGTGGCGTAATTCTCTGCAACCAATCCATTCCTAGGATTATATCTACGTCCCACATTATCATAACATTTAAGTTGTTCGCTATAACCTTATGAGTTCCGATTTTTAGTTCTAGGTTAGAGCAAACATGAGTAGAAGTAGTGATCTCTCCTGAAGGTGAGGCTACTCTCATAGATTGTGCAGCTCTTACAGGTCTGATGTCTAAGTTATCGGCACACGAGCCAGCAATAAAAGAATGCGATGCGCTAGTATCAAACAGTATCTTAATGGGGATGTTGTGGAATTTTTCCATACCTGCTAGATTGCCTTTTCCTTTGTGTTGGCCACCCTGTTTGATAGCGCATGCCCTCGCATTCTGTTGCTGCTGTGCATGCTGCTGAAACTGCTGCTGGTTCATTGGCGGCTGCTGCTGTGCTTGGATGGCTCAGAGGGGTACTGCTTGAAGCGGTTTAGGGCAGTCCTTTTTCATGTGCCCCTTCTGTCCACAGTTGAAACAGTTGGGGGTGCCTATCTGGCAGACTCCAGGATGGGCTCGGTTGCACTTCGGGCACAACAGGGATGGTAACCCTCCCCGGGTTATTCGCTCCCTAGTTAAAGTTCCTTTGTTGCCCTTGCGGCTGGTTCATCTGATTGTTGCCCTTCCACGGCGAGTTCTGCTTGTTCCCCTGAATGAACAACCCCGATTGGTTGTTTTCCTGCCATGGCATCTTGTTGTTGTTGTTGTTGTTGTTGTTGTTGTTGTTGCCAGGCTGTTGATACCCTTTTCTCTGACCTCCTTGGTTGTTGTAACCCTGACTGTAGCCTCCGCTACCTCCTCCGTTCCATTTCCTCTTCCCCTGGTAGTTGCTACTATTGTTGTTGTAGTAGCCTCGGTTCTGTCCCTGCGCTGGTGCTGACGCAGTCGGTACAATTTTCTTCTCATCAGGCACGACGGCCTCCATTTCCAGTGCTCTTCCCAGTATATCCGTATAGCCTAGTCCTCCATGACTAGCCAAAGCAATTCCTAACTTTTGTCGTAAACCTCCCTGAAATTTCTTTGACAACTTTTCCTCAGTATCGACCAATGTCGGCGCATACCTTGACAGTTCGCAGAACTTGGCGTCATATTCCGTCACAGTCAGCTTTCCCTGCTTCAGATTATAAAACTCGACCTCCTTCTGTGCCTTATACGTCTTGGGAACGTACTTGTCAAAGAAGATTTCCTTAAACTCTTCCCATGAAAAACGAGCCAGATGCTCTGTGGGTATCACTTTCTGTCTCGCTTCCCACCAGTAATCTGCCGATCCCGTCAGTTGGAATGCGACACACAGCATTCTCTCCTCATCAGTGCATCTGAGGAGCTTGAAGATTTTCTCAGTAGATCTCACCCATAGCTCAGCATCACTAGGGCTACCAGTTCCATTGAACATTGGAGGGTTCCTCTTGAGGAAGAGATCCTCAATATCTCTACGGGGCGGTGGTGGAGGTGGTGGTGATGGGGGTGTTGATGGGGATGGAGATGGGGATGGGGTGGCATTCTGTTCATATTCCTGTTCTTGATTGTTTTCCGGCTGACGTCTACCACGTCCTCTAGGCCTTCCAGGTCCTCGACCTCTCCTGTTGTTAACATTTCTCGGCGGCATTTTCTTTAGTCTAAGGAAAAATTGAAAATTCTCATTAGTTTTCTTCTGTTAATTACACTTAGTACTTACTTGCTTGTTCTCAACTTAATCAAGTTCATGGAACAACATATCGAACATAGCTTCGATATTATTTCATTAATCTTTTAACTTTCGAGTTAAACTCATTTCCTCGTTACACGAGTTCATTTGACATTCTGATTTTAATTACTCAATTCATAAGAAATTTTGCTTGTGATTAAAAACCCTCTTCACGGGTCATGTATATATATATACATCAAAAAGAATATTAATTTTGCCTCCAACGAGGACTTATACAAAAAGGGTTAGACTACTATTAGTCTAAACTAGGCTGACTGCCTACTATTTACCGGGTGCACTAACAAGCTGCACTCCGTACCTACTAGAAGTACTAGAACGGAAATGATTCATAAAATTTCGTATCCGCTAGAGTACTACAAAAACTAACTAGTTACTGATCCGACTCTATACAGGACAAAGAGCTACTACTACTACTACTACTGATATTTACCCGCGTCTACAACGCACTGCTTAACTAAACTGCAGTCGAGTCCAAAAACTACCCCCTAAGTCTGCAAAAATCCTAACAACCCTCATCTGGGTCCTCCTCCGGATCCTCGTCCGGGTCCTCCTCAGGATCCTCCTCCGGATCCTCCTCCGGGTCCTCCTCCTCGGACTCTGAACCAAAAACCAGCTGAAGTGCCTCGTCCTCCCTCAGAGTGGAGCCGTCAGCAAGTGTAAGCAAAGCGGGTGACGGTGCCTCTGAGACGGTCTCCTCCAAGTCGGAAACCAAGTAGTCCTCACCGACCTCTACCGCACGCTTCTTCAGGGGAAGAAGGTGCTCGGGAACTGAACCTGAACCCGACTCGAACTCCCCTAGAACGGACCCTGGACGGTCCTGCCTCCATCTGCTCTCGTGCTACTCCCCACTTTGCACAGATCTCCTCGAGTGGCGTAAGTGGAGAAGGCAGCTCTAACATGGTGGCGAGCTCCGCGTCGATCTCTCGGTGGTCTGGCCCCTCCCTGTACAGTCTCGTCTCTAACGGTCCCCTGACCCTAACACAGACATCAGGCACAAAAGGTGAAGACAACCCTAACAACTCAGCAGTCTCGGCGTCAACCTCCACGAATCCTGGCTCTGGGATCAACTCCTTAATCTGCTGTCCAACTGGTGGCGTCTCAGGTGTAGCTACTGTCTCCTCGTCCTCCTGTAGCTGCTCTAACTCAGCGTCAGACTCCTCAACCAGTACACCGTCTGGTGGCAACTCCAACAGAGCGGAGTACTCAGGGTCTAAGTCTAGGTGCTCTGGCTCTGCCTCTGCTGGGAACTGACTGTAGGGGATGTGCGGCTCTAATGGGATGGGGAGCATGAATCTGCTCTCGAAGAACCTCCTGCGTACGAACAGGGCAAACCCGGTGTAATTGCCGGTCGGCTCAGTGTCGTCGCCGAAAATCCCCAGGAAGTACCATGCCGCACGGTGCGCCCATCCGCGCCACTCGTCCGGTAGGTGTACGATCAAGTCTAGTATCGCTTGACTCTCCCGGATCAGGTGTCGCACTGGGTAGTAGGCTGAAGAAAAGTTGCTGACAATCTGTCCTACGTCTTCCTCTCCATAGTCTACCTCGAACTCGTAGTACTCATCCTGCAACATGTCCACTATAGTGCGCTCGCACTCTACTAAAGGCTGGCTCTTCCGAGCCGTGACACGAGTCCTAGCCATCCTACAAAAGTTGTAAGGAAACACAGATCAGTAACAGGTAGGGAAAAATAACTTATCTCAACGAAAACATAAATTACAAAATGAATATTCCTTATTCAATTGTAACATCATCACTTAAATCAACCACTTATTAAGACTTTTAGCAATTAAAGAAATTGCACTCAACCACAATAAATATACATTCATAAAATTAAAGATTTTATTTTCATTCTTTATTTCACCATATTTTTACTCATTTTAATTCTTCTTTTATTTCTCAACTCATTAATTCTTAACGACTTTCACTTATTAAAATAAAGTATATTTACTTCGTTCATGTTACTTATTCAAAAGTAACATCCATTTACAAGAAATTTTGTCGTTTACGACTCTTAATATTCATACTAATTGTAGTCGTCGCTCAAGACGAAATACGGAATTAAATTCCAAAAGAAAAAAAAAATGGAATATAACTTAAGAATAATTTCCTGGAAAACTAAGTTCCAGTTGTCGTCGCTAGAATCGGGCGATCGATGGAAAAAAATTAATCAAGCTTCACGCTCGACTCCTAATAATCTCTACGATTTTTCTTTATAGAGTTCGATCAAGGCGAACCCTATTGAAACACGAAACGAGAAGAAAAAGAAATGACGTGTCGCGAATTGACGTCATTTACATTACCTACACGCAAGTAACGTTCACTTATTTCATTTGGCTTCGATTCCAATTTAATTCGATTTTCATCGTCTCGTTCATATCTTCCTTAACTCGAAGCCGAAAGCTTCTCAAACGTCTAATTGCTCCCTTCGTTTACTAATACGATTTATTGAATCATTTTATTCATTTTATTTCTTTTTCCTCGCAGGAAATTCTTAGAAAACAAGTTCGACTTTGCCGAATCTTTATTCATGTCACTTAGCGCATGTGACCTTCATCAGTAGAAGTCCTTCCCGCGTTGGTGATCTCCTTTCGAAATCATTTCAAAACAATGTTTCTTAAAAACGTCTAAATTCTCGAAGAACCGAAAGGTTCTTAGGTTTCAAGTCTATGTTCTCAATGAACCGGGAAAAATCCCTAAAATCCGACTATATTCTTGCGTTCGCATAATTTTTCATAAAAAGGAAATCATCGCGCAAATAATTTCACATAAGATAGTACTTGTACTATCGCATAATCACGTAGAGTATAAAAAAAATTATACTTCTGAAAAATTCTTATTTTTGTTAAACATAGCTCATTCTCATTCTCAATCTTTATTGAATACTTGTTCAATAAATTTCTTATTTAAAAGAAATCTCATCATAAAATTCTTTCCTTTTCCTCGTTGAGTCGACGTAGCGGGCGGTTGAGTTGACTTCTATGTTCTCCATCTTAGTATTATAGCCTAACTCTTATCTTCTACTTGACGGAAGATTCTGACTCGAAAAGTACATACCATTTTTCCATCTTATGACTCGAAAGAAGACTCGATATAGAGTACGAATGAATACTCTATACTATTACTCGAAGGAAGACTTGTATATGAATACTACTTGGTGACATTACTAAAAGGAATTATTCATACTAGAAAGAATGACTCATACTAACTCGTACTAGAAGATTGACTCATAGTCAGAGCAGGAAAACAGACCTTGCTCTGATACCACTCTGTTACAACCCCAAATCCCGAGGGACGGCAGAAGCCGGGGTGCGACTGAGGTTGGATTAAAGAAGCGGGGAAGAAGGGGGCTAACTGACTAAACATACATGAAAGTCATCAATAAACCATGAACAAGACTTGAATATAAATAAGAAAGAGTTAATCGCTAAGGATTACTCGACAAAAGTACATAGTAGGAACTAAGTTCATAATTACAGACTTAAACTACAGTGTATTGTTCAAAGGTACATATCAAAAGATTTAGAGTTCTGGCAGTGGAAGAGTTCTAACTAAGACATCCTATCTTTCAACTCAACATCAACCGTCGCCGCTCACCATCGCTTCAACCTGCACATTTAGAAAACAATGCACGGCTAAGTACAAACGTACTTAGTGGACACGATGCCGAAATCATAATCATAAGTATAGATAAATATGGCATTTCATAATTCGTAGCACATCGGGGTTTTATTGAAAAGGGGCCCGTGTCTACTAAACATTTTCTGACTGATTTTCACAATTTACTCGGCCGAGTATTTTCTGGTATGCTATGTTCAATCTTGACCAATTCTCATTCACCGTGGCTGGTATCCCTCAACAGGATATCACATACACCACAGGTTACAAAGTGCACTAACTCTGAAAAGCACTTAGCAGCTAACTCAGAGCCGATCGTTAGTTAACCTAGTTAGATTAACTCTAAATCTGGAAAACACGAGTGTTAACTCAGATAGGTACAAGAGAACTCACATAAAACGTAAAATAGTTCATGCCATAATATCACTTTGAAAACATAGATATCAATGCAATAAAGAAAGATTTTCCGAGCATTGCTCGTTTTATTTTGTATATAAAAGCCCACCTCGATATACAGAACTAAAAGCAAAAGCTTCCAACTTCGGATCTTTCGTCCTTTCTTTACAGTTGGCTTCCTCCTTCATCGTAAAACAATAATACTTAAAAACGGGTCGTAAAAGATAATCGATCAAAGAATCGAAATAAGTTTTAGTCGTTTCATTCTTTAGGCATTTGCACGCTTACTAGATTCATTTTACTTAAACGGGAACGAGACTCGTTCAAGTCCCGTTTAGAACTCGAAATGTCTCATACTCGACTCTTAGGTCAGTAGAGAGGGTAGTCGATAGCTCGATACGACTTAAACGATCATAAGGAACTAAGTTGGAAAGAATCAACTTAGGAGAATTACGTTTTAGTTCATTAAAAGACTTATGAAATTTCTCGCTTACTACTTCTTTATTTGAACGGATAAGAGATGAGATCTCGACTGGTTTTATCACTCAAGGCTCCATACTTGACTCTAGGGTCAGTAGGAAGATATTCGTTAGATAATACGGCTTAAACGATCGAAAGAAACTAAGATGTGAACGAAACAACTTAAGAGAATTGAAACTGAAATTTCACTGCGCAATCCAGTAACTCTGGAGGCTTCTCAGAACAGGGGATTTGGAAAAAGGGGATGAGCCCTGTACCACTGGAAAGTTTGGGATGTCTAGTTTACGCTCCAATTTACGGATCGCAAATCCGATAAACGAGCTAAAAGTTATTACAGTTTCCGGCGAGGGTCGCAAAACTGCCGCGAAAACCCTAGTTGCTCGATAGATTCGACGTATAACGTCTTAGGTTCGTTCTAAGCTCTCGAATTCGATTTCTTTAGAAACTGGACCCTCAAGGCAGTCATCACGTACTCCCATACGTGACGAACTCCTTCTCAAAACTCGTCCAATAGCACGACGTTCTAAACGTCGGCTTTCAACTAACAATTACTAAACCAACAAATTATTCAAATCGCGTTCTAGTTCTCGACTATAACCATAGCTCATATTATACTAGCTCGAAAGCTTATGACATCAACTACAAAGTTGTTCTTAAGTCCATCATAGACAATAATATCAAATTAGAATTCCCATTCGACTTCTCGGTTATTAGTTACGACTAATTGTTCGTCTCTTACGCGATTTTCAAAGTTGTCAGATTCCGTTCAAATTTTACGACATTAAACTATATATAATGAGAATCACTTCCATGCATAAAATTATTTCATAACATCATTATATTTCAACTTATAACGTGTTCTTCGTCTCTTACATTACGATCAATAATTTTAGAAAAATCTAATTAAATTCCCATAATCAATTCACATCAATTACAACATAATTCCATCATCAAATCATCAATTAAATCAAACATATGAAAACCCCTAATTACTTAAATATTTTCGGTATTTATATAATTATTGAGGGAGTGATTTTCTTCTCCAATTAACATCATTTATCCACTAATCAACCTACTATAACATCAATTGAACAATTGCAATCCAATTTCACACTAACATGCATAAATCCCCAAATCATACTCAAACCCTAATCGAATTTCACAAAAACATGGGCTTTCGATTCCTCTTTTTTCTAATCACTAATTAAACATCTCTTAAGCATGAATTTATCATTAATTGAAGAAATCCAAAAATCCTACTAATTAACCTAAAATTTCGGTATTAATATGTAGATTAGGGTTCTTGGTTTTGTTCAATTTTAAACCCTAATTAACCTATCTAACATATCTAATTTCATTAATCCAAGATCGAATCATCTATTTCAATGCTCTAATTTTCGATCAAAAGAAGAAAATGAAAAGAAGAAGATGATGGATGGATAGAAGTTAAGAGGGGAGAATTACCTTGCTAATTAACAAAGGAAGAATGAAGTTTGGATGGATGGATCAAGACTTGTGTATTTCTTCTTGATGTTCTTGAAGCTTTCGTCAATGGAGTATAAGAGATGAAGATGAGAGAGGGAGGGAAGGTGGCAGCCGAGAATTATGTGTTGGGAGGGAGAAATAATGTTTTAATTGTTAACTTATGGTATAAGGTTGAAAGGTGTAAAGTAGGAATAGTGATGCATTAGGTGTCCTCTAAAATAACATATAAAACACAAAAATCTAACAATAAAGGGAAAAGAAGTCGGTCAAGGTGAGAAAGAAAAGAAAACTACGCGCTTTTCCAGCGCGATCCGACGTTACGGAAAACGTTCGACGAAAAACGTCGCTCGGCACAAAATCGTCGCGATCCGATTCGACCTAAAATTTTAACGTACGAAACTTAATCGGAAAATAAATTTACAAAATTTATTTTGACAGAAACTCGGGACGACACAGTCCGAGTTTCGTCCGGAAAATCATAAAAACGAACTTTCTCGGGCTAGTTCGTATCGCGATTTCGTAAATGTAAAAATCAGACGGTTTTCCGTTCTGAGTTCACGAACTAAAAACTTTTCGTACGCGCTAACTCTAAATACAGTAGTCGTCTAGCTGACTTCTGTAATTTATTTTCGGAAACGGATTCGACCGTTAGTCTTAGAATTCAAAATCGTAAACTTAGGCGTGCAAAGCCATTTATTTAATTAACTTAAAAATTTTAAGAACGTAAGGAATTTTCGGGGCATTACATGTTTATTATGTAGCAGAATTACGTCTCAAGTCCCAAAATTACATATATGAAGATATGCAATTGCAAGCTTAAACCGAAAGAAGACTCGACTCTAAACATACAACACACCGCCGAGCATCTTCCACCACCGTCATCCATGCTAACCTGCACGTTTAGAAATACATGCATGGTTGAGTATTTCGTACTCAATGAACACATGCTAAAATAATTTAAACCTTGCTCGATAGAGCTATGTAATTGAACTTACCTTGCCACTGCATCACAAGTATTAGTATAGTTTAAACGTTTAACTTGTGCATGCAAAAATCATTTTCTTTTCTTGAAACGACTGCGCAGTCCACAAATATAATTGAATAACAAGTATGAATCAATTTACCACGTAATTCTCGTGTGTCGGAGTTCTATACGTCGTTCTATATGCCCATAATGCTGAGTACTACATATATAATTCTCGATTTTGTTTGTAAATAGTTGTTGTTTGGTGTTGGTCACGATCTCACTCACTTTGCTGAAAGCAAAGTGTGTGGGTGGAATCGTTGTCTACTTAATTGTTGAGTCAGTTTGTTTTTATTTTATGTCTGTTGTTGTCCAACATCAAACTCATTTTGCCTAAGGCAAAGTGTGTGGGTGTTGGGATGTAGGTCTGTTTTGTGTGTTTTTAAATTTTGTTTAAGTTGTTGATCAGTATGTTGGCATGATAGGTCAGAATAGGTATGTTGATGATGATGCCATATGTAGATAGGTATGACAGAATGAGATATAGGGCAAGAACTGTGAGGTTTTAAGCTGTTGAATGCTATATACATGTGCAACATTTATTTCCTTCTTGTGTGATAATGACCAATTCAGACTTATTGATCTAGAACTTGTATGCATCTCTTATTGAAACTTCATGTAACTTAGTCGAATTGCTTAGATGAATTAGGCGTTTTTGTTCAAATTAGCCCATGGCCAAAATTCTCTACCTTGACATTTATCCTTTGCTAGCCCCTTTGAGCTTGTTGATAATTCTTTCGATTCACTTATAGTAGCCTGAATTTATAAGTCTTCCCGGTCAAGAACTCAGGTCTAGAAGAAGAAGGGATGAAAGGAAAATGTTGGGTAGCGTTTGCTGGGCAATATCACCAACAGGGATTCTAAACTAACCCTAATTCCATCGCCTATATATAAGGCCGACTTCATTGTGTAACGAGGAGAGTGAGTTTGAGTTAATTTATGCATTCTAGTTTGAGAGAGCGTGAGGAAGAAACAAGTCCTATGGGCAAATTTATATTTGGTGTTTAGTATTTTCTGCATTAGTTTTGAGTTGTTGGCTTGAAGCCAAGACCTTAATTGCTAACTTACGCTTTTGAGCAGCAACCGTTTCCAGTTTAATTTCAAGTATGATTTTCCTTATATGTTTTGTATTTTCGTTTAATACTATGTTTAGCTAAATTTATTGTTTGGGTTGGATGTAGATGATGTGATCTTAATTACTCGTTCGAAACTCGTGAGGTCGAATTGTGTGAGTTCGTTATTTGATTTTGTTCCCGAAACACTCAGGATAATACTAGACTTAATTGATATTGACATATTCTTGATCACTATCTAGATATTGAGATTAAGTCATTAACAGGATTTGAGATCAAACTCGAGAGTGTCTCTCGTGCCCAAGAAGGTAAAGAGTGTTGGAGAGCAGTCGGTATTGACCTACCTCTTGGCTGTCTTGGGTCTGTTTATTCTTAATGCCTTTTGGGCAGCATCGTTACTGAAGTGTCTTCGTGACTTTGTTGATCAAAAGAGAAGATCTTGCCTTCTGGTCAAGATCTGTAAAATTGGATAGAAATAGGCTTAGTGTGTTTATATCGTGACTTCATGACCATTAGGGTATAAACTAATCTTAATCTTAAACCAAGTAATGAGATCAGGTAATTGAATTTTTTTGCACCAATGAACGAGTAATGAGTAATTAGGATCATTGATTCGAAACCGTAACCCAAACTTCTTTGTTATTTGATATTTCACTTGTTGAGTTACAGGATATTGAGATACATCTCAACCATCATCCCTTCTGTTGAAAACTACCTGAAGAACAGATCTACGCCAAGTCCCTTGGGATCGACCCACTTGCCACTTACTACTACCTTGTAGGGCAAGAGGTATTTTATAAATTTATTTGTGCGAAGAGTGTGACGACCGCCCTTTGTCACTCTCAGATTCGGATACTTGACTCAATAATATCCAAACATTTTAATAATTAAATAATCCATAAATATCAGAAAATACTATTCACATCACACGTCTCATTTTTCTCGATTTCTCGAGTTAAACGAATTCAGAAAATTACGAGATCAATTTTCGGGTTCTAACATCACAATTATTCACAAACAAATTTTCAGATCAAGAATCGAACATTCACAAACAGGTAAACGATCAACTTCGATAAATAGATAGAAAAAGAAAAAAATTTCAAATATAATAAAATATTCCAGAAAAATTCTAGAAAATCATATTAATTCACTTCATCACAAATGTTTACTCGTAATCTCATACAAGATTCGGTTATTAATTCATGCTGAATCGACTATGCTCAGTTTATAACTTAAAAATAAAAGTTATTAGATTTAAATGAAAATAATTTCATTCTTCTTAAAATAAATCAAGGAATTCAAATTTGGAATCAGATTTAAAATCCGAAACTCTTAATAAAAATTATTCGAAATAAAGTCTACGTCATTTTCTCATAAAACATGTCACTACTCGGAAAATTACCAAACTCGGAAAAAATATTCTAATTACTTCTAATTATTTATTAGCTCGATTAATTTTTTTTATCTTTAACTTTAACTTTACAAAATTACTCGTTTATTATTTTTAGCTCGATTATTTATTAACTAATTTTCATTACTCAATAACTTTCACATATTATCTCGGATTTAAGAATTTCAAAAAGCTACTTTAGTTATTTTAACTTAATCTTCATCGTCTAATCATCTAATTTAACAATTCTAACATGCAACCTTAAAAACTATCAACTTTAACTACCAATTTGGTTCGAATTTTTCAAATAAAAATCCACCAAAATTCATTCTTCTAATTTCTTTTATTCCATTTTCTTTTATTCATCAAACTACTCATTATCTATACTTATAACACTATTATCATCACAAAATACAATTTTTCTTTTCAAATTTTCATATATATACACACACAAGGATCACGAATATCATACTCAAAATCAAGAATCAAAACTCTACTTCATGGCTTCATTTTTGGAAGATTTCAGGGGGAGGGAGAACTCAATTTCTAACTTCTATTTTCTTTCATAAAAATCACTCAAAAGATCAAAGATCAAAGCTAAGAGGAGAGACTTCGATTTCCTTACTCAAGGGATCATTTTGATCGAACAAAAGAGAAAAGAAAAGAGGGGATTTCTTGAGTTCTAACTACTAGAATCAAACAAGAATCAAGAGACTTACTTAGACTCGAAGGCTTGATCGATCAAAGGGCTTAAATCTACGCAACTCTAAGCTTTAAACAAGCTAAAAGTCGAGCTTCATCTTGGACACAAGGCTGCCGATTTTCAAAGAGAAAAGAAAAGGATAAATCCTAGTCTTGAATAGATCGCCATGACGAGAGGATTACAAATACCTTATTAGATTAGTCGTTAGATGATCGAAGGCTAAGTTATCGCCATTTTTAGAGCTTGAAGAACGTTCATCAATGGAGGATTGGTGTGTATGTGTGTGTGTGTGTGTTTATGCCGAGAGGGAGAGAGAAGAGAGAGAGGTCGGTGGGAGAGAGAGAGATGACAAAGAAATGATCAAGAGAGAGAGAGAGAGTGTTTGCGTGAGAGAGTGAGAGATTTGTGAGAGTATAAATGAATTAATAGAGTTTTAGTTGCACCCGATGATAAAAAAATGCAATATAAATTTGCCGGAAGAAAAAGTTATCCGGTGCAATTTAACCCTACTTTTTCAATAATCTCTCAAACGATTTAAAACTCACCACGACTCTTTCTCGACGTCGGAAAACTCTGTACTTCGTCTCTAACTTCACCAAATAAATCAAGAACTCCAGAAATCAAAACTTTCAGATTAAAATTCCGAGAAACGAAGCATTTTTCAACTTGAGCTTGAGCTTTTTCTTCAGGTCGCTCAAGGTGTCACTGTACCTAGTACATGCCTTGGCCTCCCACATCTTCTTCACCTCCACCTCATCCTCAAGCTCCCAATAATATTTTTTCTGTTGAAAAAAAAGATTAAATTAATATATAACATTTGAAATATAATAATTATTAATTTTATTTGTACTAAAAATTCGATTATCCCAAATTCTTCCCAGTACGCTTCTTTCACCGCTTATGGAGTCAACTTCCAACTGTACCCCCCTGGATTAGAAATCCTCCTAAAAGCTCTCAGGGCATTATTTGAGATGCCGAATGTCTCCATCTAATAATAATAATAATAATAATAATAATAATAATAATAATAATAATAATAATAATAATAATAATTGAAATAGTGTATTCAATTGCTAGAGTATTAATTATAATAAGAATGGTAGTTTTGCTTATTATTTGTAGTAGGTTTGGCGATTTAAATATTATGAATACGAATTAGGTTCCTTGGACAACCTCCTACTACTACTACTACTACTACTACTACTACTACTACTACTAATAATAATAATAATAATAATAATAATAATAATAATAATAAAACATATACTTAAGAATAATAATAATAACAACAACAATAATAATAATAATTGATATAGTGTATTCAATTGCTAGAGTATTAAATGTAATAAGAATGGTAGTTTTGCTTATTATTTGTAGTAGGTTTTGTGATTTAAATATTATGATTACCGATTAGGTTCTTTGGACAACTTAATAATAATAATAATAATAATAATAATAATAATAATAATAATAAAAACTGTTGGAAAATTTATTAAAGTTTTGATTGATTCCAAAACCAATTGACCCCAACTGAGTAGATGTTGCCAGATCCTAATGTTAGTAGTTAGGCTCGCTGTTTGAGCATTGTTAAGATTTTATCTTTACAGGACTCTAGCTGAAGACGGCAACAAGGCTTCACTTGGATAGAACATCAGTTGTGAGGAAGACAACTGAGCGTTCATCAGATGAGCATTCAAGGGGGAAGATGCAAAAATCGACTAATTATTCAAAGGAAGAAGTTGTAAAAGAACATTAGATGGAAGAAAGTCATCTGAGCGTTCGAACCCAACTGTTCAGATACAACAAAGACAACTGAGCGTTCAGATTCAGAACATCAGTTGTAGGACTCGAACCAAGAAGATCAATAGCATGACGTTCAAGTCAGCAGAGAGTTCAACTGTTAGCATTCAGACAGAACATCAGCTGAAGAACAAGTTAGATGAAGATCGAAATTCTCAACCGACCACACCTCGTTGAAAGTCTGATGTTGAGATTTGAATTTCAAATAAGGAAGTCACGTGAAGGTTTGACTCTCTGTCATTACCTCATTTGGCCCAACACAAGGCTGTCTCAGATGGAAAGCAGAAGCACGCAGGTGCCAAATTCGGAAAGTCTGCAGAGATGAGAGACAAGCCATCGCTTTCAAAGAACAAAGATCAACAGCTCTTCCAACGGCTAGTTGAATCTCTCCGCCTATAAATAGAGGCCTTCATTCATTCACCAAGAGCACGGGGAACATAAGATAGACAAGAGCAAGAAGAAATTAAAGAGCGAAAGAAAGAACCAAATACTTCACACGAGCTGAGCTGCATTCAATCTCTTAGAACATCATTAGTTGAGAGTTCTAGAGTAATAGATTCTGTCTTAGTGTCTTTTGATCCAACCTTGAGAACATCACTTGTTGAGAGTTCGTAGAGTGTTAGATCATAGCTCACTTCTTGTTCGAGCTATTTAGTTTGAACCCCACCCCTTCTTACACCTGAAAAGGTTTTAGGACCCCACTCTTTCCGTAACTGAGTAGACAGGTTGATTAGTACCCGTAAACTAATCTGTAAGGTTGATAAGTACCCGTAAACTTATCTCAATGGTTGCAAAGCCCACGTAAGCTTTGTGGTTTGTCCAGAAGAACGTGGACTGAGTTGTGTGGACTCACAACTCCTCGTGGACGTAGGAGTTCTCTCCGAACCACGTTAAATCTTGTGTGTTGTGTTTATTTTTTAGTTACTTATTGCATATTCAACTGACTTACTAACCTGCATACAAACTGCATTATTCCATATCAACTGTTTTGGTTATTGACCAACCTTGCATAAAAGCGTGAGTTGATTTTATACGAGTTAATTTTTAGGGGGTTGTTTTAAAAAGTTTTATCTGGTGTATTCCCCCCCATACACCAGAACTCGTATCGGGACCATCAAGTGGTATCAGAGCAGTGGTTCAAAAGACTGCTGACTCTGTTTCACAAGGTGTGAGTTCGAGGTGTTTTCTTTAGTGGTCAACTGAACAGATCTTTTTATCACGCTAGTGCATATTTTCTTGCATATTTCTTTTGTTGTAGTGTGCAGATGGATGTCAAGGACAAGATCGTGGTCATGTTCTCGGTTGTGAACTATACATCCTGGAGAACTCGGATGAAGAAGATCTTACTGTCAAAGCATCATCGGATGCAACAAGTACTCACATCCGGACCGATCATCATCAGAGAGAGAATCACTCGCACTCCTACAAATCCCAATGATGGGGATGCAACTGTGGAGTTAGTGGAGAAGAAGCCAGAAGACTTCACTCCAGAAGAAGCCAAAGTGAGCCAGCTGGACATCTGGGCTCAGAGCACGATCATGTCCACAGTTGAACAAGATTATCTGCCTTGGATAGAGGAGTGTGAAACCGCTAAAGAGATGTGGGATATCTTGGCATCACTGAGTGAAGGAAGCGACGAAACAAAGGAGAACAAGTTCTCACATGCCTGCCAAGATTTCGACAACTTCTGCCTGAGAACTGATGAAACCATTGATCAGTTAGAGCTCCGGTTCATGGACATCATCAGAAGGATCCAGTCCATCCGAAGAGGAAAATATACTTTGAGAGGAATCAACCTCAAAGTATTACAAGCTCTACCAGCTGAGTGGGATACCTTCACCAATATCCATGAGAGCCGAGCTGACCTTGGTGAGATGGGAACTGAAAGACTGTTCTCAATTCTGAAGGGAAATGAGTACAAGGTGAACCGATGAAGGTCAACTCAGTCCTCGGTTCAGACGAGTCGACATGAGGATGTTGGTTCAGCCACCAAGTCAGTAGCACTCCGAGCTGACTATTCAAAGCCGCGAACATCAAGGCCAACAAGATCAGCGGACACAGCTACAAAGGAGCCAAGCAGAGAAGAGCTGCAACAGAACATAGCCGCCCTGTCAAAGAAGCTAGCTGACATGGACACTCGGTTCGGAAAATACAAGAGGTTCTACAAATCTAACCGAACTCGAGATAACTCAAAGCCTGTGAACAACGGTTGCTTTGAATGCGGCAAGAAGGGACATTTCAAAGCAGATTGTCTAGACCTCTCGAAGAAAGAGATAGAATCTTTGAGGGCCAAGCAAACTGGAAAGAACAAGGCCATGGTTGCAGAAGAAGCAGCTGACGACATGGACATCTTCACTGACACTGAAGATGAGGATGAGCTGACTTCCACCAACAACGCTATCGGTCAGGATCAATGCCTCATGGCACTTGGAACCGACCAGGATGATACTGAGGTACACTCTAGTCCTGCTAATTTAAATTCTTCCAATATTTCTAACATGCAGGAAACACTGGATGAAGAGTTGGAACCCTCCTGGAGTGATTTTCAAGAACTCAGTGAGGAACTGCATCAGCAATCGGTTGAGTTTAAGAGTCTTCAAGAACAGTTCTCCAAACTTGAAGAATCCTTAACCGAAAAGGACGATAGATAATCTCAAAAGTCAACTGAATGCGATCAACCGAACTAATGCTCCAACTGATGAGGAGTTGACGAAGCAGATCAAGAAGTAGCAAGATCAGTTGAAAAATCAAGAGGCTCAGATCGACCAGCTGATAAAGAAGTCAGACGAACAAACCGAGCATATAGCTGTCCTACACAAGGAGTTGCAAACTGAGAAGGACAACTTAATAAAGCTATATCAGTCATCTAAGATCATCGAGAGTCTCATCAGTTACAGCCGACAGATGGATGACGTGTCAGGACTCGGCTATGATGTGATCAAGGATACTGGAATCCCTCCAGCGACCTTCATCAAAGCTGTGGAAGTCAAGGTTGTCGAACCTTACATAGTTGAACCTGAATCTCCCCAAAATAATCCAACCTCCACCTCTTAGCAAGCTCAACCGACTAAGGGAACCACAACTGAGAAGGGAAAAGGAGCAGTAGATGGAGGACAAAATGTTCTATCGGTTGGGACATCAACCGAGGGGGAATGTTCCAAGAGTCAGAAGAGGAATCAGAGGCGTCGGAGACACAATCGAAACCGAACTCAGAACCGACCTCTGAATCAACCTCAGAGTCAACATCAGAAAGAATGGAATCGACCGCAGAACCGACAAGGATCCAATCATCGGAATCAACAACGGTTCCATCATCAGTTCAACCAGAGGTTCCAACCGAGTCAACCGATAAAGAACAGGTCGAACAGTTGGAGATATTCATGCCACAACATGAATCACCAACAGGGCATGAACAACTATAGACAACATTCAGGGAGTTGGAAACCGAATCAGCCACAAAGATTCCAACATGGCGTCCAACCTCAACAACGAATTCAACAGGATAAAAACCGGCATCAAAACAGGGGGAAAGCTGCTCTTCCTAAAGCTCACAATGGGAAAATTCCATCTCCTCCCAAGAAACAGAACATCACTACTAACAATAAGCCTAAGGATAACCGAGGTGTTGTTATAGTTGATGATGAAGGAAAAGTGATCTGGAATGATAAATCTATCCGAGTTTACAGGGAAAAACGAATCACAGTTCAAGGGGGAACTGGTTCTAACCCTCCAGGACCCAAATTGGGGACCTAAGCGAGTTTCTCTTTGCAGGTACAGGAGAAACAGTTGAGGAAGAATAAATCATCACGAACCATGTGGGTGATGGATAGTGGATGCTCGAAACACATGACAAATCTGAAGGATTTGGTTGGGAGTTTTGTGGAGAAAGAAGGACCTTCAGTTACCTTTGGTGACAACTCAAAAGGTTACACCAGAGGTTACGGTACCCTTGAAACCAATCACGTGTCAATTTCTAATGTTTCTTATGTTGATGGATTGAAGCATAACTTGCTCTCCATCAGCCAATTCTGTGATAATGGTTTCTCTGTCAAGTTTGATGCACAGGTTGCAGGGTTAAAAATGTCGGATCAAAGCAGGTCATATTGTTGGGAAATCGATCCCCAACCGGGAATGTCTACTATGCTGACTGGAACAGTAGTCCTCATGACACCTGCCTGTTATCAAAGAGCAGTTCGGATGTGAGCTGGCTGTGGCACAAAAGGCTCAACCATCTGAACTTCAAGACTATGAACTGACTTGCCAGACAAGAACATGCAAAAGGCATACCAAACCGAGTGTTTTCAACAACACATATCTGCAGTGCATGCCAGTTGGGAAAGCTCGCTAGATCCTCCTTCCGGTTGAAGACAACTCTCTCAACCGACCGAGTGTTACAGCTGATCCACATGGATCTCTTCGGGCCAGTTACACCAAAGAGCATGAATGGCAACGAGTATACCCTTGTTGTAACTGATGATTTCTCCAGATACACGTGGACCATTTTCATGCGACACAAAAGTGAAACCCGAGATGAGCTACCCAAGCTGATGGATCGGATATCGAACCAACAAGAGATGAAAATCATTTCCATCCGATCAGATCGTGGAACTGAGTTTCTAAATGAAACCATCATCGAGTACTGCGAGAAGTACGGAATTACACATCAAACATCATTTGCGCGTACTCCGCAACAAAATGGAGTAGCTGAGCGAAGAAACCGAACACTGAAAGATGCAGCTACATCCATGTTGACAAGCTCAGCTCTGCCAAAGAGATTTTGGGCAGAGGCCGTCAACACAGCATGCTTCACCCAGAACCGATCTCTTCTAACCAAGCAGTTGGGAAAGACACCATACGAGCTATGGAGACGCAGGAAGCCTGATATTTCATATTTTCGCGTTTTTGGTTCTAAGTGTTATATTCACAACAATGGGAAGACTCAGTTGAAAACTTTTGATGCCAAGGCTTCGAAAGGCATATTTCTCGGATATGCCGCTCGAATCAAGGCTTATAGAGTTTTCAACAATAGCTCTCGTGTTGTAGAGATAACACCTCATGTTAGTTTTGATGAATTTACTTTTGAGTGCAGAGAACAGATTAAAGGACGACAAGCTGATCCACAGGCTCCACCTGTCCTCACCAGATTGTAAGCACTAAGGGAAAAGAATTTAGCCGAACCATTGGTATGGGCAACTGAGGATGATGATCCATATTCCTCTGAACAACACATGGCGGGTCATTATCTACGATTGTGTGGGCAGACATAATAGTAACAACTTCTTCTTGAAATGGTTGATCTAATGTTAAGTTAGATGTGACAGTAGAGACTTCAACATTTGATTTTGCATTCACTTTGCATGCAGACCACCAATTTTTCTTTTCTTGATCCGTACTGGGATAGGGATAGTAAAACACTTGAATTGCCTGACTAGCTAAAACAAATGGATCATACTTCTTTTATCTCCTTGTGTGGTTCACTGAAACCAACTTGAAGTCTGTATCAATAGAAGTTCCTTGATTAGACAAGTCAAACCATTCACATTTGAACAAAACTGTCTTCTTAATTGGCCAACCCTGATACTTCAGCACTCACACCTTTTCCAGACGCCCATAAAAATCTAGCACATCTCTGCCATACACCGAGCCTTTAATACAAATGCCAGTGTTGACAGTCGCACTATGTTTATCATGATCGGTCGTGTGAAATCTATATCCATTAACCAAATACCCCGAGTACGTTTCAATCTCAGTTAAGGGTCCAGCTGCAAACGATTTAATATATTGGTTCAAATCGCTGTTAGAAGGATGCCTTACATAAAATTTAAACCACGTGGCAAACTCGTTATCATACAAAGCATCTAACTCCACTCCGGTGATTGAAAGACTTGCAGATCGCATTTTCTCCTCGTTGACCCTTTTATACGAAGAAAAAAAATCTATGTTACTACCTATATAGGATGAATATGCATAGGCATAAATTGAACGAGTATACTTACTTGACATATGTGTTTGTAACCTCCACACAATTGCTCAAAATATATATATGCGCAACAATGTATTCTTTTGGCTCCACGTATCTCCTACCCTTTTGGCCAATTGGACGTCCGAAAAGTTTGAATATTGAGGGTTCATTAGGATCATCATTCTCATCATCAATAGGCCCATCAGTATTGCAAGCCACATTTCTTAACTTTGTAGTCACATGATCCTCAAAGTAATACAAAGAGAAAGTGGACATTTCTTCTAGTATATATGCATTGTTGATGGATCCCTCAACCTTGGCTTTGAATTTTATATTGTTTTTTAATGTCCTCAATTATCTTTCAAACGGATGCATCCACCGATATTGAACTGGGCCAGCAAGTCGTGTTTCATCGGCCAAATGAACAGGTAGGTGCTCCATTGAGTCAAATAAACTCGGTGGGAAGATAAACTCAAGTTTACGTAGAGTAACAACTATCTTCTCACTAAGCAATCCCATGTCCTGTATTGCAATATTGTGGGATGTCAATTCCCTGAAGAAGGAACCTAACTCAGTAATCGCCTGCCAAACGTTCTTAGGAAGAAGTTCTTTAAAGGCAACAGGTAGCAGTATTTGCATGAACACGTGTCAGTCGTGACTTTTCATGTTGTGCATCTTCAGGGAATTCAAGTCAACACATCTACTGATATTTGACACGTATCCATTGGGAAAGTTATGACTCTTAATCCATTGAAGTAAAATCTTCTTCTCATCCCTGTCAAGCATGTAACATGCTTTTGAATATTGCCAGTCTCCATCCCCGTTCTTCAATTCCGGCCGTCAACAGAAGATGTTCAATTCTTCTCTCGACTTTTTTGTATCTTTCGTCTTCCCCTTAACATTGAGGATCGTGTTGAACATGTTATCAAACATATTTTTTTCAATGTGCATGACATCCAAATTATGCTGGATCAGAAGATCCTTCTAATATGGAAGATCCCAAAGTATGCTTTTCTTTTTCCACCCAATGTGTTAATCTTTCGCAAGTTGGGTGTTTATGCCATCATAGTCTTCTGTTCTGGTGGATTCACTTTGCAGATCTTATTCTTCAAGAATGAAGTTCTATTTCTTCTAAATACATGGTCAGGAGGCAGGAACTTCCGATGATTGTCAAACCACGATTGTTTTCCACTTTTCAGTAGAGTGAATGCTTATGTATCCTCCATACAATGTGAACAGGCCAATCTTCCAGATGTACCCCACCCAAACAACATAGCGTACGCTCGAAAATCACTAATAGTCCATATAAGAGCTGCCCGCATCTGAAAATTTTGCTTTAAAGATATGTCATTAGTATTCACTTCTACCTCCCACAAAGATTTCAACTCTTGTATCAGCGGCTACAAGAAAATGTCCAACTTCACGTTCGGGTTAGATGGCCCAGGCACGAGAACTCTGAGGAACATGAATTGTTCTTTCAAGCACAACCACGGAGGCAAGTTATACGGTATGAGAATAACTGGCCAAGAAGAATATTAACGTCATGATTGTGCAAAGGGAGAAAAACCATCTGTACAGAGGTCCAATCTCACATTTGTTGTCACCTGAGCGAAATCAGGATGAACTGAATTCAAGTGTTTCCATGTCGGAGAGTCTGCCGGGTGTCGCATAACCCCATCGTCTGTAAAAGTTGCATGCCAACGCATGTCTTCGGCTGTTGCTGGAGATGCAAACAACCTCATCGAGGTATCAAAAGAAAGTAATGCATCTGCTTGGCCGCCACACGTTTTTTCTGGATGCTTCTAGATGTACGCAAGTTCTCATTATATCGTGATTCACCATAGAATTTACAGCTCTCCAACTCACTATCATCTCCCTAATATAGCATACAATTATATACACAACAACCGATCTTCTCTACTGGCAAACCCAAACCGCGCAAATGTCTCTTCGTACTATAGATATCGTCGGGACACTTGTTATCCTTTGGTAATGGCGATTGAAAAAAAGAAGACAACTGATTGAAAAATCTCTCTGACATGTGGTTTTCAACCTTTATGCTCATAAATTGTGTCATAAAGGATAACTGGGAGTAAGTATCACACCCAGAGTACAGTGGATTATCGGCTGAGTTCAGTATTTCATAAATCTGTTGAGCAGCATGATTGGGCGGCTCTTCCAGATTTGGAGGATATTCAAAATTACTAGGACCAACATGATCATACACCATCCTTTGACAGTTATTGTATGACTCATCATCCTCATCCATTCTAGTATGTTCTAGCCGCCTATCCACTAGTGCTTCCCCATGATAAACCCATGTTGTGTAATTGTGGACAAACCCACGCCTAGTAACATGTTCTCTGACTGTAGGCACAGATAAAAAGACCACGTGCTTACACTTTCTACACGAACACCTAATGTTACTCCATCTATGTAAGCCATTTATTTATTGCATACTCAAGAAAACCCTCAAGTCCAATTTCAAATGCAGAACGATCACTATATCTCGCATACATCCACTGATGATTATCACTCATTCTTGTGATTTCTAATTGAAAAAAGAAAGAACGTCAGTCATAAATTACTTTAATCAGACGAAATTTTGACAGCATAACCTAACTATCCTAACTACCAAGTGCTTGACTCTACCAACTTTATTAACCATAATGGTTTTAATTTACTAAGTCTACCCGGCCCCCAATTGTTCAAGCAATACAATATTAATTAATACAATAAAAAATACTGATGGTCCCGAAATGAGTTACTGGTGTATGGGGGGGGGGGGGAATACACCAGTTAGGATTTAAAAACTTAAACCTGAAAAATCACTTCAACTGAGCAAAAAGGACTCAGTTGGAATCTCACAGCTGAGTAAGCGACCTCAGCTGGAAGAGTGAGGCTGTGCGGAATGTGGTGGAAATTAAACTCGTTAAAAACAACTCACGCAAAACAGCTCGGTTGGTCAAGAACCAAAACAGCTCGGTTGAAAAAGTGCAAATGAGATTTGTATGACGGTTAGATTGATCAGATAAAAATGGAAAAGCAACTGAATAAAACAAACACAGACATACAGGATTTAACGTAGTTCGAAGATAACCCTCCTACGTCCACGTGGAGATGTGAATCCTCACACCTCAGTCCAAGTTCTTATGGACAGAACCACTCAGCTTACGTGGGCTGAGCAACCGTTAAGGATAAGTTTGCGGGTACTTATCGACCTTACAGATTAGTTTCCGGGCACTAAACAGCCTATGTCAAGTTTGCGGGTACTTGACGACTTGACTACTCAATTACAGGAAGAGTAAGGTCCTAGCACACTTTTTAGGGTGTGAGTGTGGGTAGGATTTCCAACTACAGCTCGATCACGAATGAGAGCTGGATCTAAGGCTTGAACGAATAAACACTCAAACTAAGATCTAAGACAGATTTTCACTCTATGAACCCTCAACTACTAATGTTCTATCACTCTTGAACTCTCAGCTGCTGATGTTCTTAGAATAGGATTTTAGCAGATTTTTCTTTTGCTTGATTCTCTTGTGATTGCACTTTTCTTTCTTGCTTCAGTCTGTCTCGTGTGTCTCTCGAATGAGAGAATGCCTCTATTTATAGGCGGAGAGAATCAACTAGCCGTTGGAGGAGCTGTTGATCTCTGATCGTTTGATAGCGATGGCTTGTCTCTTATCTCTGCAGACTTTCCCGATATGGCATCTGTGCTCTTCTGCTTTCCATCTGAGACAGCCTTGTGTTGGGCCAGATGGGGTAATGACTGAACGGTCAAACCCTCATGTGACTTCCTTTTGAACTTCAAATCTTAACCTTTCTGACAATCAACCTCGGTTCGTCGGTTGAAAGTCTTGATCTTCATCTGAGTGGTCTTCAGCTGACGTTCTGAACTGTTGGACTCTCAGCTGACTTTGAACTTCAAGTAGTTGATCTTCTTGTTCGAGTTCTACAACTGAGGTTCTGAAACTGAACACTCAGTTGTCTTCCCTGTATTTACTCAGTTGTGTTTGAACCTTCAGATGATCTGATGTTCTCTTCCTCTCTACTGCTTCTCATCTGACAAACCCTCAGTTGGTTTCCTTCACAACTGATGTTCTGAAGACTTCCCCTTGTTTGCATCTGAACATATGAACTCTCAGTTGTCTTTCTTCACAACTGATGTTCTGTCTGAGTGACGCCTTGTTGCCATCTTCAGCTGGAGACCTGTAAAGATAAAATCTTAACTTTGCTCAAACAGCGAGCCTAAATTCTAACATTAGGTTCTGGCAACGTCTACTCGGTTGGGGTCAGTCGGTTTTGGAATTCATCAAAACTCATACTAATAAATTTCCCAACAAATACAATAATTAATCAAATTAAAAACAGTCATTTGTTGGGAGAAGATCCTTAAGAAGTAATCAATTTCTATTCCAAATGGAGAAAATCCTTCAGAAATAGATTAAATCAATCCCATAATATAGTAGCATATATGTAATCATTTACCCTCAACACATACTAGCATATTTCAACATTTATCAACATGTATAATTCAAAACAACAATGATAAACCATTCAACCATTGTTAACTAGTAAAAAAATATACAAATCTCATTTCCTAATCAATGATAACCTCCTATCTCTAATTATCTCATCTACATGAATTACTACTAATATTAACTCTTCTAGTATACATGTCATTCCACAAAACAACAATATACATACTTAAGAATATGCATTTCTTCAATGAATGATCCATACAACAATATGCAATTCTTCAAAACTAATAAATCAATACAACAATAAGCATGAAAAGGATCAAACGAGAGAAAGAGCGTACAGTGGTGGTCGACAACGGAAAGCAACAGTGACAGGAGTGGCGATAGATTGTACGGTGGTGGTCGGCGGCAGAGAGAGTGGCGAGAGAGCTGCAGGTCAGAGAGAGAGAGAGACAATAAGTCAGAGAAAGAAAGAGAGACTGATATGAGAGAGAGACAGAGACAGATAACCTAGTGCGTTAGTGGCTGGACTAAAATTGGAGAGAGAGAAAGAGAGAGAGAGAGTGGGTTTGAGAGAGAGGCGAAAGAGAGGGACACACACTTACCACGCGGTGTCGAGGCGCGGTGGTGGTGCAGTGTTGGCGGCCTGAAGAGAGAGAGAGAGAGAGAGAGAGAGAGAGAGAGAGAGAGTGGGTTTGAGAGAAAGGTGAAAAGAGGGATAAAAACTTACCGACACAGTGGCAAGGCAGCACGGGACGACGACGGCAGAAGAGCAGCGGCAGAGGAGGAGAGGCGACAATGGAAGATTAGGGCACAAAAGCCCCAATTTGATTTTCAGAATTACCGATGGAACCCGCCGTCGGTAAAATCCGACCCGTATGAATTACCGACGGCAACCCAACCATCGGTAATTAACGAGGGCGCCCGCGATCAGTAATGTTATACTGAAATTAAATAAATTTTTATTCATAGTTTACCGAGGGTATTTGCCGTCAGTAATTTACCAACGGAAGTTGCCCTCGGTAATGTCGTCGGTGATTTTAGCGGGAATAATCCCGCCAAATTGCTTTCGGTAATCTATTGGTAATTTTATCAAATCCGACCCATCTTTCTTGCCGTCGGTGATTTGTCGGTAATTACCGAGGGTAGGTTTGAAGTCGGTAATTTTCTCAGTATTTTGGCTGTTTTTTGTAGTGGCTGTGAGGGAGTGAATCTCATGTTGCATACCCAATTTTGACCTATTTATTGAACTTGATGAATGAATGTGTTGTCGTGTCTTTGTTTTCTTTTTCATGCTTGATGGGACACCTTCGGTACGTCATGGTTGCCAGAAGGCAACCTCCCACTAATACTCTCAGTATTCCCCTACTTGAATGACAACCTTACCCCAAAGCTCGTAGTAGCGGGGGAAGTATGCCCTGTATCATGGAATCTTGCCCTTGCGGAAGATTATCTCGTGGTTATCTTTCCCGATTATACTTTATCGATAGCTGGTCTAAAGTACAGTACGGATTAGTCTTCTCGAGGCATAAATATGTCAGACAGACTTTAGTACTGACCTATCACATCAACTAAAGTAGGGAAGTTTCCCCTACTTAAGTCAGCTTGGAGACTTCCCAAGTCTCCCCGAAATGACTAAAATACCTTTATCATTACAGGAATATCTACAGTTTTTACAGCAGAATCTCAGGGATCACGTTCATTTACCTCTGATATACGATAGAACTCGTTGATTTCTCTCAAGTTTAGTGCTGAATACACACTAACTTGATCGTCAGAGACGCGATGCCGGCACACAACCCGGCATTACGCTTTGCAGGTCGGAATTCAAGGATTAAATCCACGTGGAGAAGCTCTTCTCAACATAATCTTGTCGACACAAGGTACTTATTATGTGTTTACGATTCTTGAACATCTGTGTGTTCGAAGATTACAAATCTCGACCCCATCAACTGGCGCCGTCTGTGGAAATTCAAAACTAAGGCGTGGGATCCACTTTATCGTTTTCTTCCAAAAACATCTTGAGCATCAAGATCGATTTATGCATGAACTTGCTTTACCCAAACCCATATCTGCATATATGATGAATTTCATATGGATATACCCATGAATAAGCATGAATATGGAAATATTTCTCACATACATGCATATCGAAGTATATCAGAGCATATCGAAGCATGATTATTTACTGTCAAGAAAAATATGACCATCATTGTTTGTTGTCAAGAAAAATCTGACCATAAATCATGATGAAGCATAATTATTTGCTAGAAACACATGCTTTCGCTAGATATATTTGATTGTATATTTGTATGGATATTATGGGATGTTATTTGGCTACCTATTATCTGCTCAAGCCATGAAAAGGCGAAACGAAGACCTAAAGTTATCCCTCGAATGTTATAGATAATGACAACTCCTTTCCAAAATTTGGGGCAAGACTTCGAGGAATCTGTTACACCACATATCCAAACTACCCTGGGAGGCCCTCCCTCTGCAACTGGGGTCAGGCGAGGAAGCTTCCAAAGACCTTTAACTCTCAGAGAAGAGTTGGGGTTATCAGCACTCCCGCAGAGTCAACCTAATCAGGTTACTCAACCCGGCATGGTTGCCTCATTCTGAAACACAGAGCACATGTTTGGTTTGGATCCGACTCAGATACGTCAACTACTAGAAAGATTGTTGCGAGAAAATGAAAACGGCCAAAGAGAACGCCTAGAAACAATTCAAGAAAACCCTAGTCAAGAACAAAGAGAACATTCCGATGAGGGAAGCTTCTCCTCTCATGAGGGGCAACATTCCGGGTATGGCATGAGATCAAGAGTGCCCTACATTCCCGAGAAGGGTCGCATGAACAGAAAAAGTGGTTGAAAGCTACCTCGGCAGCCCGACCTAATGAAGAAGATCGATTTCTCAATCAAATTCACTAAATGAACTCAAAAACTGAAAATTCATCTATTAGGCTCATTTCCATCGATTTTTAAGGGATTTCTCATAGAAAATTCAATTTCAATGTTCTTAAGTTCTAAATTACCTCAATTAATTTCAATAACAATAATCTATTCTCATTTTAAATTTTTAGAACATATATCATCAAATCCCATGAATTTTCTCCTCCCATGAATTTATAAAAAATTGTACTTCTCACTTGTCCAATCAAAAATGCTCAAAACTCTATTAAACTCGTCATCTCATCAAAACATCAAGAATTCATCAAAGAAATTCATCAACTTCAATTTCAAATTTTTTTATAAGTTAATCAAAATAATTTATATCTTCACTTAATTTTTATATTTATGCATAAATCCATCAAGAACATCATAAACTCATCTTCAAATCATCATACACACAAGGACATCAAAACTTATAATTTATATATATACTCATCCAAAAATTCCTAAAAATTATAAGAAATTTATATCTCTCATTCTTTTAAATTCTCATGTAATATATCACTCAAAAATTCATCATATCATCATAGATCACTTAATACTCATTCATAGCATCATAAAATTATCAACTTCATACACACACACACACACACACACACACACACACACACACACACACACACACACACACACACACACACACACACACACATATATATATATATACATCGAAATTTTTAATAAAAATTCAAGAAATTCCTACTCAATAATTTCTTAATTTCTCATGCATCTTCTATACCTCAATTCATCAAAATCATCATCAAATCCATATTAAAAAACTTAGGAATTAAAATCCCTAAATTTTACTAGAAATTTTCGGTCATCATCATAAAACATCTAAAAATTTCTAACTTCATTTCTCATGCTTAAAATCGCTCAAAACATCACATATAGATATCATCATCTCAATCATCAAATAATTCATCAAAACTCCTCTTCCTCTATTTCCTGTCTTCATCGATTTTCATCAAGAAAATAAGGAAATTTTCTTTTCTCTTTACTTACTTATCTCATGCTTCTTAGTTTGATATCTAGAATTCATTTTCATCATCAAGTTCATGCATCAATCATCATCATCAAAACTCCTATTTATGCCTATTATTTTCGGCATCCACACAAATATAAACATGCATGATTTGCTTCATCTTTTCCCATACATATACATATACAAGGATTAACAATAACATACTTAAAAATCAACTCAAAACTGCTCCTTCTTGATCATCATCATCGGCGGTTATTGAGGAAGAAGAAACTTGAATTTTCTACTTCTACTTCCTTGCATGAAAATAATCAAGGAGTTAAGAATCAAAACTAGGATTAAAAGACTCTAACTTCTCACCCAAGAGACCAATTCGGTCGATCAAAAGAGAGGGTTGAAGGGAAGGGTTTTCTTGAACTCGAACCATTAGAATTGAACAAAGATCAAAAAACTTACATAAGCTTGAAGACTTGATCGATTTAATGGCTTTAATCCAAGAAACTCTAAGCTTTCCAAGCACTCATCAATGGAGGTTTTTGTGTGTGTATATGTGGGTGTTTTTGGCAAAGAGAGAGAGATGAGAGAAAGAGGGATGTCGACTATAATTGGTGAGGAAAGAGAAAGAAAATGATAGATAAAATAATGGTGATGATGTCGACCAAAAATAAGAAAGGAAAAGAGAGTGTGCTTCACGTGGGGAAGGGTGAGAGTGGGGGACTAATAGGGAGAAAATAAGTAGATAAACATGCAGATGTTTATCTGTCAGAAATCGCCGAAAAAAAAAGTTTTCCGGTAGAAAATATACCTATTTTACCGTTTAACTCTCGAACGACTTAAAACTCTCCTCAACTCTTTCTCGACGTCGAAAACCTCTCTACTTTGTCTCATATCTCACCAAATAAATCAAGGAATCCAAATATCAAATTTTTAAATCAAAATTCCAACTAATGAAGAAAAACTCAAAAATTGCTCGGTCAATTTAACCGTTAAGCAATAATTTTAAATCTCTCTCATATGATCTTGGATAATTCTCCGATATATCTCAAAAGTCTTAGAATATCTTTTAGACTCAAAAGACACTAATTCGACGAAATTCGGAATTAGATGATGAATAGTAAATTTCTCGGTTATCGTCACTATTCATCAAAATATAAAACTTCTCAGAATTTTCTGAAATTCAAACTCAAACTCAAACTCAAACTCATATAGTAATGCTCAAGAAATGCATCACATACTCGATTTGCATAACCAAAATGAGAAAAATCTCATAAGAGCACGTAAGGGTATTTATTTTCTTGGAAATTTTTATCACTCAAAGCACATTGTTTAAGCATATAAACTCAATTAGAATGCACTAAAAGACTTAGAAATGTTCGGGGTATTACATATCACCCCTTAAGAAAAATTTTGTCCCGAAATTGTCTTATCTTAGGAGAATAACTCGGAAAAAAATTTCAACTATTTTAGCTTCTCAGTCTCACGTCTCATCTTAAAGATCATGGCGTCGCCACTTGATCTTAACTCAAAGAATTATTTTCATCCGCGATTGCTGGATATTACAATCCAGAATCTCCTCAAATCTCTTCTCGCAACTCGAATCTGGCTTAAGAGTTACGTCTTCTTGACGATTTACTCGCTTTGAATCTAAGATAAACATACGCATTTTAGGATGCGTGAAAAAAATTTTTATGCTTATTCTCGCAACTTGGCGGCTATACTAACTTATGAGAAACAGCACCTATCCTTACTAGGATCTTAGACGGTTCAATATATATATATATATATATATATATATATCTTGGCTCAAGCTTCTACTCCTTATACTAAATCGGTGAATTCCTTTCAAAGGAAACACCTTCTGAAAATCTTCTATCTTTAATTGTAAACTCGACTCTAATCTTCGATTATCGTTTTTATGACTTTTGTTGATCCTCGACTTCTCTTATTTTCTCTCTAATCTGATAGAAAGATTCTAATATCTCTTCAACTTCTTCGGCCTTATAGCTTTTATCTTGCCTACCTCACTTCGGTAGAGCGGAGAACGATACCTCCTTCGTATAAAGCTTCGTATGATGCTATTCTCAACGCATTTTAATAACTCATTGCCATAGGTGAATTAGACAAGGGGTTTAACTTTATTTCAAATTGTTCCTTTTGTCTAGAACAACTATTCTCGACTTAACTTCTAAAATTTGGACAGTCTTGTCGAACTAACCATTCGTCCATGGGTGATAAGTAGTGCTAAACGGCAACTATTTTTCCCAACTTTTTCTTAAAAATTTTTCCAAATTCGTGTGCTAAAAACGGTTGCAATGGACCAGAAGGTCTCTGATGTAATGACTTCACTTGCTTGCTCACTAAACATTCTTCCATCAAACGAAAAAACGTCGACATTTGTTTCTTGAAAATCTTCAACTCCTTCTTTTCTGTCTTTAAGCTTCACTTTCTCCAACTCATCATCTTTTCTTTGGCGATCTACGATTCGAGATCTCATGTCTATATAACTAAAAAAGTTGTAGTTTCTAGCCCTATCAATATCAGAAGCTAAACAACTTCTAGCCTCGTTCTCTTTAACTTTTCTATAAATCTTTCCTCTTTCGAAAGGATAAACCTTAACTGAAAATTTTCTTTTCTACTTAGGGTATTGGCCACTACGTTGACTTTTCTGGGGGTGTTAGGAGATCTTATGATCACCCTCTTTTATCAACTCAAACCATCTTCTCGGTCTCATACTTCACTCTTTCTGCTTGAGGAAGTATTTCAAAGTCTCGTAATCTAAAAATATTCACATTTATCTCCATACAGATGACGTCTACATATCTTTTAAGCATGCACTAAGACTGCTAATTCCGAATTATAATTTGGGTACTTCTGCGGTTGTTGCCTTAACGCATAGGCTTTAACTTTTCCATCTTGAATTAAGACGCATTCTAATCCTTTTCAACGATGCATCTGTAGTCCTTTCCAACTTCAGGAAGAGCTAACACTGGCGCAGAGGTTAGTCTTGATTGAAGATCATAAAAACTTTCCTCGTGTCCTTGTTGACCTACTAAACTTAAAATCTTTCTTTAATAGACTGGTCATTAACTGTACTTTCTTGGAGAATTCCTCAGTGAATCTCCGATTACATCGTGCTAAACCCAAGTGACTAAGAATTTCTTGAGGTAAGGTTGGTGATTTCCATTCTTGAATTGCTTACACTTTTGTTGAATCAACTTCCATTCTTTCAGTTCCTTCAGACGAGATAACATGGCCTAGGAAATTCACTTATTTTAGCCAGATTGACACTTGTTGAATTTTGCATGCAACTTCTTAACTCTCAACTTCTCTAATACGATCCTGAGATGCTTCTCATGAGTGGTTTTACTCCTCGAATAAATTAGAATATCGACTTTTAGCATACGATCACAAACTTGTCCTAAAATTCATGATATTCAGATCACAATTCAATCTTGGGGACAACACTGTCTCCTTAAATTAGTTGAAAAGATCGTCTATCCTTAGTAAAGGATACTTGTTCTGGGACAGACTCTTAATAAGCTTCTTGGCAAACAATACTCATCCTCGGACTACAGTCCTTCGTTTTTATTGTAGAGTTGGTGCTCCACACGAGGTTGCACATTGGTCGAAAGAAATTTCAATCTAACAACTCTTATAACGGAGCCTTAACTCTTAAAGCTCCTTTTTGGTGACATCTTAAATAGCGAGTTTAAATATGGGACTCCTCCGAGCTCTAAACCAATCGTGAACTTCAATTGCCTATAGATGGTGATTCGGCAAAATTTCTAGGAAATCATCCTCATATTTTCTAGCTATTACTATGTCATCATTACTCAACTCTTACTCTTCATATTTATTTTGACACGCAAGCGAATCCTTTCTCCTTATTAACTCCTCTTCTTTCATAACCGAAATAATCGGCAATCTCTTCTTCTTACTTGAGGTTGAAACAAGGTCTACCTCTGATCGCATCTAATCGTCACAAAATTCTCAGTTAATTAATCAATACTATATTATCCATGTCCCATATTGAATTTTTAATTCAAGGACTTAGCGAATAACTTACAACTTCCGACTCAAATTCTAAATTCGGGCGAACGCGCAAAAATATTGCAGTCTCACCCAAAAAGTGTCAACACTCTAAACTCCTGATTTATCTCTAACTAGACCAAGGGTATCTACGTAAACACTTGCTAGAAAACAAGTGCAATGTGCCACTTATCAACTCGGCTCATCTCGTCGCTTATTCATGCTACATCCTCTTACTCTGGTGATTTCAACCACTCCGCTTTTATCTCATTTTAGTTTCTCTCCGTTCTCTGGCCCCAAAGGAAGGGTTGAGGGGTTACAACTTTCGTCGTTTGTCCTCGAAATTGAGGAGGCACTAAAATGCAATCCTTTTCCTGACGGCATGGTAAAATCCATATTCAAGACCTGGTTTAAAACTTTGACAGAAGTCACTAGCAGATACTTATTTGTCATAGCCTGACTCCTAGTGTATTGAAACGACTATAATACAAGGGGCGGTGAGGTGGAACAACTGAACTTTTACTCAAGAAACATGCTCGATATTTAAGGAATGACATCAATAATGAAATCATGCTTACACAAAGAAGGTTATTAATTAATTATCTCCCAATGAATAAGCACTTCAACAAATAGAACAAAGGGATTAGGTTTGATTATTACCAAATTTTGCATTCAGAAGTGGGCCAATCATTTAATTATGATTACCAAATGGTGGTTAAGGAAGTAAGAGGATTCATTTAGAGAATTTATCGACGTGTTAAATGGAATTCAAAAAGGATTTAAGGTTTGTTGAGCACACGGGCTCATTGTAACAAAATCCGAGCATGCAATCAAACATATCAAAATAACGGTGTTGCAGTGGAATATGAACAATGACATCAAATCCCAAGGCTATATGTATGAAGACACATAACCTCAAGCTTAAACTTCAAAATAGGTTATATTAAACAAACGAGCCGCCCAAGCACACCGCATCCTCCTCATCCAAGCTAACATGCACATTTTAGAAATAACATGTAGGGTTGAGTACAACGTACTCAGTAGAAACGTGCCAAAAATATTTTAAAACTTGCTCTTAGAGCTATATAATTGAACTTGCCTCTTTTGCTGCATCACAAGGGTTAGATATATAATCGTTTTAAAAGAGTTTACCACTTGTGACAGCCATAAAAACATTTTCTTTTCTGAAACGACTGTGCAGTCAATATAATCAGGTATGAATCAATCTACACATCTCATCTTCTTTCTTTGGTGTCAAAAAGTGGCCCTCCTCTTCGAGCACCGTAACCGGCCCAATCAAAGCAGAGCTCAAAACCTTTACATAACCGGCCCAACCGGCTAAGCTGTAATAAGGCTCACAGTCACCTAATTTAATGCATGCATTGTCCCACATCGTGCAGGACCTTATCCAGTGCGTCCACAGGACTCATTCTCATAACATCACGTAGATGATTGCATACTAAAAACATTTATAATTCAGGCAAGTCAATCAATTTATTAAAAAGCGCACATAATAAATAATAAGCAAATTCATCTTTTAGTCAAAACAAATAATTTCAGATAATTACGAGATTTTCTCTCGTTCACACAAATCACATATCAGTCAAAACAGTATTATTTCACAGTCACATCAAATATTCATAGACAATTATCTCAGATATATAACATTGCTTGTTTTCAACTTAAAATAATATTTCTCGATTTTTATCAATCTTAACTTCATTTTTCTTATAAAAATTCAAAGAATTCAAATCTAAATTTCGTTTCACATTCCAACTTCTCGTATAAAATTCCTTGAGCTACCTTTGGCACTATTTTGATATAGAAAATGTTATTTTTGAGATTGACAAGCTTGGATTTGATCCTTTCGTTTGTCTTAGGAACACAAACACAATCCTTGATTTATTTTTATCAGTACTTGTTTAAATCGGTGTGTAAATAACATAAAGAGTTCCTGTTTAGAACAGATTAGAGAAAGGATATTCCTTGTTGACGATCCTTTACTCCGACAGCATCTAGGGTTCCTCGAACTTTCTAGAGAAAATATATTAACTTACTCAGAAAATTCTTATTTTCTTATATTTCACTTAAAATAATTTCTATTGAACGATTTTTCGTCCAATTTCTATTCTCAACTTTAGAATCGAGAAAAAATCTTTTATTTCTTCTCTTTAAAAATTGGGTTTGACCCATTTATCTTCTTAAGGGTTCGTTTTTGCTCAATTTAAGCTCGTATACACTTTATTTAATTATTCTAGCTCTTATACTTCTTTAGTTTATTTATTTACACTTAAATTTTTATAAGTCAACTTTCAATTAGAAATTAGTTGAGTTTTTCATATCTTCCTCATATGAAATCAAAATTTAGTGATTCAAGTGGCTAATATACTTGTTTTGATCTCAATTTCATGTTAACAACATCAATTACATCTTTTATTCACCAAATTCTCACTAATTTTCTTTTTAAATTTCCTGCATTAAACCAATTCCTTTATACTTGCTCCTTTTCAATAATTTCAAGTTCTATTATGCTTAAAATTACTCTAATTGATAACTTATAACATCAATTGATCTTATTAAACTCAAAATTAAAAGTTCCCAATTCCATTTTCATATATCCTTCGAATTTTTCATAATTATTTCAATTCTTGCTCAAAATCACTAATTCAAAATTCTATTATGCTTAGAAAAATTCCAATTGCTCATTTTCATCATCGATTTCATCTTCTAACTTCTTATACAAAAAGTCATACTTTATTTTACTATTTCAATGACCAAATTTAGGGTTTTCTTCATAGAACTTCATTGCTTTCATTTAAAGCTTCATTATACTTCAATTAATTCTAATTTCATAATTCCTTAGCCAATTTATCTCATTAAGCTCTAGAACATTATAATCTCTCATTTTATTTATCAATAAAGCTATCCTGATATAGTATTTCTGGACATAACCTATTCGATCAAGTAAAAAACTAATTTTACACAAATTTTTAATTAATATTTTTTCATTAATTTCGGCCATTTATGAATGTACAATAATACCCTTTTCGAATTTTAATTAGAAGAGAAGAGAAAATATTTATGTCGATGAAATATGGTCTTAATTAATACAATTTTAATTAGGAAACGATTTCTTTGGGGGATGAGAAGAAAAATTTTGAGAGGGAGTGAATGTAGGGAAATACCTGCGGTTTTTTTCTTGGTCGAACCATTTATGTCCGGACATACTACGTCCGAATAGCATCACCCTTTAATTATATACCTTTCGAAATATTTGGGGTTTTCCCTATTGATATTCAAACTCTTGATTTTAATACATGTTCCTACTCCAAATAATTTGAATTTCATTATTTCTTATCTAATTTACTAATTTATTCTTAAAAATTCAAGAAGCACAATTTCTTCTATATATTATGGTTCGAAATTTTTATAACTTATGCATAAGGTTTTATTTCCTCAATTCCTCTAAATTTAAGCTTACTTCACCTCTAATTTCATTTCGATAACATCAATTCTTTCTTATAACTTTAGGATCTAAAATCCCCATTTTTTTATATATATATAAAAACTGAAAATTATTATTATGAGCATAAAAAATTGATTTCTTTCTTTTGATGGTATTTTTAATTCATAGTTCTTCCTTAATTTTATTTTTAAGCTATTAATTCATCAAATAAACTATAACATTAATAAATCCTAATTTATACTCAATATTTTCGGTTTTATTAAAACTTAGCTCAAATAAATTCATACTCTTAATTAAATAATAGAATCATGCTTATTCATACTTGAATTAATATTTTCCATCATCAAATTAAGCATATAACTCATAAATCAAAAATTAAAATTTACTATTCATCATCTTCTTCAACTTCACTTTTTTAGTTATAGTGATTATTTCTTCAATCTAATCATCCAAGCATGTTTAAATATATTCATATAACTCATACAAAGCATCAAATCTCTCATTTAAATCAAAACACACAAAAATCTCATTTAAGGCATAATCATCGATTTCTTCTTGATCACCATATATATACGTTTATTTTAGAGAAAATCCCCAATACTAGCACTTCCAAGTTAGTTTTTTCAATATTTAGCACTCCTTATAAAATTTTATAAATTTAGCACTTTATCTTTTTTTTTTACCCTTCTACACAATTTATAATTCCCACCGTATCCTCAAATCTACTCTTTCTCTCTATTTCTGCTCTTTATATGCTCTTTCCCTTTCTGTTTGATTTTTTTTTTCCTCAACTGTAATCTTCTTTTCCTCTCTCTTTCTCTACTGTACTTGTTTTTCTCTGTATTTCACCTTCTTGATTTTACATCTGTTCAAATTCTCTAGCTCTAGTCATCCCTACGCGATTTCACCTGCTCTATTTCAAATCTGTTGTTTCATCATCATCCTTACGCGATTTTGAATGTCATCATCCCTTCTCGATCTGTACTCGGTGAGAATTTTCTCTGTAACTCGATTTTGAATGTCTTCTTCGTCTTCTTTTGTTTATCAGAGATCCCTACCATTTTCTTATTCTATGTTTTGTCTCATAATTTTTATAGGGTTTTCATTCCGGCGACGAAGCGTGTAGTTCCGATCAATTTTTCCGGTAAGCATAGCCCGTTATTTTTTGTATTATTTTTTCTTTCTCACTGTGTCTATATGTTTCGATTTTTCTGGGTCAACCCTTCTTGCTGTTTTTGAGTTCCTTACTTTTTGCTTTATTTGATCTAACCCTCTTGTCTCTGTTTGTTTCTAACTTGCTTTTGTTCAATTATTTGTGCTTTAACAAATTTCATTTTATGTTTGATGATTTTATGTTGAAGCTTCCTTCGTATATCCTGTTGTTATTGTTGAATTCATATTTATGTATTTGTGCTGTATCAAAATTTTCCTGTTAAAGATTGCATTCTGTTTATTTTTAGTCTATGTTTCTTTATATAATTTTGTTCTCCAATTTTTTGTGCTTTAACAATTTTCATTCATGTTTGATACTTGACTGTAATTAAAAGTGGCATGAATACACTAGACTTTACAATGTCATTGTTTCTTTTTTTCACTTCTTTGTTGAGGGAGGAACTTTCTGGTTTGAAATTGAAGTCGCGGTGGAAGGATTATGCAATCGGTGCTCTGCTAATCACGCTTATGGTTGTTGCTTTTTAGCTATTTACAATTTGTACTAATTTCAGTTATGTAATCTGTTTTTAGTTTTTGAACTCGTAGTTGTAATTGTAATATATTTATTACGAATTTTGTCATAGCCCCAAATCCCGAGGGACAACAGAAGCCAGGGTGCGACTGGGGTTGGATTAAAGAAGCGGGGAAGAGGGGGACTAACTGAACATACATACATAAGAGACAACATACAAACTATAAACAAAGCTTTATTTACATAAAGGAAGAGTAAAACTTGAAGGATTACATGACTGAAAGTACACGGTAGATAAACTAAGTTATAAGACAGATCTTAGTCTATAGTGATTACATATATGTTCATCAAAATACTAGAGTTTTGCAGCGGAAATGTGATTTATATAACTAAAGTCTTCCTAAGACAACTTTATTCAACCTTCGCCGCTTCCATCGCTTCAACCTGCACATTTAGAAAACATATGCAGGGCTAAGTACAAAAGTACTTAGTGGGCACGTTGCCGAAAACATATTCATAAGTATAAATAATCAGGCATCTCATAATCGTAGCACATCGGGGGTTTTATTGAAAAAGACCCGTGTCTACTAAACATTTTTTTGACTCATTTATATAAATTAGCTTGTACAAGCATTTTTCTGGTATGTTACGTTTAAATCTTGACCAATTCTCATTCACCGTGGCTGGTACCCCTCAACAGGGTATCACATACACCACAGGTTACAAAGTGCACTAACTCTGGAAAGCACTTAGCAGCTAACTCAGAGCCGATCGTTAACTAATAAATCTGGAAAACACGAAGGTTAACTCAGATAGGTACAAGAGAACTCACATAAAATATTTAAACAGTTTATGCCATGATTATCACTTGAAAACACAGATATCAAAGCGATAAATAAAGGTTTTAGAGCATTGCTCATTTTATTTTATATATATAAGCCCACCTCGATGATACAGAACAACTAAACAGGTTTCCGTTCTTTGGTTCTTCCGTCCTTTCCTTAGTGCTGGCTTCCTCCTTCATCGTAAAATAATAACACTTAAAATTGATTTGCAAAGGATAATCGATCAAAGAAAATCGAAAAAGTTCTAGTCATTTCATTTCTTTAGGCAATTGCACGCTTACTAGTTTCATTTTACTTAAACGGAAACGAGACTCGAACAAATCTCGTTTAGAACTCGAAAGGTCTCATACTCGACTCTTAGGTCAGTAGAGAAGGTAGTCGATAGCTCAATACGACTTACAAGATCATAAGGAACTAAGTTGGAAAGAATCAACTTAGGAAAATTACATTTTAGTTCATTAAACGACTTAAGCAATTTCTCGCTTAACTATACTTCTTTACTTGAACGGATAAGAGGTACCAACCCGTCTTGGTTAGCACTTAAGGCTCCTTTCTTGACTCTAGGGTCAGTAGGAAGATAGTCGTTAGTTATTACGGCTTGAACGATCGAAAGAAACTAAGTTGCGAACGAAACAACTTAGAAGAATGAAAACTGAAATTTCACTGCGCATTGCAGTAACTCTGGGGACTTCCCAGAACAGGGGATCTGGAAGCAGGGGATGAGCCCTGTACCGTTTGAAAGTTTGGGATGTCTAGTTTACGCTCCAATTTACGGATCACAAATCCGATAAACGAGCTAAAAGTTATTACAGTTTCCGGCAAGGGTCGCGAAACTGCCGCGCTAACCCTAGTTGCTCGTTAGAATCGACGTATAACGTCTTAGGTTCATTCTAAGTTCTCGTATTCGATTTCTTATGAAACTTGACCCTCAAGGCAGTCATCACGTACTCCCGTACGTGATGAACTCCTTCTCAAAACTCGTCCAATAGCACGACGTTCTAGACGTCGGCTTTCAACTATCAAGTACTAAACCAACAAGTTATCAATTCCTCGTTCTAGTTCTCGACTATCACTATAACTCGTATTATATTAGCTCGAAAGCTCATGACGTCAACTACAAAATTATACCTTAGTCCATCATAAACAATATTATAAAGTTAGAATCCTTACTCGACTTCTCGATTATTACTTATGTCCACTCGTTCGTCTCTTACGAAATTCCAAAAGTTATCGGAATTCGTTCATTTTCTATGACACCAATCAACATCTAACATAGATAATTTTTATTCATATCATCACTCCATATCATTAACCATCTTCAACTTAGATCGAGTTTTTAGTCTCTTATACTTTCATTAATATTTTTAGAAAATTCCAATTAAATTCATAACATAAACTATTATCATTATAAACATTATTTCATCAACAAATCAACGACTAAATCAACTACATGAAAACCCCTAATTCTTTCATAATTTTTGGTAATAACTTAACAATTTAGGGGGTGGTTTTCTTCATCAAACATCATCATTAATCCATTAATCATACTATTATATCCTCAATTAATCAATTGAAGTCTAATTACACATTAAACAAAAATCCCCAATTCCAAACCCTAGCTCAATTCGGTTTTCATCCTATACATAGGGGTTTCGATTTCTCTTTGTTTTAATCACTAATTGAACCACTCCTAAGCATGATTATACCATCAATTGAAAGATTCAAAAAGTCCTACCAAAAGCCCTAAAATTTCGGTATTCATCTAGAGGTTAGGGTTCTTGATTTCCATCAATTTTAATCCCTAATTATCACATCTAACACATCTAATTTCACTAATCCAAGATCAAACATCTAATTAATCTTCCTAAAATTTTCGATCCAAAAGAAAAATAAAAGAAATGGATGATGGATGGATAGAAGCATAGAGGAGAGGATTACCTTGGATTTAACAAAGAAAGGAATGAAGTTTGATGGAAGGATGAAGACTTGTGTGATTTCTTGCTCAAGATCTTGAAGCTTTCTTCAACAATGGAGGAAGAAAATGAAGATGGGAGAAGTGAGGGAGGCTGCCGAAAATATGAGGGGAGGGAGGAGATGAGAGATTTTATTTGTTATAAGATATAACACTTTAGGTTAAATAGGTGTAAAGGTGAATAGTGTTAGTAATAGTAGTAGGTAAAAAGTAAAAACTATATAAAAGATGAAATATCTTGCTAAATGAGAGAGAGAAGTCGGCCAAGAGAAAGAAAGGAGGGAAAAATACGCGCTTTTCCGATGCGATACGACGTTACGGAAATCGGACGACGAAAAACTTAGCTCGGCACCAAAATCGTCACGATCCGATTCGTCCAAAAATTCTAACGTACTAAACTTAATCGGAAAAATAATATTTATAAAATTTATTCTGACAAAAACTCGGGACGACACAGTCCGAGTTTCGTCCGGAAAATCATAAAAACGAACTTTCTCGGGCGAGTTCGTATCGCGATTTCATGAATGTAAAAATCAGACGGTTTTCCGTTCTGAGTTCACGAACTAAAAACTTTTCGTACGCGCTAACTCTAAATACAGTAGTCGTCTAGCTGACTTCCGTAACTTATTTTCGGAAACGGATTCGACCGTTAGTCTTAGAATTCAAAATCGTAAACTTAAGCGTGCAAAGCCATTTATTTTATTAACTTTAAGAATTTGAGATCGTAAGGAATTTCCGGGGCATTACATCCTACCCCCCTTGCGAAAAATTTCGTCCCGAAATTTGCTTATCCTCTATAAACAGCTTGGAGTACTTCATACTCAACTCTTTCCCGAATTTCCACCTGGCTTCCTCTTGCCTGTGATGATCTTACAACGTTATTACTAATCGTCTCGACTTGCTCCTTAACTTTTGTGCTTTTTGATCCAAGATCGTTTTCGTCCTTTCCGAATAACTTAAGTCGATTTCAAGAATGACGTCTTGCTGATAGAACTTTGTGTTATAAAAATCGAACGTACATACTTTCTCAAAATGAGATACACTTAAAAATAAGCATTCCATAAACTTGGCGATAAAGCCATAACTACTCGTATTGGAAACTATCCTTTCCAAGTTATTTGCTAATTATATAAATCTTTATCGAAGTCTGAACTTGACATGAAACTAAGGTTTCTCATTAACGAGGAAATCTTAAGGAGCTTTTATTTTCCTTCTCGATTATTAAGTTCGAATTGTCGTATATACTTAAGACTTTTGTCTTCTTTAAACTCGTTTATTCTGACTCGAATCTATCGTATGATCTCGATCGTTTCACTGACCGTATCTGGTCCTAAATTCTTTCTTTCACCTACCTTATAACAATAAGGCAGCTATCTAAAACTTCTTTTTTTTCAAAGTCTCGTAAGGCGTAATACCTATCATAGCTTAATAATTATTGTTATAACAATTCGGTTGTTGGCTATGTGTTCTTCCAATTCGCTATGCGGCTAATATTATCGTTCTTAGCACATCCACGAGTATCTGAATCGTTTTCTCGGACTGTCCATTCAACTGGAGGTGAGAAGCGGTACTAAAGTTAAGTTTGCTATCTAACTCTTCTGCCTCATGTCTTACAAACGTCTCGTCGTCGTAAAATTATAACTATATCCTTCCATTTCCGTTCTGGAATACCTTAATGGTTATCACAACTCGTATAGTTGTCAGTGAAAAGCTTTCTCCTACTTATAAACTAAACATCTTTCTATCAACGAAACAACGTCTCGTTTCACTCTATTCCACTGAAAATCCTTTTCTTAATTCTTAAATTCGTTGTCATCAGAATTACTAAGTCCACTCTTAAATTTCTATCATAAAACTCATTGCGTCAGAGTCGCTGTCTGGTTTATCCATTCTTATCCTTAGTCGAGGCTTATCCTTTGACTCGTCCTTCCTCTAGATACTTATAATCTTTCTAGCAATTTGGTATAGTTACTAATGTCGCTATTTGCTCTGCGATCGATGCTGATGCATCATGCATCTCTATCTCCATCTTCTCGAATCCTTGTATAAGCGTTTCTTCTCCGACGTAGAGATATCTAACTTAATTGGAGTCTTACGACTCAGCGTATCTATTCTTACTCTTAGCTTTACCTAGATGGTAATTATTTTCACAATCATAATATCTTACTAGTTCGAGCCATCCTCTTTGCCTTATGTTAATTCCTTTGCTCGAATACACACTCCAAATTTTTATGACCTGTGAAGATCTCATCCCCTACACCATATAGATAGCGTGTCTAAATTTCATTGCATGTACTACGGCTGCAAGCTCTAAGTCGTAGGTTGAATACTCAATTTCCTAAGGTTAATGTGTCGTGAAGCGTAAGCTATCACTCTCTTATTTTGCATTTATACCATCCTAACCTATTCTTTGTAGCATTGGTACCTACCTCGTATTCTTTGTCGTTTCTGGGAGGGCTGAACCTGGGGTAATGATCGACTTTTCTTAGAACGTCTGCGTTCCTATTCCACAATTGTCTGTACATTTATTCTTTTCTTCTATGTAGTTGTGTCATAAGTCTTAATCATCATAGAGAATTCCTTAATGGAAACCTCTATTATAACTGTCCAACCTGGGAAACTTCTTATTTCATTCAGACTGGTAAGCGATTTTTCATTTGAGTACTGCCTCTACCTTGGCATGAATCTATCTTAACATCTCCTGTCGACACTATATATCTAAGAAACATTTCTTCTTCATTCGAACTTGCTCTTTTGAACTTGGCATCTAGTCTCTCGACTCTAGGCGTTTCTAGTACTATTCGCAAGTGTTCTTCGTGTTCATCCTCATTCTTGGGGTAACTGAAATTGTCGTTGATAAATACTAAAATGAATTCTTTTCTAAGTCTAGGTGGTAAATTCTATTCATGTGGTTCATGAATACTATGGAGCACGAGCCAACTAACGGCATAACTAAGCATTCGTAATGGTTTTATCTGGTTTGGAAGAAAATTTTGGGTATATCACCAGTTTATCCTTTAACCAATAATGCTTAGACCTTAAGTCTATCCTCACAATTGCACTTGTTTCTTTTAAAGACTATCAGGGGTCTTCTATTCTCATAAAAGAATACTTATTCTTAAGGGTTATCTTTATTTAACTTTTGACAACCGATAAACATTCTCGCAGAATCATCCTTCTTCGATGATGAACATCTAAAATATTTTTCATGGTGAAAATGTTTGTCTAAAGAAATCGTCATCTAACAACTCTTGCAGTTGGATCTTAAGCTTCTCTAACTCCTTCGACATCATTCTACATAAGGCCTTTGATTTGGGAGCTGCTCGTAGTTCTAAGTTGATCGCGAAACCTACACGACAATCTGGTGATAAATCAGATAATATTTTTGAAAAGCCATTTTCATATTCGTTCACAACGCTCACGTTTTGAATGATCTTCTTGGCTCCTGGATCTTTAACTAGGTATATGAAATAAGCTATCATTTATTTCTCCTTTATCAACATCTTGGCTTATAGGGCGGACATTATCGGTATCTTCCTGCCCGTTGAAATTTCACATAATTCTGTAGGTTATCTACTCGAGGTTTTTGAAAGAGATTTTTCTCTCGTTGTCGAGAATCGTGGTAATTCTCAAACAACTAGTCCATTTCTGAAATTATATATATATATATATATATATATATATATATATATCGCACATTTTATTTCTTCCCAATCGATTGCTATGTTCTAACAGGAAGACCCTAAATTAAATTCTATGCCCAATGAAACTAAGGATTGACAGACTGAGAGCTCTATCTAGATTCTATGCTCAACTTAACTAACGGAATAATTCTCTGAGGTCATCAACACTCCCTAAAGCGTAGTTGTTCTAATTTCACATTTAGTGCGTTCTAGTCTTAGCCCTATATGGTCAATAGGTACTAGAAAACTGGTATAAAGTTCTAGTACGGGTCAACACTTTTGACAGGGTAATTTTATAAGGTTCGTCCAATACCTGTCAAATCTCCCTGTCCTTCATTATGCCTCTCCTGCCTAATCATGTGCGCTCCTGCATTTTGTTGTGATTGCATCAGTTGTGGCTGTGACTGGACTTGAATGGTATTTGATGGTTGAAGCTGGCCGTACTGATTTGGTTTTACCGTCCGAAGCAGCGTCGGACAACTCCTCCTTATATGCCCCGTCTGTCCACAATTAAAACATTTATCCGTGTTTGCTAGGCACACACCCTCATGCTTCTTACCACATCTAAAACAAATAGAAAATTCTCGTTTATGTTCTACTGCTTGCCACGGCTCAGGACAATCCCTCTTAACATGCCCCTTACGTCCACAGTTGAAGCAAACACTTGTTTTTGCTAAACAAACACCGGAGTGTTCCTTATTACACTTAGGGTAATCTGGATTAGTGATTTTTCCTTGGTTACCGTTCCTTGGCTGCCCTTGCAGCTGTCCTAGTAGATGGTTTCTCTTGCCTTGACCAGATTGTTCATTTCTCTGTGGATTATTCTTTTGCCCTGCTTTCTTTCCATTTTTACTTCCTTTTCCTGGCTGGTGGAAACCCTGCCGAGCCCTATTCTGTTTCCCTTGCTTGTTGTGGCACTTGTAGCACTCACTGCTACTTCCTTCCCATTTTCTTTTTCCCTTATGGTTAACCTTATTGTTGGGAAGATTTTGGGTTGAGGTCTGGTTTGGTGCTGGTGTGGATTTTACCATCTTTCCTTTATTAGGTACTAATGCCTCTATTTCACGGACTCGTCCTAGTAGTTCTGCATAACTCAGTCCCTCCTGTCTGGCTACTGCCCTTCCCAGTTCATACTTAAGTTCTCCCTGGAGTTTCCTTGCTATTTCTTCTTCAGTTTCCACTTGGTTGTATACATACTTATTATAATATGCCACCTTAAAATCATTCCAAGTGGTTAGGGCTGCTTGCTCTACCGGCATAATTCTCTGTCTAGTCTTCCACCAATATTTAGCTGGTCCTGATAGCTGATACCCAGCACATGCTAGGCGCTCTTCATTACTAAGTCTAATCGGCTCAAAGATTCTCTCTATAGTACGTATCCATTGCTCGGCCTCACTCGGATTACCAGATCCATCGAAATATGGTGGTTTACTTCCGAAGAATAAATCCTCAATGCTATGATGTTGCGGAGATAGGGGAAGTGAAAAGGTTGCTGGGTGTTTTTGCCTTTCCTCTCTTATACGTTGTTCTTGACCTCTATCAGACTCTCTAGGACTATCAGGTCCTCTTCGATCGTTAATAGTTCTCAGTGACATTTTTAAAACTGTAAGATACAAAATTTTTCTTATTAGTACTTGTTTTTTTTTAGCCTTTATTTTCTCACTAACCCTTTTCTTTTCCCACTTAATACTTCCACATAAGCGGGAATAACAAATTGACTTTGACTCTATTTCTTTCAACTTTTAACCTTCAAGGTTAAATTAAACTCTCGTTACACGAGTTTTGTTTGATATTCTGGTTTAGTTATACGATTCATAAGAAACTTCTTGTGACTAAAACCCTCTCATGGGTCAGGTATATTACATATACATCAAAAGAATATATTAATTTTGCCTTTAACAAGGACTTATACAAAACTAGACTACAACGAGTCTAAGCTAGGCTAACTGCCTACGTGCACAGGATGCACTAACATATTGCATTACTTTACTACTGGAAGTACTAGAACGGAAATGATTCATAAAATTTCGTATCCGATGGATTACTACAAAACTATCTAGTTACTGATCCGACTATGTACAACAAAAAGCTACTATACTACTATGCGTCTCTGACGCCTTGCTCAACAAACTGCGGTCAAGTCACTACTGCCCACTATGGCCTAATCCTCCTCGGCGTCCTCGTCCGGATCCTCATCCGAATCCTCATCAGTGTCCTTTTCCGGATCCTCATCCGGGTCCTCATCGTCTGACTCTGAACCGAAAGTAAACTGGAGCGCCTCGTCGACCCTCAAAGTAGTGCCATCTGCAAGTGTAAGTGATGGTGGTGCAGGCACATCTGAAACTGTCATCTCTGAATCTGAAACCAAGTAGCCCCAGCAAGTCACTGATGCCCGCTTCCTTGGAGGCAGCAGGTGGTCGGGAAGTGAACTGGACTCGTACTCCTTTCTGGAATGGACCCTGGACGGTCCTGCCTCAAACTCAGCCCGAACTCTGGCCAACTCCGCTCAAATCTCATCAAGTGGTCTGTATGAGGATGGTAGCTGTAATAGGGCAGTAAGCCCTGCGTCTGTGTCTAAATACTTTGGTCCTGACTGAAATGGTCCCTGAACTCTCATGGAAGGCTCATGCTGAAAAGGAGCAAGTAACCCTAGGCCATCTGCTGTCTCTACAACTAACTCCCCTGTGTCCACACTAGGTACCATCACTGAAGGGATCTCCAACTGTGCAATCATCTCTGAACCTATCTCATCATGCTCTGACTCTGAATCTACCGGAAAGTGAGTGTAGGGAGGATGAGCCTGAACAGGATATGCTGCTATGTGTCTGCTCTCGAAGAAACGCCTATGTACCTCCAAAGCGAATCCATTGTAATCACCTGTCGGCTCTATATCGTTGTTAAACCTCCCAAGGTAGTACCACGCCGTATCGTGTGCCCAACCATGCCATTCTTCTGGTAGACGTCTAAGCAAGTCAAGTATAGCCTGACTCTCTGGAATAGTATGCCAGACTCGATAATAAACTGACGAAAAGTAATTAATTCTCTGTCCTACGTCGTTTCTCAGGTTTGCCTCAAAATCTCTATACTTATCCAGTAACTGATCTGCTCAAGTACGCTGTGGCGGGGACTGACCCTCTGAAGCCATGTCACTACTGGAAGTCATCCTACAAAGTTTTTTTTTTTTAAGAAACACGGATCAGTAACGGTAAGATGATTTCTTATCTTACGGAAAATCTTAAATTACCAAATGAATATTCCTTATTCAATTGTAATATCACCACACTTAATCTAACAAACTTATCTTAAACATCTAGCAATTTCACAGAAAATTGCTCTCGTACCCACAATATATAGAAATAAAATTTCAAGATTTTATTCCCATTTCTTATCCTATTCTTTTAATTTCTAACTTTAATTCATTATTATTTTCTTTCGTTAATCCTTATCTCCTTCTCAAGGAAAAATTTCTTATCGATTCTCACTTATTAAAACAAGGCACGTCCACTTTGTTCATGTTACTTATGCAAAAGTAACATTCATTTACAAAAGACTTTATCGTTTACTACTCATAATACTCATACGTGTCGTATTCTTCGTTCAAGGACGAAGTATAAAAATATAAATTCCTAAAAGAGAAATGGAATATATCCTAAGAATAACTTTTTAGGACAAGTTCTAGTCGTCATCGCTAAAATCGAGCGGTCGTTAGAAATTTAATCAAGCTTTGCGCTTGACTCCTAATAGTAAAACAATTCTCTTCGCAAAGTTCGAACAAGGTGAACACTACAAAAATGAAACGAAAAGAAAAGGAACGACGTCGTTACATGTTACTTATACGTAAGTAACATTCGTCTCTTTAAACCACTTATACCATACTAAAAAGGTTTTGCTAGCGGGGCATAAGACCCATATTACTGAGTTTCTTATTATATGGGTTGATCAAGTCCACATAACAGTCTCTCAATCACATGGAACTTCTGTCTCGCTCTATCGTTCACTTCATACAGAATTTACTTTCCTAAATTGAGTACCAATTTCTCGAATTGCACACACAACTACTTCTTAAAAAGAAATTTTTGGAAACTTTCCAATTTGGCTCAGAATACTCAATCTTCTCGAGAAAGATACAAATTTTAAGCTAATCGAATACTTGAACGACTCCTAATAAGTAAAACAAAGTCATCTCCAAGAGACTTTGTTCATGCCCTTATAACAAAGGTAACATTCGGCTCTTCCGTTTATTTCAATTTATCCTTCTTGTTTCAACCTTTTCTCGAATAATTTGGAGTCACATTTTTCTCACACGTCTATCTGCTTCTTCCATTCCTTTCGTACATATTTACTTTATTTTATCAATATTTATTTCATTTCCCTCGGAGGGAATTCTTATCGGGTTTTAAAACAAAGATCGACTTTGCCGAGTCTTTATTCATGTCACTATACGCATGTGATATTTATCAATAGAAGTCCTTCTCATGTTGTGGATCTCCTTTCGAAATCATTTGAAATAACGTTTCTTAAAAACGTCTAAGTTCTCGGAGAATCGGGAAGATCTTAAGTTTTTCGTCTACATTCTCAATAACCTGGGAAAAATCCCTAGATTCCTTCTAGGTTCTCATGCCATGGTAAAATAATAGAAATTATCGCGCAAATAATCTCACGTAAGATAGTACTCGTACTATCACATAGCCACAACTCATTCTCATTCTCATTGAATACTCGTTTACAAAATTTCTTGTTAAAAGAAATCACATTATTAAAATTATTTCCTTTCTTTCCTCGTTGAGTCGACGTAGCGGGAGGTTGAGTTGTCGTCTACATTCTGATTGTTAATGCCATAACTTAACTCTTATCTTTACTTAAGAGAAAACTCTGATCTAAAGTATAAGCAAATATTCTATCTTACGACTCGAAAGAAGACTCGACATAGAGTAAAAACGAATACTCTATGCTTACTACTCGAAGGATACTGGAATTCCTCCAGCAACCTTCATCAAAGCTGTGGAGGTCAAGGTTGTCGAACCTGACACACTTGAGTCTGAATCTCCCCAAATTAATCCAACCTCCACCTCTTAGCAAGCTCAACCGACCAAGGGAACCACAACTGAGAAAGGAAAATGAGCAGTGGATAGAGAATAGAACATTTCATCGGTTGGGACATCAACCGAGGGGGAATGTTCCAAGAGTCAGAAGAGGAACCAGAGGTGTCGGAGATACAATCAAAACTGAACTCAGAACCGACCTCAGAGCCAACATCAGAAAGAATGGAACTGACCGCAGAACCAACAAGGATCCAACCATCTGAATCAACAGCGGTTCCATCATCAGTTCAACCAGAGGTTCCAACCGAGTCAACCGATGAGGAATAGTTCGAACAGCTGGAGGTATTCATGCCATAACATGAACCAACAACAGGGCATGAACAGCTATCATCGATAGTCAGGAAGATGGAATCAGAATCAGCCACGAAGATTCCAACATGGCGTCCGACCTCATAGACAAATCCAACAAGATAAAAAGCGCCATCAAAACAGGGGGAAAGCCTCTCCTCCGAAAGCTCACAATGGGAGAAATCCATCTCATCCCAAGAAGCAGAACATCACTACTAACAACAAGCCTAAGGATAACCGAGGTGTTGTTATAGTTGATGATGAAGGAAAAGTGATCTGGAATGATAAATCTATCCGAGTATACAGGGAAAAACGACCCACAGTTCAAGGGGGAACTGGTTCTAACCCTCCAGGACCCAACTAAAATTGGGGACCTAAGCGAGTTTCTCTGTGCAGGAACAGGAGAAACAGCTGAGGAAGAATAAAGCATCACGAACCATTCAGATAGAACATCAGCTGAAGACCAATCAGATGAAGATCATCAGTTGAAGGAAAGACAACTGAGCGTTCGAAGCCAACTGATCAGAGTCATATACAAGAAAGACAACTGAGCATTCAAGATGGAACATCAGTTGTAGGACTCAATCAGTTAGATCAACAGCTTGAAGTTCAAACTCAGCTGAGAGTTCAACTGTTCTTACTCAGACAGAAGCATTCAGATAGAACATCAGCTGAAGACCAATCAGATGAAGATAAAACGACTCAACCGACTATCAAATGTTGGAGGTCAAAGGTTAAGATTTGAATTTCAAATAAGGAAGTCAAGTGAAGGTTTGACTCTCTGTCATTACCTCATTTGGCCCAACACAAGATTGTCTCAGATGGAAAGCAGAAGCACGCAGTTGCCAAATCCGGAAAGTCTGCAGAGATGAGAGACAAGCCATCGCTTTCAAAGAACAGAGATCAACAACTCCTCCAACGGCTAGTTGATTCTCTCCGCCTATAATAGAGGCCTTCATTCATTCACCAAGATGACTGAAAAAACGAGACAGACAAGTGTGAGAAGAGATATACAAGCGAGAGAACAACTTCATTCTGCACTCAAGCAAAACTGCTGTTATCCTCTAAGAACATCACTAGTTGAGAGTTCTAGAGTGTTAAATTCTGTCGTTGTATTTTTTCGATCCAACCTTGAGAACATCACTAGTTGAGAGTTCGTAGAGTGTTAGATCATAGCTCACTTCTTGTTCGAGCTATTAGTTGGAAATCCACACTTTCTTACACCTGAAAAGGTTGTTAGGACTCTACTCTTCCCGTAACTGAGTAGATAGGTTGATAAGTACCCGTAAACTTATCTGTAAGGTTGATAAGTACCCGTAAACTTATCTCAACGGTTGCAAAGCCCGCGTAAGCTTTGTGGTTTGTCTAGAAGAACTTGGACTAAGTTGTGTGGACTCACAACTCCCCGTGGACGTAGGAGTTCTCTCCGAACCACGTAAATTCTTGTGTGTTGTGTTTATTTTTCAGTTACTTATTGCATATTCAACTGACTAACTAACCTGCATACAAACTGCATCTTTTCATATCAATTGACTTGGTTATAGACCAACCTTGCATAAAAGCGTGAGTTATATTTTTACAAGTTGTTATTTTCCACCACATTCCGCACAGCACCACTCTTCCAACTGAGTACTTTTACTCAGTTGTGAATCCAGTTGAGTCCCTGTTTACTCGGTTGTGATTGTTTTTCAAGAGTTGTTTTTTAAAGTTTTATCTGGTGTATTCCCTCCCCCTCCCTCATACACCAGAACTCGTATCGGGACCATCAAGATGTTAAACGAGTTAAGTTTACATACATGTATTGTTTAATCAAGAAAATAACGAAATAACATATCGAGTAATGGTCTTGAAAGTAATTAATTAAAATTAATTAAATAAGTTATTTTCCAAACCGTGTGGATTAAGAACAAACCAAGAAGAATTGCCGAGATAATAATTAGAAGAGTAATAGTTGAGTTAAGAATGAGAATCGAGTTAGAAATAGAAATGAAATTCCTATTTCATAAGACAATGAGTTTGGAAAAGTGTTGTTTATAAGTCGAGAAAGATAAATTATATTGTTTGAGTTACAGGATACATTATAGTCAAAACCCCTTTTGTTGAGTTCGATTTGAAGAGCAGTTCTACGTCAAGTCCCTTGGGATTGACCCCACTTGCCATTAACTACTATCTTGCTGGGCAAGAGATGTTAATAAATTTATTTGTGCAAAGAGTGTAACGACAGCGCTTCGTCAAATTGGCACCGTTGTCGGGGACCTGGTTTTAAGCTAGTTTGCTCTTCTAGTTTGAGTTGAGCAGGATTTATGTCCAAGCCATATCTATGGAGTGACGGAGATCCACAAGATTCAGGAACTTGCCCGGAGGTGATAGCAAGGAGAAATCGAGCAAAACAATGCAAGAAGAAAAGAGATTTGGAGAAAGGCGTCAATGAACCTTCGAAGTTGCCAAGCTTGACAGAAGATCAGGATATTGAGCAAGAAGAGATTCTAGCTTAACAACGAGTACAAACAACGAGAAGTTAACATCCAGTTCAGAATCAGAGACATCAATAACCATGGCAGGATCAGAGACATCAATAACCATGGTAGGACAGCAAGAGAAAACCATCCGTCAGATTATGTTCCCTGACGACAAGGGGATCTGACCTTCAAGTATCCAGTTGCCCACCATCAATGGCCACTGGGAGCTAAAACATTCGCTGATACAGATACTGCCCAGGTTTAGTGATCATCCCGGAGAAGACCCTCAGACCCATCTTTAAGACTTTGAGATGGCGATCAGCACTGTAAGGAACAATACCCCTCCTGTCCGAGATGCTATCAGAGAACGAGATGCTACCCAAGATACATTTCCAGACTACGTAAGGTTACTCACATTTCCGTTCTCACTTCTTGACGGAGCACGTGAGTGGCTTTACACCTTGCCAGAGGGAAGCATCGACACCTGGAAAAAGTTGCAGCAAGCTTTTCTTGACAAGTACATACCCGTTGGCCGGATACAAAGTGGAAGGAATGTCATTCCTCGATCAAAATAGATGGAAGTGAGTCGTTGTATGAATATTATGAAAGGTTCAAAAAGTTGATAGCGAGATGTCCTCAACATCGAATTGAGGACATTGATTTGATCGAGCATTTCTTAAAAGATTAAGGGCATATGAGAGAAAGTGGATCATTGCAGCTTGTGGGGGAACCATAGTCGATCAATCGCCAGCTGAAGTGTTCAAGAAAATAGCTGCTATGGCTGATCAATCACGAAATGAAGATGATATCCCAAGAGGGGGTATGAAGGCAGCAAGGGAAATCCCGATAACTTGGTCAGCACCATGAAAGACTTCATGGCCAAGATGAGTGGTCAAATGGAGGACTTGAAAAAGAAGGTCGATGGCAAGGAAGTTCATAGAGCTGTGAAGAAATGCGAGGTGTGTCAGGCAACATGTCATATTACCTCAGAATGTCCTAGTTGGTTTGTGGAAGAAGGAGAGGAGGTGAAGGCAATAGGTCAGAACCAGCATGGTGGTGGGTAACAAAGGTTCCAGTATGGCAATAACAACAACTATGGCAACAACTATGGCTATAGGCAGAATCAGCACGAGAACCTGAGGTATGGCAACAATCATTTTCAAATGCCTCCTGCCCACCAACAACCACAGCAGCCTGTTCAACAACAATATGTGCCTCCACCTCAATAGCAACATAACTATGTTCCTCCACATCGAGAACCAGCAAAGACAGAGTTCATGAAGGAGACCATCAATAGGTTTACCAATGAGAACCAGAGGCTTAGGAGGGATTTTGAGAACTTTCAATTGGAAATTCGAGGTCAATCGAACAACCTTCAAGCTCAATTAACTAACATAAACAAAACTCTGTCAAAGCTTGTAGATGACAAGAGCGGAAGGCTTCCTACCGAAGTGGAGGTCAACAAGGACCAAGTCAATGCTGTGACTTTGCGAAGTGGTAAGGATTTGTCAGAGGTGCTGCCTAAGACCCAACTCAAGGGACTTTCTCGAGTAGAAGAAATTAAGATGAGCTCAGGGGATATCAATGACCTCTATGTAGAGTTGAAGGTAAAGCGTGAAGAAGGGATAAAGGCCAATAAGAACCTCATCTTCGATAACGAGTAGGATGAAGCCTTGTTTGATTACGTGAAGATGGAAAGATCAAAGCTGGGGTTTGATAAAGATGACGTGTTTTTGAAATCCTTGAAGGCTGAAAAAGAAGCAGAGGCTTTGGCCAAGAGGATCGCCCCTCGCACTGCAAAGGCAAAGATCCCGTATCCAAGACGTTTTGCCTATGATCGTGATCAGAAAGAGTTGGAGGACATGATGGAGGTGTTCAAGAAAGTGGGGATTAACTTGCCACTATTGATGGCATTACAATCTATGCCAAAATGTGCAAAATTTTTGCGAGAGATGTGCTTGAAGAAGACCGAGTACCCAGATAAGGCTCCTTTCCATGTGGAGAATGTGTCAGCACTCATGAATTCTCACATCCCGATCAAGAAGAAGGATCCTGGCATGTTTGCTATCCCATGCACAATAGATACTACGTCAATACCCAAGGCGATGCTTGATCTAGGAGCTTCAATAAATGTAATGCCAAGAGCCATGTTCGACGAGATGAGTTTTGGACCTCTATCTTCTACCCGTGTTGCCATTCAATTGGCGGACTTGTCCACAGTCTACCCCAATGGAGTTTTGGAGGACGTGTTGGTCAAGGTAGGGGATCTTCTGTTCCCAGCCGACTTCTATGTTCTTGACATGGGAAAGAAAGCAATCAAGAACCCAGTGATCTTGCTCGGAAAGCTGTTCTTTAGGATGGCCTGCACCAAAATCGATTGTGATACCGGGAGGTTGACAGTTTAAGTAGCTAGAGAAGTCATCGAGTTTGACGCTTATCGGCAAAATCCAGATGATGCCCTGGAACACCTCAACACCCTCAATGCATGCGGTCGGCAAGTGGAGACATTGAACAACTTAAGTTGCTTCTTAGAAGACAACAAGGATGCAGCCCAGGCATAACTCAATCTAATACAGGGTCTTGACCTGGATCTCGACCAAGATGAGGATATTGAGGAAGATGGTGCCTTGATGGAGTTCTACGAACGCGATGCGTACGAAAGTGATAAAGATTTCTGGGAGGAGTCAGTCCATGGACATAGTTTCGACTCTACTGATGAAGATTACGGCACGGATGAGGAATTAGAGGACAATAATACTCCTAAAAACTTCCATGAAGTTGATGAGACTGAGGAGTTGGTAGAGAAATTTTGGCAACAGACAGTTCTTGAGCGGGATGCCGGCTTGCAGACAGAAGAGGATCTTGCCCAGAACGATGAACCAGCAGATGTGGAGGAATGCAGTTATGCCATGATTCCGGGCAACATGCAACCTCAGGGGTTTGAACCACTCAAAATCCCTGAATTGAAGCCGGAGGACAGGTTGGTGCCATCACTGCAAAAGGCACCTACGTTGGAGCTGAAGCCTTTGCCCAAGCACCTGAAATACATTTATCTCGGCAAGAACGAGACCTTGTCCGTGATCATATCATCCGAGTTGGTGAGGTGCTGAGCAAATACAAAGAGGCAATAGGGTGGACTTTGGCCAACATCAAAGGCATTAACCCTATGGACTGTGTTCATCACATCTTGCTTGGGGAGGATGCTGCCCCAGTAAGGGACCCGCAAAGGAGATTGAATCCAGCCATGAAAGAAGTCGTAATGAAAGAAATACTCAAGCTTCTTGACTTGGGGATCATATACCCCGTGTCTGACAGCCGGTGGGTAAGTCCTGTGCACGTGGTGCCTAAGAAGTCAGGAATCCAAGTTGTTGAGAACGATAAAAACGAGATGGTGGCCATGAGATTGCAAACCGGATGGTGAGTGTGTATAGATTACCGAAAGCTCAACCAAAAGACGAAGAATGATCACTTTCCTTTGCCCTTCATCGACGAGATGCTTGAGAGGTTAGCTGGTAATGACTATTATTGCTTTCTTGATGGTTATTCTGGTTACATGCAGATCTGGGTTGCTGACGAGGATCAAAGCAAGACCACCTTCACAGGTCCATTTGGCACATTTGCATATAGGAGAATACCATTTGGGTAGTGTAATGCACCAGGGACATTTCAAAGGTGTATGATGCACATTTTTTTGGACCTTCTTGAAGAGTGCATCGAGGTCTTCATGGACGATTTTATTGTATACGGCAAGACCTTCGAATCATGCCTTAACAACCTGGATCGAGTCTTGAAGAGATGTGTTGAAAAGAGCCTTGTATTGAACTATGAGAAATGCCATTTCATGGTAAAAGAAGGAATCGTTTTGGGGCATGTCATTTCAGGAAAAGGAATTGAGGTGGATAAGGCCAAGATCGACATTATTGCCAAGTTACCCTACCCAAGATCTGTGAAGGAGTTGAGAGGATTCCTAGGGCATGCTGGATTTTATAGGAGATTTGTCAAGGATTTTGCCAAGATCGCACAACCAATGACGAGACTACTTCAAAATGATGTGCCATGGGAGTTCAATGAAGATTGCAAGAAGGCGTTCCATGCCTTGAAGGAGAACTTGATTACAGCCCCCATTATCCAACCTCCGGATTGGGGTATGCCTTTTGAATTAATGTGTGATGCCAGTGGTTATACTGTGGGAGCAGTTCTTGGGCAAAAACGTGAAAAGGAGAGCTATGTCATCTATTACGCTTCCAAGACATTGAACCCCGCCCAATGCAATTATGCCACTACGGAGAAGGAGTTGTTGGCTATCATCTTCGCATTTGAAAAATTTAGATCCTATTTGCTTGGAGACAAGACCATAGTGTACACGGATCAAGCGGCGTTGAAGTACTTATTGAGCAAGAAGGAATCCAAGCCAAGATTGATTAGATGGATCCTTTTGTTGCAGGAATTTGACATAGAGATCAAAGACAGAGTGGTGCCCAGAACCAAGTTGCCAACAACCTAAGTAGAATCCTCCAGCCTGATGATGGGGTGCTGATCAAAGAGACCTTTCCCGAGGAGCACCTGAGTCTTGCCCAAGATGAACCATGGTATGCTGATATCGTGAATTACTTGGTGACTGGAGAGATACCCTCCGACCTTTGGCGTTATCAAAGGAACAAGCTTAAACACGAGAGCCGTTTCTACATTTGGGGCAAGCAATATTTATGGAGGGAATGTGCGGACAAAATCATAAGGAGGTGTGTCGAGGATAAAGAGCAAAAGAGCATTCTTGAGCATTGCCACAACAAGGAATGCGGAGGACATTTTGGGCATCAATGGACTGCAAGGAAGATTTTGGAGTGTAGTTTTTATTGGCCAACATTGTTCAGAGATTGTTATGAGTGGATCAAGATATGCGAGAAGTGCCAAAGAGAAGGCAACATCATAAGAAGAAACGAAATACCCATGATACCGATCTTGCCCGTGGAGGTGTTCGACGTATGGGGCATGGATTTTATGGGACCCTTGCCGAGTTCCAAAGGCAAAAAGTACATCATATTGGTAGTGGACTATGTTTCAAAGTGGGCAGAGGCTCGTGCTTCTAACAAGGATGATTCTAAGGTGGTTTCTAACTTTTTGAGAACTCAAATTTTCAATAGGTTTGGTGTACCTTGAGCTGTAATTAGTGATCAAGGTTCTTATTTTTGCAACGCAACGGGGACTGCCTTGTTCAAGAAGTATGGAGTTACTCATCGTGTGTCAACAGCCTACCACCCACAAGCCAATGGACAAACAGAGTTGTCCAATCGAATAATCAAAACGATCTTGAGGAAGACTGTGGGCACAACAAGGAAAGATTGGAGTATGCGCCTCGATGATGCTTTATGGGCGTATAGGACTGCCTTTAAGGCACCTTTTGGCATGTTCCCTTATCGCATGGTCTATGGCAAGAGATATCACTTGCCCGTGGAGGTGGAACATTGAGCACATTGGGCTGTTGCCCAACTCAACCTCGATTGGAACGAGGCAGGTGAATCAAGAAAGCTTAAGATCCAAGAACTCGACGAGATAAGACTCCAAGCCTATGACAATGTCGGCTTATATAAGGAAAGGATGAAAAAGACCCACGATCTGTTGATTAAAGAGAAGGAGTTCCATTTTGGGCAACACGTGCTGCTGTACCAAACTCGATTTAGGCTTTCTTCGGGTAAGCTCTAGACTAAGTGGGTAGGACCTTATGAAGTACAAGCCCAATTCCCAAATGGAGCTGTTGAGATCAAGGATCCCAAGAACGGGAAGGTTTTTAAAGTCAATGGCTAGCGCTTGAAGGCCTATCTTGGGCAAGAATAGTTTGTTAAGGAGGAACCATCTGAATTCCCTGTCGAGGAGGACCTCTGACTTCTAAGGAAGGGGGTGTCGTGCCCAAGACATTAAATGGGGCGCTATCCAGGAGGCAACCTGGTTAATATTTTTGTTATTTATTTTCGCGTTATTTTTTTTTTTTTTTATTTCTATCGTTTTCTTTTCATAAAAATTATTGAAAATCCAAAAAAATTAAGTTAGTCTTTATTTTATTTCACAATATTTTATTTTGAAGCATTTTATATTCCAGCCTAACCATAGGAAAGAGTTGTTTTCGGAGTGTGTTTGTATTTTGAACTGTGCAGGAGATGTTGAGCAAGATACAGGTTGTAGACCAGGAACCATGATGGAGAAGTAAGTGGGAGTTGAGCAGAGGTTTTGGGCATGAGCCAAGTTGTAGGTCGATGACTGTTCAAGGCAGTTACTGTACCCTTAAAACTAAGCGCCCTTAAAACCACCCTAGCACGTCTACTCCTTATGCTCTTCCTTGAAGGAAAAGAAATCTGTTGCTGGCTCGACCCACATCTTGCCTTCTATGTCTGCATCCTGAATTGCTTCATGTGTTGACCAAGATCCTAGCTCCTCCGGGTACTCTGTCTGTTGGCTTCAAGGATATGGGGAGGTACTTCCTGACTTGTAGAGTGTGTAAAACGTTGTTGCCCAGCTACAAGCCTCCAGCCCTATGCCCATTTGCATCGTATCGCCATCTCAGCATCTCAACAACAGATTTTCCACAGAATTCGCCCAAGATCCCACCTGTTCTTCCCTGCACACCATCTCTCAATTTTGTGTCCTCCCAGACACACTTTGACTCAATAAAGACTAAAAATACAAATAAAACACAAGAAAATATGGACACAAATATGGGTTCATCAATCATCCATGCCCTATTAATACCGATTTTATAGCCAAGATTAGGGGTTTTTATGTTGATGATCTTAGCATAATTTTGTTGTTAAAATCTAGCTCTATGTATTAATCTAAGAGTGTAGATATGATCAATTGAATGTGGAGAATTTTCTACCCTATTTTTGCATGAAAAAGTCGAAGGTTTAGGGTAGGAATATTAGAAGTTTTGTTGTGTTGTTCTTGATTGATGAATTGATGATGTTAGTGATGAATTTGAGTATGAAAATGAATGCTAAATTGAAGAAATCGAAGAGTGAAATTTGTTTGCTTTTTATCTTGAAAAAGCCGAATTATATATATATGAAGAGTTGATGATTTTGTGATGATCTTGAGAAAATAATGATAGAATGGTGAGATTGATGATTTATGCATGAATATGTGATTAAATTGAATAAAGGAATTTATTTGCTAATTTCCTTAGAAATTTCGAAGTATATGCATGAAAAAAGTTGATAGTTTTGTGATGATATTGAAGTATATTGTTAGAGTTGAGAGTTAATTGATGATACGAGCATAAATAAATAAGAATTGGAGAAGTAGGAATTTTTGTGAATTTTATTCCAAAAATTTCGAACAAATTGAAGTGAAAAACTTGTGATTTTGCGTATTATGTGTTCTAAGTAATAAGATGAGTAAAGAATAGTGAATTTAGAATTTTTTGAGGTAGAATAGTGTTTAAAATTTCTAAAATCGGATTTCTATGAAGAAAGCCCTAAAAAGGGTGATGAAATTAGGCATAAAATGAAGATTTTTTGTAATCGAGCTCGTTTGAGTAAATTGATTGAGAATTCGATCAATTGGAATTTTTATAAGTACGTTAGAACCTCGAATTATTGAATTTGGACAATTTTGGCATGAAAGTCCAAAAAAGTCGAACTCTACAAGGATTTTAAGTTAGGAATTTTTTATCTTAAGTCTATTTGAGTAATTGGATGTTAAATTCATGAAATTGAATCTATTTAAGCGAGTCAGAGCTTTGAAATTTGAAAATCGGATATGTATATATATATATATATATATTTCGAAGATTATGAGGAAATAAGGCTTGAGAAGTTAAGTTCTTTGTTTGATGAATTTGATGATTAGATGATAAAATTTGGGCTGAAAATTTATTAAGTTAGTGTTTTGAAATTCTTGAATCGGAGTTTGTACGAGAAAGATATTGAAAATCGAAGTTTTTATGATAAAAAATCTAGTTTTAAGTTTTAAAGTGGAATTGGCTAAGTTAATAAGTTGATTAAGTTTAATTATAATTAGCGAGCATGTTGGAACTTGAATCAGAATAAAATGAACCCTTATGTTTAAAAAGAGGAAAAATTGAACCTTAAGAGATTTAGAGTTAGGGTTTTCTTGTTCTATTATCGAAAGTTAAAATTGATTGAGGAATTGTTCAATTAGAATTATTTTGAGTTAAAATGTTAAGTTTGAAATTTTTTTGAGCTTGTGCACGTTTTACAAGAAAAGTGACGTAAGCTTTATTCCAAGAAATTTTATTTAAGGTTTCGGAATTTGAATCTGATTCCATATTTGAATTCCTTTATTTATTTTAAGAAAAACGAAACTGTTTTCATTAAAATCTGAAGACTTTTATTTTTCAAGTTTAAGAATCGAGCAGTATTAAGTCAATATGACATTGTGTTGAGTCTTGAATAAATTTCTGAGTTGATCTAAGTGTTTATATGAATTTAAATGATTTTCTGGAAATTTTCTAGAATATTCTGAGGTATTTGGAAAATTGTTCTTTTTCCGTCTATTTATCGAAGTCAGTCGTTTACCTATCTGTGAATGTCTAATTTCTGATGTGAAAGTCTGAATGTGAATGATTTGTGGTTTTAGCAACCGAGAATTAATCTTGCAATTTTTTGAGTTCGTTTAACGTGAGAAATCGATAAATACGAAGTTTATGTATGAATAGGGAATTCTCAATTTTCGTGAATTGTTTAAAATTTAATTTGTTTGATGTTATCGAGCTAAGTGCCTGAGTCTGAAAGTTGTTTTGTTTAGTACTTAGTTAGAATAGAGAAACCGAGAAAGATTGACTTAGTCGAGCTGAGATAAATTAAGAAGACCCAAGTCAAGTAGAAATCCTTTAGCTGAGTGTTAGAACTTGTTTCGTTTAGTTTTTCGAGTAAGTAGTCTCGTCCTTATAAGATGTTATTCTTGAAGGAACGAGCGGGACCGATAAGTAGACGAAAAAGAAGAAGAAAGCTACCCGACTAACCCTACTCAGTCAGGTGGGCTTTATAAACCGAGAACTATTGAATGTTATTACTTAATGATTATTATTATGTGAGTTTTTAAATTAATTGACTTGCCATTTTTTCTGAGTTATGGTATGTTTGATCATCTACTTGAGTTATTATCTTGTGTGAGACAGATTCACACGTGTTGTTATTTGAATTATGTGAGGTGACTCTGAGCCTTGCTTCAGTTAGGCTAATCCTAGTATTTAAGAAGGAGGCCTACTTCTTGACATAGAGATAATGTGATAGATTGATTCATACTTGCTTCTGTTATATATATTTTGACCGCGCAGTCATTTCAAGAAAAAGAAAATGATTTTTGCATTCACAAATAAAATGTTTAAATTGTACTAACACTTGTAGTGCAGTGGCAAGACAAGTTCAATTATGTAGCTGTATCGAGCAAGTTTTAAATTATTTTTACATGTATTCACTGAGTACGAAGTACTCAGCCTTGCATTTATTTCTAAACGTGCAGGTTAGCTTGGATGAAGATGGCGGAGAGTGCTCGGCAGTGTGTTCTAATAAGTTGAGTCGTTTTGTTTAAGCTTGCAATTGCATATCTTCATATATGTCATTGTTGGGACTTGAGTTAAGATTGCGCTGCATAAACAACAATGTTTCACTTGCTTTTAAAATTTTACTCTGATATTGGTGTCTACACAATGAGCTTTGTGCTCGGATCTATTTCCCCGTTTTCCTTAATTAATACTTGACTTGGATTGAGACATTTGATTTGTTTTACAACACTTGAATTATTTATCATTTCTCGTTTATTTTGAGTTAAGAATTGAAAGCATGTTGTTGTTTGTTATTGCTTTCAATCTATATTCCCTTGTTCCCGAGCATGATCCCTTATCGAGTCGAGTATTGTTTTATGGTTTCATCTTCACTATCTAATGGATTCAAGTCGTTCCTACACACTTGAATTCGGGCTGTGACACATAAGCCTTCATTTTTTCTTCAATCAAGCTCAAGGAAAGAGCTAAGAGTTGCGTGGATTCAAGATTCAACCTCTATTCCTTCTAATTTCAAGTAAGGGATCAAGAATTCCTCAGTTTTCTTCATTCTTCTTGATCGATCAACTAAATAAGTATGAGAAGGAAATTTGATCTTGATGTCTTGAGATTGAATACATGATCTTGCATACTTTCCGTGCATCAAAATAATAAAAGAAATCCATGATTCCTTAGTAGTTGTGATTGCTGAAATTTTCTAAAGAAATTAGGGGTTTTTGAGTCTTGATTTGGATCATGAATTTTCTTGAGGAATTGAGTTTCATAAATTAATATAAGCAAGTGTGTAGGATTAATTTGAGAAAAAGAATTTTTATGCTCTTGATGATGAAGATTTTGAAGGTTATGAGTATCAGAATTAGGAATTTTCATGTTATGATTTTGATGGTTAAATTGATGAAGTTTATGATGAATTTGAGTAGTTTGATGCATGATTGAATGAACAATCTAAGAGCATGAGTTTGTTTCCTCATTATTTAAGAATTTCGAATCAAATATATATAGGAGAAATAGTGATTTTGATGATCTTGAGTTCTAGATGATAGGTTAATGATGAATATATGAAATTGAATATGTTTTGAGGATGAATTGAAGAGATGAGTTTATATGTCCCAAGTATTGAAAATTTTCGAAATATATCAATAATAAAAATTGAGGATTTAAGTTTTTGTGATGTTATAGATGATTTGATGATATGAAAGTGAAATTATAAATCATCTAAGCATAATTTAAAGAGGAATTGAAGAAATAAACTCTTATGCATAAAAGTTGAATAATTTCGAACCATATGTATACAAGGAAATTGTGATTCTTGTGTCACAGCCCCAAATACCGAGGGACGGCAAGGCCGGGGTGCGACTAGGGATTGAATTAAAGAAGCGGGAAAGAAGGGGGATATGAATGAATAAACAGACAACTGTTACAGGAATTACTAAGAACTTGACTTTATTGAATAAAAAGGGAGTCAATCTTGAAAGATTGCTCGACAAAGTTCTCAAAATAAACTAAGTTCGAAGTATGAATAACTTAAACTGAAAGGATTTACAATAATACAACCGACTTTATTTAATGAAAGAAAGAGTTGATCACGAAGGATCACTCAACATAGCTATTCTTAAAAGAGACTAAGTTCAAAGAAAGAAACTTAGATCTAAAGTTATACACTAACTGAAACTAGTTCGCAGCGGAAAAACGTAGAATGATATCACATATCAAATGTGAAATCGAGGCTCAACTGAACTTTACTTCTTAAATACGACCTTTACTCAACCTCCTCCGACTTCGTCACTCAACCTGCACATTTAAAAACAAACATGCAGGGGTAAGTACATAAAGCACTTAGTGGGCACATTGCCGAAAACAACTCACAAGAGTATAGATTTTATCATGCATCTTTCATAAACACTTGTATAACTTATACTGTTGTTCATTTAATTCTGGGTAACACACTGTGAGTTTTAACTCACATCTGATCATCTGGAAAGCACTCTGTGGGCTAACTCAGAATCTATCCCTCTGGATAGCACTCTGTGGGCTATCTCAGAATCTGAACGTTAAGTTGGAATATCTGGTTAGCACTCTGAGGGCTAACTCAGAAACCAATACTCTGGTTAGCACTCTGAGGGCTAACTCAGAGAAGCATAATAAATTTCACATAAACAATTCATTTATGCTCCGATAGATACTTTAATACACACTTATCAAATATACGTAAACACTTTCGAGCAACGCTCACATAATATTACTTCACAAGTAATGGCATTCATCAGAGTTTTTGGTTTTAGAAAGCCCACCTCAAGGCGATTACAGAACTATAACACGTGCTTCCATCTCTGATCTTCCGTCCTGTCTTCTAATTTTGGTGTCGACTTCCTCCTTCATCGTACATAAAACAAAACCTCGATGAGTCGTTGAGACGACAACAGAAAACGAAAATCGGAATCAAATTTGATTTATTCTTCTATGCTTTTAAGCTTTTAGGCATTTGCACGCTTAACTAAATTCCTTTACTTAAACGGATACAAGATACGAACTCATCTTGTTTAGCACTCAAGGCTCTATACTTAACACTGAGGTCAGTAAGAAAAAGGCATTCGTTAACTCATAACGACCTTAAAGATCGAAAGAAACTAAGTTGAGAGGAAAACAACTTAGGAAATTAGGTTTTTGATATTCACTGCACAGAGTCAGGTCAGTAAGTTCGCATGGAACAGGGGATTTCGAAACAGGGGTCGTGCCCTGCACCAAAAGATAGCCTCGGATGTCTAGTTTACTCTCCAATTTGCGGACCTCAATTATGGTTAACGAGCTAGGAGATATCGCAGTTTCCGTGGAACGTCGCAAAAACTGCCGAGTGAACCCTAATGCTCGATAAAATCGACGCACGCTTTTCTAGGTTCGATTAAAGCTTAAACACTTTTAATTTCGCACAAAAACTGACCCAAGGCAGTCACCTCGTATTATTATACGTGATAGTACCCTTTTCATTTCTCGTTTATAATCACGACGATCCCAACCTCGTTGTTCAAACTATACAATTACTAAACCATTTCAAGTTCAACTTCTCATTCAAAAATTCCTAACTTCTTGTTTCTACTTCTCGATTATAACTACAACTCATCTTTTCAATACTCAGATGAACAAGTCATCAACTACAAACTCGTTCCTTAATCATTAATAATCATCAATATCCAATTAGAATCTTTAATCGTCTTTTCCATCAATACTTATTCTCGTTTGATCGTCTCTTACGAATAATCCTACATCTTTAGAATTCATTCAAATTACAACATTATTCATCAACTATTAAGAATCATAAATACGCAATTCACAACCTCGTATCATCATTTATTTCCGACTTATCGATCGTCGTTCGTCTCTTACGTAAAATTTTACATTCTCCGTTTTCATTCAAATTTTACGACAACGATTATCATCTATCAAGCATTACTAACATGCAAATCATATTATCAAAATGTTATCGAGCCTCGAGTTATCACCACATCTTCGTCTCTTACACTTTTCGTTTTAATTTTAGAAAAATCTCAATATATATTCGTCCTCATGCATCGTATAACTCATTTCCATCAACCAATCGAGCATATCATAACATTTACTAACCTAAATCGAGCCTTGTTCGTCTCTTAGGTTTTGGATTTTATTTTTAGAAAAATCTAAAACAATTCATACGATCAATTAACATCATAAGAAACACTAATCTATCATCAATTCAACAAAGAAATCGAGCATGAATCAAAAGCCCCAAATCTGAAAAATTTCGGTATTAATAGGGGTTAGGGTTCTTATTTTTCTTCATGATTTGATCCATAGAACTCGATTCTAAGTATCCTAGAACATGTATTGATCAAAGAAATCACATGTTAATCCATTCCCTAATTTTCGAAAATATAAAAGAGAGGGGAAAGGAGATTTGTTCGGATCAAACTAGAGACGAAGCTCTTACCTTTCGATATATGAACTCGGATTGGAATTTGATCGGTAGATGCAAGAGTTATCGATTTTGGAAGAGCTTGAACTTGCTTCAATGGAGGATGATGGAAGAAGAAAAATGATAGAGAGAGAATGGATGGGGAGTGGCGGTAATGGGGTGAAGAAGAAGAAGGTGATGACTCACCTATGGTGAGTCATAAGTGAGATGAAATATCCATAAAGTAGAGGTGAGTCGTTAGGGAGCGTTTGGCGAGGGAAAAATTAACGAAAATCACTCGTTTCTGGCTCTTAAACGCCGTTTTAAAAGTCGAGAAATACTTTCCTAGTTAGTTACGGAATTGACGAAATCTAATTCGTCCGTTAGATTGGAAATAATTTACGTACTCGAAAAATCTAATTCGTTTTTCAAAATCCGAGAAAAAGTCAGGACGTCACAGTCCAAAATTCGTCCGGAAAAATCATAAAAACAAATTTTCTCGGGCGAACTCATATCGAAATTTCGTGAATGTAAAAATCGGACGGTTTCCCGATCTGAGTTCTCGTACAAAAAAGTTTTCGTCTGCGAAAACCCTAATACAGTATTCGCTCGTCCGATTTCTGGAAATTATTTTTAAAAAAAGATTTCACCGTTGGTCTTAGAATTGAAAATCGGGAGCTTAGGCGTGCAAAGCCTTAATTTCTTAGAAAATTTTTATTTTAAGCGACGGAGAAAATATCGGGGTATTACATCTTGAACTCTCATGTCCAATTTGATAAATTAGATATGAATAAGTGAAATTGAAATTATTTTAAGTATATTAGGGTGTCGAAGCATTAAATTCGGATCCTATGGAATAATCCCCAAAAATATCGATGGTTTACGCCTAAAAATTAGGATTTTTGATGTTTGATGTTATTTGTTAAAATGATTGGAAAATCAATCAATTAGAATTTTTCTATGTATATTAGAGCCTCGAATTTTTGAATTCGAATTAGTTATGCTCCACTTCCTAAAAATTTCTAGACTTGGTGAAATTTGGAATTGGAAACTTTTGATTTTGACCTTGTTTGGATCAATTGATGTTAAATCTATGACATTACATTTATTCTAAGTATGACAGAACTTAAAAATGATGAAAAAGATCAAGTATAGAGATTTTCACGTTGTGCAGAAAATTTAAAGAGGAATTCGATGAAATTTTAATGTTATATGATGGAATTGGTGATCCTAAGATGAAATTGAAGTTAAAACAAATATGTCAGCTTTTTTAATTTCTGAATTGAGAGGTTGTATGAAAAAGTTATGCCAAATCAAAGATTTTATGTACTTAAAAGTTGAAATTCATGAATTATGATGAAATTGAGTAAATTGACTAGTTAATTGAGCTTAGATAATTAAATCGAGCATGTTAGAACTTGAATCGAATAAAAACGAACCATTGTGCATGAGATGGAGTAAAAGTCGAAACTTTTAAGGAAATTGAATTTAGAGGTTTTCCATTTACAAGTCGAAAGTTGAAATTGATTGAGTAATTATTCAATTAGATTTATTTTAAGTTAATTGTTAAAGTTTGAGAATTTTCGGAGTATATTTACATTTTTCGTGACAATAGTGCTTTACTTTATTCCGAAAATTTTTGCATGAGGTTTCGGAATTTTTGAATTCGTTGAATTTTTATAAGAGAAATAAAACTATTTCCATTCAAACCCGAGAACTTTTATTTTTAAGTTAAAATTCGAACAGTATCGAGTCGGCATGGGACATTGTTTTGAATCTTGAATGAGTCTCCATGTATGAAATCGAGCATGTATGAATATATGTGAATTTCTAGAATTTTTCTAGAATATTTTGAGAAGTTTTGAAAAAATTTTCTTTTTCCGACCAATTATTGAAGTCAGTCGTTTACATATCTGTGAATACGTCGTATGTGATGTGACGACTTGAGTGTGAATGAATTGAGTTTAAAATGATCGAGATTTAATCTCGTAACTTTCTGAAGTCGTTTGATGTGTGAAATCGAGAAAATCCGAGTTTATGGAATAAATAGTGATTTCTCGATTTTGATTACTTGATTAAGTTCAATTTGTCTAAGTTTGTTGAGTATGAATGTTCGAGTCTAAAGAAAGTCTGTTGGTATAGTACTTGAGTAGAGCTAAGAGTCGAGAAAGTTCGATTAGTCGAGCCGAAAAGTTAGAAATCCTTTGTCAAATAGTAATCCCAGTAATCGAGTTTAGATTTCGTTTTCATTCGAGAAAGTAGAACTCATCCTTATAAGAATGTTATCCTTGAAGGAACGAGCAAAGTTCGATATTAAGAAACGAGTGATGTCTAGAAGTAAGGAGCAAGAAGAAAAGAGGTATTCCGAGCAAACTACTGGATGGCAGGTGGGCTTTCTAACCGAAACAAATTGATTAATTCGATATTATAAGATATTATGATTATCGTATTACGTGATTTTTTAAATTAATTGACTTGTCAATGTTTGAGTTTTTATGTATGTTGCCATCTACTTGACGAGAACGAATTCGACCCTGTGTGAGACAGGATTTCTGTGTACACATAGAGGTGATCGTGTGCTTCCCTTTGGGTGAGCCGATCACGGTGTTTGAAAAGGAGGCCTACTTCTCGACACCCATATTTGATTGTAGAACTGGTATATACATGTGTTATATATTATTGTCTACACAGATATTTTCAAAAGTGAAATGATTTTTCTTGCATGCACAACATAACTGTTTTATAACTCTAACACTTGTGAAGCAGCAAGAAAGACAAGTTCAATTTATAGCTCTATCGAACAAGCTTTAAATTTATTTTGGCATGTGTTCACTCAGTACGAAGTACTCAGCCTTGCATGTTATTTTTAAAACGTGCAGGTTAGCTCATATGATGATGGTGCGGTGTGCTTGGTGGTGTTCATTGTTTCATGAGTCGAGTCTGTTTAAGCTTGGGTTATGTGTCCTCATACATATAACTTTGGAACCTAATGTAATTCTCCGCTGCAACACTGTTACTTATCGTGTTTTAAATTCTTCCAACAGTGATATTCAATTAATGAGTTCTGTGTTCGACACTTTGTTTTGATTCCCTCTCGACTCTTACTTAATAAACTTACTTCCTTTAGTTTGAAATGAGAAATTGAAAGAAAATTAATAAATATTATCACTTTCAATAAATAATCTTTTGGTATCCGAGTATGTTTCCTTGATTATTCTACATTATTTCACCCTCACTGTCCAATGGATTTCAGTCGTTCCTACACATTAGAATTCGGGCTGTGACAGAGAGGGCTTGTGTAACTGAATTAGTGTACTATTAATTAATTGTTGGTGCATTTAATATAATGTAAAAGATCTTTATTGACCTTTGAAATGATATAGCTATATCTATTGTAACTTGCTAGTCACATATATTATGGATTAATTGTCAATCTGAAACTTGAATGATGAAAACATCCTTCTAGAATGTTTTAAATCCTGATAGGAGATGTTGGGGTTTAATTTCAGTATTTTGTCTCATTTGATGTCTAGATCAAAACCGTAGCTGAGCTGTATTTGTTTGGATCATCACTTGTCGTGATTATCTCATGTGTCTCGGTGTTGTAGAGTACAAAATCATTTGAGGTAATATCTTCTTTTGTATCCTTTGATGCATTTACATCTTCAATATGCTTTGATGTGCTTGTTAGGAGATGCTATTATGGCTATTGAGTGTGCATCCATTGATGAGTACATGTTTGAAAAGATTGAATCAAGAAATCTGGTATTTAATTGAAAAATCTGGTCTTCAACCATGAAATATAATTGATTTCTTCTTGTGTTTGTGTGTTTGTGTATGTTTAGGTGTTTAATATTGTTATCGTTCTTAGATTTGTTGTTGTATGGAGTTTTTTGTGTTTGAGGTCAGATTTCAACATTATATATATAATGTATGTGTGGCAGAACATGGTATTAGAGTAGATGATTTTCTGTGTGTGTGGCCTTATCATTGAAGCTAGCTAGGAATTTCAGATTTTTAATCTTCTAGCGGCAAAAATTATGATGGATAAGTCACGGATGTCAAAGAATAGATTATCACAAGAATGTGAGGACGGAGTAGAAGCTTTCTTGCAATTCTCAATGCAAAGTGGTTGTGATGCTAATTGTGTGAGGTTCGTGAAGAATGGGCAACCTGTATGATAAAACATGTTTTTAAGTGAGAGGTATTGTGTCCATTTAAATTGTTTTTGCTTGAGACTATATTCTTCTGATATGTTGTTGAATTTGAGTAGTGTGGTGATGATTTGCTGCTTACTTCTCTAACAATGGCAGGATTTAACTATGAGCCATTGAGCTGAATTCCTGGGTCCGATGCAAATGGATGAGTTGAGTTAAACGAAGTGTAGTTTTTGAGGTTCTTACTTATGCAAAACATATTTTGGAACACTTGTTTGAAATTTAGACTATATTCGGATGATTATTGTATAAATTATTGGATGATATATGATATAAATGTTATGGATGATTTTGATAATTTCGTTGTTTTAGAATTATTTTTTTTAATGTAATATAAATAACAGAAAAATCAAAATAGTAGGAATACATAACGGTTCTCAATAGAAACACACATAACGGTATCGAAAAAAATGTTATTTTTAACCAAAAGGATAACGTAAACAAAGTGTTATCTAACGGCAAAATAACGTTAAGTATGATGACGAAAAAAAATCGACGTATATTTCATAACGGAGAAAAAGAGCTTTCGTAACGGTAAAAAGTGTTATGTTTAACAACCATATATAACGGTAATAAATCATTATTAATACTGGTCAAACCGTTCTGTATGACATAATAGATCACAGAGAAAATTTATCTTTCATAACGGAAACAAGCGTTTTGTAACACATATGGATAACGTATATTTTGCCGTTATGTATACTTAAAAAATAGTTATGTATGTGCACATAGATAACGAAGTTTCACCGTTATGTATGAGCACATCATACATATCACCACTATACATGACGGTTTTTTTGATGCATAGATAACAGAGAATCACATGAGCGCATCATACTTATCACCACTATACATGACGAATTATTTGATGCATAGACAACGGAGAATCTCCATTATCTATGAGTGAAAATGTTGTAGTGCATTGTTGGGAAATTTAAGTAAAGTTTTGATTGATTCCAAAACCAACTGACCCCAACCGAGTAGATGTTGCCAGATTCTAATGTTAGTAGTTAGGCTCACTGTTTGAGCAATGTTAAGATTTTATCTTTACAGGTCTCCAGCTGAAGACGGCAACATGGTGTTACTCGGATAGAACATCAGTTGTAAGAAAGACAAATGAGCGTTCAAAGGGGAAGATGTAAGAGAACAGCAGATGGAAGAAAGTCATCTGAGCGTTCGAGCCGACTGACCAGATTCAGAACACAAGAAAGACAACTGAGCGTTCAAGAGATAGAACATCTGTTATGAGAAAGACAACTGAGCGTTCAAGATGGAACATCAGTTGCAGGACTCGAACTGATAAGATCGACAACATGAAGTTCAAGAAAGCTGAGAGTTCAACGGTTCCAATTCAGACAGAAGGTCAGATGGAACATCAGCTGAAGACCACTCGGATGAGGACCAAAACTTCTCAACCGACTAAACAAGGTTGAAAGTCAAAGGTTGAAGATTTGAATTTCAAATAAGGAAGTCACGTGAAGGTTTGACTCTCTGTCATTACCTCATTTGGCCCAACACAAGGTTGTCTCAGATGGAAAGCAGAAGCACTCAGTAGCTAAATTAGGAAAGTCTGCAGAGATGAGAGACAAGCCATCGCTTTCACAAGACCAGAGATCAATGGCTCTTCCAACGGCTAGTTGATTCTCTCTGCCTATAAATAGAGGCCTTCATCCATTCACCAAGACTTAGAAGACGACAAGAGATAGACGAGCGAAAGAACGACTTTATTCTACACGAACTAAACTGCATTCAACCTCTAAGAACATCACTAGTTGAGGGTTCATAGAGTATTAGATTCTGTCTTGGTGTTTTTTAGATCTTAGTTTGAGTCATCTTTTGTTCAAGCTTAGATCCTAGCTCACTTCTTGTTCGAGCTAGTAGTTGGAAAAACCCACCCTTTTACACATCCTCTCAAAAGAATTGTTAGGACCCTACTCTTCCCGGAATTGAGTAGATAGGTTGATAAATACCCGTAAACTTATCTGTAAGGTTGATAAGTACCCGTAAACTTATCTTAACGATTGCAAAGCCCGCGTAAGCTTTATGGTTGAAGTCCTAAAGAAATTGGACTGAGTTGTGTGGATTCACAACTCCCCGTGGACGTAGGAGTTCTCTCCAAACCACGTAAATCTTTGTGTGTTTGTGTTTATTATTCAGTTATTTATTGCATATTCAACTGACCAACTAACCAGCACTCAAACTGCATTCTTACATTCTCAACTGATTTGGTTATTGATCGACCTTGCATATCTGAGCGTGAGTTATATTTTACGAGTTGTTATTTCCACCACATTCCGCACAACACTACACTTTCAACTGAGTATCCTTACTCAGTTGTGATTCCAACTGAGTTTTCTTACTCGGTTGTGATATTTTCAGGGGGTTGTTTTAAAATTCCTAACTGGTGTATTTCCCCCCCCCCCCCCATACACCAGAACTCGTATCGGGACCATCAAGTGGTATCAGAGCAGTGGTTCAAAAAACTGCTGACTCTGTTTCACGAGGTGCAAATCGAGTTGTTTTCTTCAGTGGTCAACTGAAGCGATCTTTTTCACGCTAGTGCATATCTGCTTGCATTTGTTGTCTGATTATTGTGTGCAGATGGATGTTAAAGACAAGATCGTTGTCATGTTCTCGATTGTGAACTATACATCCTAGAGAACTCGGATGAAGAAGATTCTACTGTCAAAGCATCATCGAATGCAACAAGTAATCACATCCGGACCGATCACCATCATGGAGAAAGTCACTCGCACTTCTACAAATCCCAATGATGGGGATGCAACTGAGGTGATGGTTGAGAAAAAGCCAGAAGACTTCACTCTAGAGAAAGCTAAAGTGAGCCAGCTAGATATCTGGGCTCAGAGCACTATCATATCCATAGTTGGACAAGACTATCTTCCTTGGATAGAAGAGTGCGACACCGCTAAGGAGATGTGGGATATTTTGGCATCTTTTAGTGAAGGGAGTGACGAAACCAAGGAGAACAAATTCTCCCATGCTTGTCAAGATTTTGACAACTTCTGCCTAAAAGCTGATGAAACCATTGATCAGTTAGAGCTTCGGTTCATGGATATCATCCGAAGGATTCAGTCTGTCCGAAGAGGAAAATATACTTTGAGAGAGATCAACCTCAAAGTATTACAAGTCCTACCAGCTGAGTGGGACACCTTCACCAACATCCATGAGAGCCGAGCTGATCTTGGAGAAATGGGAACTGATAGACTGTTCTCAATCCTGAAAGGAAATGAGTACAAGGTGAACCGACGAAGATCAACTCAGTCCTCGGGGCAGTCGAGTCGACATGAGGATGTTGGTTCAGCAACAAAGACAGTAGCACTTCGAGCTGACTACTCCAAGCCGCGAACATCAAGGCCAACACGATCTGCAGACACAGCTACGAAGGAGCCAAGCAGAGAAGAGCTGCAACAGAGCATTGCCGCCATGTCAAAGAAGCTAGCTGACATGGATGCTCAGTTCGGAAAATACAAAAGGTTCTACAAATCCAACCGAACTCGAGATAACTCAAAGCCTGTGAACAACAGTTGCTTTGAATGTGGCAAAGAGGGACACTTCAAAGCAGATTGTCCAGATCTTTCGAATAAAGAAAGAGAAGCGTTGAGGGCCAAGAAAAGTGTAAAGAACAAGGCCATGGTTGCAGAAGAAGCAGCTGACGACATGGACATCTTCACAGACACTGAAGATGAAGATGAGCTGACTTCCACCAACAACGCTATCGAACAGGATCAATGTCTCATGGCATTTGGAACTGAACAGGATGATACTGAGGTACATTCTAATCCAGTTAATTTAAATTCTTCTATTGCTACTAACATGCAGGAAACATTGAATGAAGAGTTGGAACTCTCCTGGGATGACTTCCTAGCACTCAATGAGGAAGTGTAACAGCAATCGGTTGAGTTTAAGAGTCTTCAAGATCAGTTTGCCAGACTTGAAGAATCCTTAACCAAAAAGGACAATCTGATTAAAAGTCAAACCGAAGAGATTGATAATCTCAAAAATCAACTGAATGAGGCCAACCGAACTAATGCTCCAACCGATGAGGAGTTGAAGAAGCAGATCAAGGAGCAGCATGATCAGTTGAACAAGCAAGAGGCACAGATCGACCAGCTGACGAAGAAGTCAGATGCACAGACCGAGCATATAGCTGTTCTTCTCAAGGATCTACAAACTGAGAAGGACAACCTGATAAAGCTATATCAATCATCCAAAATCATCGAGAATCTTATCAGTTATCAAAGACAAATGGATGACGTGTCTGGACTCGGTTACGACATGGTCAATGACTCTGGAATCCCACCCGCAACCTTTGTCAAGGCTGTGGAGGTCACGATTGCCAAACCAGATCTGGTTGAGTCTGCAACTCCCCAAATTAATCCAACCTCCACGTCACAGCAAGCACAACCAGCTAAGGAAATTGCAGCTGACAAAGGAAAAGGAGCTATGGTTGGAGAACTGAAGAATTCATCAGTTGGGACTACAACCGAGGGGGAATGTTCCAAGACTCAGAAGAGGAATCAGAGACGTCGGAGATACAATTAGAACCGACCTCAGAACCGACCTCAGAAGAGATGGAATCAACCAAATCAACAGGGATTCAACCATCAGAATCAACATCGGTTCCATCATCAGAACAACCAGAGGTTTAATCAGAATCAACAAATGTGGAACAGTTCCAACAGCTGGAGATATTCATGCCAGAACATGAATCAACAACAGGGCATGAACAACTGTCGTCGACAGTCAGGAAAATGGAATCAGACTCAGCCACACAGATTCCAAAATGGCGTCCGACCTCATCGACAAAACCAACAGGATAAGAATCGCCATCAAAACAAGGGGAAAGCCTCTTCTCCTAAAGCTCACAATGGGAGAAATCAATCTCCTCCCAAGAAACAAAACATCAACACTAACAACAAGCCTAAGGATAACCGAGGTGTTGTTATAGTTGATGGAGAAGGAAAAGTGATTTGGAATGATAAATCTATCCGAGTATACAGGGAAAAACGACTCACAGTTCAAGGGAGAACTGGTTCTAACCCTCCAGGACCCAACTAAAATTGGGGGCCTAAGCGTGTTTCTCTGTGCAGGAACAGGAGAAACAGCTGAGAAAGAATAAAGCATCACAAACCATGTGGGTGATGGATAGTGGATGCTCGAAACACATGACAAATCTGGGGATTTGCTTGGAAGTTTCGTGGAGAAGGAAGGACCATCAGTTACCTTTGGTGACAACTTAAAAGGTCACACCAAAGGCTACGGTACCCTTGAAACCAATCATGTATCTATTTCTAATGTTTCATATGTTCATGGATTGAAGCATAACTTGCTCTCCATCAGCCAATTCTGTGATAATGGTTTCTCCGTCAAGTTTGATGCACAAGGCTGCAGGGTTAAAAATGTTGAAACAAAGCAAGTCATATTGTTGGGAAATCGATCCCCAACCGGGAATGTCTACTATGCAGATTGGAACAGTAGTCCTCCTGAAACCTGTCTGTTATCAAAGAGCAGTTCAAATGTGAGCTGGTTGTGGCACAAAAGGCTCAACCATCTGAATTTCAAGACAATGAACCGACTTGCAAGACAGGAACATGCAAAGGGCATTCCGAACCGAGTGTTTTCAACAACACATATCTGCAGTGCATGTCAGTTGAGAAAGCTCGCTAAAACCTCTTTTCGATTGAAAACAAATCCCTTAACCGACCGAGTATTGCAGCTGATCCATATGGATCTCTTCGGGCCAGTTACACCAAAACGCATGAATGGTAACGAGTATACACTAGTTGTTACTAATGATTTTTCTAGGTACACGTGGACCATTTTCATGCGACACAAGAGTGAAACCCGAGATGAGCTACCCAAGCTGATGGATCGGATATCGAACCAACAAGAGATGAAAATCATTTCTATCCGGTCAGATCGTGGAACCGAGTTTCTAAATGAAACCATCATTGAATACTGTGAGAAGCACGGAATCACTCATCAAACATCAGCTGCGCGTACTCCACAATAGAATGGAGTAGCCGAGCGAAGGAACCGAACGCTGAAGGATGCTGCAACATCCATGTTGACAAGCTCAGCTCTGCCAAAGAGATTTTTGGCTGAGGCAATCAACACAGCCTGCTACACCCAGAACCGGTCTCTTCTGACCAAGCGGTTGGGAAAGACTCCATATGAGCTGTGGAGATGCAGGAAGCCAGATATTTCATATTTTCGCATTTTTGGTTCTAAGTGTTATATTCACAACAATGGGAAGACTCAGTTGAAAACTTTTGACGCCAAGGCTTCGAAGGGCATATTTCTCGGATATGCCGCTCAGATCAAGGCTTATAGAGTTTTCAACAACAGCTCTCGTGTTGTGGAGATAACACCTCATGTTAGTTTTGATGAATCTACTTTTGAGTGCAGAGAACAGACTAAAGGACAACAAGCTGATCAACATTCCACCAGCTCTCACCAGATCACAGGTTCTAAGGCAGAAGAATCTAGCTGAACCATTGGTATGGGCAACTGAGGATGATGATCCTTGTTCCTCTGAAGATGAATGTGAGGACCCCAGCTCATCTTAAGGGGGAACTTCAGCTGATGTCACTCCAACTGCATCAGCATCCGAAGCCCAATCGAGCCCGGTTCAAAATATTGTCCATGTTGAGGATCCAGACTTCACAACTGATAAATCACCAGCTCAGAAGATCCCAGCATCTCCTACAGCTCAGGTTAACCCATCAGTTGAAATCTCGGAACAACCACTGTTGGAAGAAGAAGGAAGACGCAACAAGAGATGGTATGAAGATCATTCCACAGACAACATCATCGGAGATCCAACCGAAGGTGTGCGTACTAGAAGCCGAGTTGCAAATTCAGACTCAGCTGAGAAAGATTCCAACACTTACGGTCAATACGCTGAGGAGCTGGCAGTTCTGGAAGAGTTCGAACAGGCAGGAGATGTTGCCATGATTTCATGTTTCGCAGCTGATGTGCCAGAACCGAAGAATGTTGTGGAAGCTCTCAACTGTGTTTATTGGACAACAGCCATGCAAGAAGAACTGAATGAATTTCTACGCAACTGTGTATGGAAGTTGGTAGATAGACCAAATGGTGTCAAAGTCATTGGATTAAAGTGGATTTTCAAAAACAAGAGAGACGCCATTGGATTCATCGTGAGGAATAAGGCAAGGTTGGTAGCTCAGGGATATTGCCAACAAGAAGGAATTGATTTCGAGGATTCCTTCGCGCCTGTTGCAAGGTTGGAAGCCATCCGAATTTTTCTAGCCTATGCCGCATTTCACAAATTCAAGGTCTATCAGATGGATGTGAAGTGTGCCTTCCTCAACGATGACATTAAGGAAGACGTTTATGTTGAACAGCCTCCAGGTTTTGAGACTGGAGATGGAAGAGTGTATAAGTTGAAGAAAGCAATCTATGGATTGAAGCAAGCACCTAGGGCTTGGTATGACACTCTATGTGGTTTTCTTCTGACCTCGGGGTTCAAACGAGGGTCAGTTGACAAAACACTGTTCACCATAAAAGTTGGAGAAGACATACTTGTTGTGCAAATCTATGTTGACGACATCATATTCGGTTCCAAGTCGGAGGAGCTGTGTGTGAAATTCTCAACTCTCATGAAGGAGCAATTCAAGATGTCAATGATGGCCGAGATGAATTATTTTCTAGGGCTACAGGTGAAGAAGTCACCAAAAGGGATTTTTATCAATCAGTCCAAATATACAAAGGAGCTCATCACAAAGTTCGGTTTGCAGTCAAGTAAAACCACTAGAATCCTGATGAATACTAACTGGAAGATTGAACCCGGATCTGAGGGAAAACTCGTGGATGCCAGTAAGTATAGAGGGATTATCGGTTCTTTGCTATATCTAACCACCAGTCGGCCAGATATATCTAACGCGGTTGGAGTGTGTGCTCGATTCCAAGTTCAACCGAAGGAAGCACACATGTTGGCAGCAAAGAACATCATTAAGTATCTGAAGGGCACTGTTAATGTTGGGTTGTGGTATCTAACTGATGACAATATCCAACTGTCCGGATACTCAGATGCGAATCTAGCCAGAGATCGGTTGGATAGGAAGTCCACATCTGGACAATGTCAGTTCATGGGAAGCAAGCTAGTCTCATAGTTTTCCAAGAAACAAGCATGTGTTGCCACCTCTACAACCGAGTCAGAGTACATGGCTGCCGGTAGTTGTTGCATGCACGTGTTGTGGCTCAAGCAACAGCTGAGAGGTTATGAAGTAGCAATTGGACAGGTCCCTATTCATTGCGATAGCTCAAGTGCCATTGCTATCTCCTTGAATCCTGTTCACCATTCTCAGACGAAGCACATTGACATCCGACATCATTTTATCCGAGATCATATTGAGAAGAAGGACGTATCCATGGAGAAAATTCCAACTGAGATTCAGAGAGCTGATATCTTCACCAAACCTCTAGCCGAAGCGCGGTTCAAGATGTTATGTAATCTCCTTGGATTGTTGGATCCATCAGATGAGGAACCAGCTGAGGTGAAGAGATAGATATCCATCTGAGGGGGAAGCTCAGATGAAGGGGGAATTTCAGATGCGGATCGCCAACCGAAGACATCAGACGTCAGCTGAACAGACAAACTCGAGTCAGCTGATGGTATGCTGCAACATTGGATCAGACGTCAGCTGAATAGATGAACTCGAGTCAGCTGATGGTATGCCGCAACATCGGAACACAGCTGATTCCGACATCAGCTGGGAGGTATTACACAGCTGATTCCGACATCAGCTGGCATGTAACATTTATGGCTGAAGGTGTTTGTGTCTTAAATGAGAATTTTTGAAATAAATTCAAACATTCCTGAGCATGTCAGTTAGACTAAAATAGCCATCATAGCGCATTTAATGTAAAGTACGGCTGAACATCAATAGCCTACTTTATAGTGCGACTGGGCTGACATGAAAACATTTCAACTTCTCACGTGCTGGTTGGAACTCGGATTGTGACGTCAAGTCAAAGCTAGTCAACAGTCGCGAGATCTCAGCCGTTGATGGATTCGCGCCATTCAACCCTAGCCGTCGATTTCAACCTAGCCACTAACCTATAAAAGGCGGAAAATCAGGAAGTGATCTTTTACCTTCTACATTTGTGATTATCTGCAGTAACTGTTCATCTTCGTCTTTGTTTTTGTCTCACCATTTTCTGCAAAGTTTTTCATCTCTTCTTATATAAACCTCACTGCATTACAAAAATGGCACCAAAAAGAAAGAAGATGGCATCCTCTAGAATCTTTCGACATGCTGCTCTCCATGATCCACTTCGAGCAGATCTTATCAGCAGATGAACTAGATCACCGGTATTGTCTCCCCTCGCCGAAATTTTCAGGGAGAACAGCCTTCTGGACTAGGCGACGCTATTCCTGTCCCACCTTCTCAGGCGACAAGTCGGGGAGTTCTACCTGAACTTGCGATCACCCATCGACAGCCGAGATGGCCTTGTCACAGAAGTCTCTTGTCGACAATGGGATGTTCCTGCCAGAACCATCCGCCGTGTCACCGTCCCCATTCCAGTTTCCGACATTCTACGCCAAATCATTCCACCAAATCATTCCACCACAGACACCATCGACAACATCACCGATGTGAAAGCCGATGAATTTCTGGAGAGTGCTCTCATCACTCTAGAAAAATTAAGGAGCAATATGCAGAGAACAAAGTTGAAGCCAGAACATCGACTTCTGTTCGATGTTGTGTCCAAAGTTGTCTTCGGCTACAGCGGGGCCTTTGGAGACATCAGCCGCCCGAAGCTCAAGCAATTGATTGCTTTGGAGCACAAACACAAACATGACATCAACTAGTCTCAGTATTTTGAACACCAGTTGACTCTGGAGAAGTAGAAGATCTCTGAATCCACAACCGAATCTGGAGAGAAGTTGTTGAGTGTCAAGGGAACTCTCAACTTCGGTTGTAAAATTTCTGCTCTGATCCTTTTTGCAACAAAGGATCAGAACATGGTCTGGGACGACTGTGAGGAGACGCCTGTGAAGAGGCTGATGTTGTTCCCAACAGCTAAGAAGGCTCAGGATGTGATCAGGAGTGTCTACACTCCCAAGGATAAAAGAGAAGTTGTGAAGACAGATGAAGAAAAAGACACAGCTGAGGAGCTGCCCCCAGCTGCCGCCCGCAAATCAAAATCAACAGCTGCACGCTGACAAAGAGCTGAGTCGGAGAAGGAGAAAGCTGAAGAGCCACCTAAAAAGAAGATGAGGCTGCGTATCAAGAATTAGTCAGCTGCCAAACCAGCTGAGGAGGTTCCAGCTGAGGATGTACCAGCTGAAGATGTACCAGCTGAGGATGTACCAGCTGAGGAGATACCAACTGAGGAGACAACAGCTGAGGAGACTCCAGCTGTGGAGGCACCAGCTAAGGAGCCATCTGAGTCGAGTCACTCAGTTGACAAGGATGCATTCATGATCGTTCCTCGCGCAGGTGGAACTGATGAGATGGATGGCATGGAAACGGATCTCTCCTCGGATGCATCTTCTTCATCTGAGGAAACCGAAGACATTCCAACCTCCCCCATGGCAGGAGCTGATGCCGTACAGCTCGAACAGGTTATCCCAACCGACACACAGCCAGATATTCCGAGCTCACTGCTCGAACATTGAGACCACTCTTTTGGCCAATGTTGATGAACCTATTGATACCAACCTCCCCACAGAATCCGAAATTCCGAGCTGCCCGCTCGATGCCAACGTTGAGACCACTTCTTTGGCCAACGTTGAGGAAACACTTGAACTGATTCCTTACGAGAATCTATCTCCTTCCCCCATCGATGACGAAGCTGATCGTCAAGCCGTCGCGTTGGAGCATGAAGGCAAGGTGGCCTACTGCTTCCAGAAGCTGATCGGGATGTTCACTGAAGCGCGCGACATGCCGATTTTTGCTACGCTTGGAACCGAGCTGTTGTATCAGTTCAACCTCATCTTTAGTCACTGGTATGTGAAGGAAGATACCATAAGGGTACACAGCTGGAACCAGCTGAAGGCAGATGAGTCGCGCATCAGAGATTACTTCAACTACACCAACCTGGAGGTTGCATACAACAACAAAATCGCATTGCTGACGCGTCGTCTGGACCTCAGCAAGGCGGAAGGAAGAGACACGAGAGAAACAGCTGAAGAAGACTGTGTCAAATTCCTGGACAACATGCTAATCAAGTCTGCCGATTTTGTTAATAACCTGGACGTTGCCGCCGCCGCAGCAAAGGAAGAAGAAGAAGAACTGAAACAGTACATGGCCAACCGCCAAGCCATGGTCACTGTTGAACCGCCAACAACCTCTGACCAACCAGCTCCAGCTGATCAGCCAGCACCCTCAACTGAAGACATATGCGAGCTGATCGCTGAGAGGGTTAATCAGCTGATGATGATGGAAGCTCAAGCGGAGAAGCACAAGAAGCTGCAGGAAGAGAATGATGAGCTGAAGATGAAGCTGGACGAATTCTCAACATCTACCAGTCGAGACATCAATGCACTGAGGACAACCATTCATGGAATCAAATCCGATCTGAACGTGTTCAAGTCCATATCTAATTCCAACCTCGCCAAATCCCAACAGACTCAAGATGAAGAATGGGATTCTCGGTTTGAGTCAAGATGGGCTGAGTTCGTTGCTTTCCAAACCGAGGTGAATGAAAACCTCGCTACACTGAAGAAAGCCAAGCAAGAGCGTCTTGACTTTGAACTGGCAAAGAAGGTTGAAGTGGAGTGCGCGGTTGATGAGCTCTTCAACAGAATTCAACAAGCTGAACAACAACTCACCTCTCTGGATGGCTCAGTCGCAAGCCTTGTTGCTGATGCCAAAAAGGGGGAAGATGAGAAGCAGGGGGAAGTTGAGACTGGTGAAGATGTGCAGGAGGAAGATGAGAACCAAGAAGCTGAAACCGAAAAATCTCAGCCAAAGAAGACTCCGAAGAAGAAGTCCACTCCAAAGCCAACCGACGTCGGCGGAGCTGAAATGGCAAAAGACTTGGAGCAGGCGGAGAAGTAGGGAGTTTCCTACAACTCTATAGCCGAGATTGCAGTCGAGCTTGATGCGGAACTCGACGGTATCACAACCAAAGACTATGGATGTTGCTGAGAAGGACTACATGAACCCGGAATGGGTGAAGAAATTTGCTGCAAGACAAGCTAAAAGAATCAACAAATTTGAAGAGGAGCTTGCCAAGGTCACCAAGAACCTGGACAGGAATGTTGCCTCCCGCAGCCGACGCCGCATAGATAAACATCAAGTGAAGGCTGAGGCAAGGATGAAGCAACAGTGACTGCCAGGAACAATCAAACTTCAAAGTCGATTCAGGCATGTGGATAAGTGGATGCCAGTTGAGTGGAATGAAGACTGGGACACATTCAAACAGGAGTTTGTGAATGATTTCTACTATAGGAAGGTATTCACAACTGACGATCCGAGGAAAGCTTTCAAAGAAGCGCTGACCGAGCTACACTCTGGGGACCCGGGCATGTTCAGCCAGTTCAGGCGAGCAATGATAGATGCAAAACTGGATATGAACACAGTCCCGGTCCCTCAGAAGGTCACTTATCTCCCTCCCTTCCTTCCGGACTCAAGAAACCCCAACCGTCAGAAGATAGCAACTGAGGCAAGACAAGTTTGTCGAGAGCATGGGGTTGACATCTCGAAAGAGTTAGAGGCGAAAAGAGAAATTTTTGTTAGAATTTTTGGGAAGTATGGGCTAAAGCATTAGCCAAGTTAAAGTTTTTGAGCAACTGATGTATTTTGATCTTTGTGCATTTTGTTGTAACCATCAGTTGTAATGAAAACTTTTCATCAGATATACGATTCACCTTGACGTACAATCTCTAGTTGTCCAAGCTCTGAATCGCAAAGTTATTTCAATACCATGTTATAATTGTGCTAACCCTTTGATGTTTTAATCTTATAGACTGTCTAGAATTTCAGCTGAGATTTTAGATAGGTCAGTAGGGTTTAGATCAGTTTGATCAGTAAGGGTTTTGGCATCCCAAAAAGGGGGAAATTGTTGGGAAATTTAAGTAAAGTTTTGATTGATTCCAAAACAAACTGACCCCAACCGAGTAGATGTTGCCAGATCCTAATGTTAGTAGTTAGGCTCGCTGTTTGAGCAATGTTAAGATTTTATCTTTACAGGTCTCCAGCTGAAGACGACAACATGGCGTTACTCGGATAGAACATCAGTTGTAAGAAAGACAACTGAGCGTTCAAAGGGGACGATGTAAGAGAACATCAGATGGAAGAAAGTCATCTGAGCGTTCGAGCCGACTGATCAGATTCAGAACACAAGAAAGACAACTGAGCGTTCAAGAGATAGAAAATCTGTTACGAGAAAGACAACTGAGCGTTCAAGATGGAACATCAGTTGCAGGACTCGAACTGATAAGATCGACAACATGAAGTTCAAGACAGCTGAGAGTTCAACGGTTTCAATTCAGACAGAAGGTCAGATGGAACATCAGCTGAAGACCACTCGGATGAAGACCAAAACTTCTCAACCGACTAAACAAGGTTGAAAGTCAAAGGTTGAAGATTTGAATTTCAAATAAGGAAGTCACGTGAAGGTTTGACTCTCTGTCATTACCTCATTTGGCCCAACACAAGGTTGTCTCAGACGGAAAGCAGAAGCACTCAGTTGCCAAATTAGGAAAGTCTGCAGAGATGAGAGACAAGCCATCGCTTTCACAAGAACAGAGATCAACGACTCTTCCAACGGCTAGTTGATTCTCTCCGCCTATAAATAGAGGCCTTCATCCATTCACCAAGACTTAGAAGACAAACAAGAGATAGACGAGCGAAAGAACGACTTTATTCTACACGAGCTAAATTGCATTCAACCTCTAAGAACATCACTAGTTGAGGGTTCATAGAGTATTAGATTTTGTCTTGGTGTTTTTTAGATCTTAGTTTGAGTCATCTTTTGTTCAAGCTTAGATCCTAGCTCACTTCTTGTTCGAGCTAGTAGTTGGAAAAACCCACCCTTTTACACATCCTCTCAAAAGGATTGTTAGGACCCTACTCTTCCCGGAATTGAGTAGATAGGTTGATAAGTACCCGTAAACTTATCTGTAAGGTTGATAAGTACCCGTAAACTTATCGTAACGGTTGCAAAGCCCGCATAAGCTTTGTGGTTGAAGTCCTAAAGAAATTGGACTGAGTGGTGTGGATTCACAACTCCCCGTGGACGTAGGAGTTCTCTCCGAACCACGTAAATCTTTGTGTGTTTGTGTTTATTATTCAGTTATTTATTGCATATTCAACTGACCAACTAACCAGCACTCAAACTGCATTCTTACATTCTCAACTGATTTGGTTATTGACCGACCTTGCATATCTGAGCGTGAGTTATATTTTACGAGTTGTTATTTCCACAACATTCCGCACAGCACTACACTTTCAGCTGAGTATCCTTACTCAGTTGTGATTCCAACTGAGTCTTCTTACTCGGTTGTGATATTTGCAGGGGGTTGTTTTTAAAATTCTTAACTGGTGTATTCCCCCCCCCCCCCCTCCATACACCAGAACTCGTATCGGGACCATCATGCATGCTCAAATAACTCATCACATCTTTGATTCAGATAACCGAAACAAGTAAAATCACATAAAAGCACTCAAGGGCATTTTGGTATTTCACGAGAAAAATTTCTTTGCTCGGAAATTTTTATCACACAAAATCACATCAACGGATAATTCAAGGCATATTAATATAATCAAGATAAACTTAAAGACTTGAAAAGATCGGGGTATTACAGGATCCTTCACTCCTTGGCCTGATTTATTGACACTTGTTTCCCTTTCCAAGTTTTTTCTTTCTTCAAGGCATATTAATATAATCAAGAGTAAGGATACGCTTGTGTATCAGAATAAAGATGAGGAGAAAATTTGAGTATTGATGACGTAGCAGTAGTCACAGAGTATGAACATGTTTTCCGAGAAGTTCTGCCGAAATACTGCATGATAGGCAATTGAAGTTCACGATTGATTTGGAGACTGGTGCAACCTCAACTCTGCTGATAAGCGTCCCTGACGCACTGCTCAACTCGCTACAGTCAAACCTCCACTGCCCTCTATGGCCTGATCCTCCTTAGGGTCCTCATCCGTATTCTCATCAGGGTTCTCTTCTGGATCCTCATCCGGGTCCTCATCCTCTGACTCTGAACCAAAGACGAGCTAAGGTGCCTCGTCAACTCTCAAGGTAGTGCCGTCTGCAAGTATAAGTGGTGGCGGCGCAGACAACTCTGAATCTGTCATCTCGGTATCTGAAACCAGGTAATCCCAGCAGGTCACTAACGCCCGCTTCTTCGGAGGTAGCAGGTGGTCGGGAAGGGACTAGACTCGTACTTCTCCCTGGAACGGACCCTAGATGGTCCTACCTCAAACTCTGCTCTAACTCTAGCCAATTCCGCACAAATCTCGTCAAGCGGTCTGTATGAAGTTGGTAACTGTAACAGGCGGTAAGCTCTGCGTCAATCACTGGGTACTCTGCCTCTGAAACTAACCCCTCTGTGCCCTTGCTAGGTACAATCACGGGAGGGATCTCTACTGTGCATCCATCTCTGGACCTATCTCATCGTGCTCTGATTCTGAATCCACCTGGAAATCAGTGTAGGGAGGATGTGTCTGAACGGGGTATGCTGCTATGTGTCTGCTCTGGAAGAAACGCCTGTGTACCTCTAAAGCGAATCCATAATAATCACCTGTCGACTCTACGTCGTCGTCAAACATCTCAAAATAGTACCATGCTGTATCATATGCTCAACCATACCATTCCTTTGGCAGTCGTCTAATTAAGTCGAAGATAGCCTAATCCTCTGTAATAGCATGCCGAGTAGTTACTAATCCTTTGTCCTATGTCATGTCTCGGGTTTGTCTCGAAAACTCGATACTTATCCAAAATATGATCTGCCCAAGTACGCTGTGGTGGGGATTGACTCTCCTGAGCTATATCACTACTAGAAGTCATCCTTTTGAACATAAGTTCTAATCGTCATTGAATTCGATCGATTCTTGACAAATTTAATCAAGCTTCGTGCTTGATTCTTAATATTTATAAAACATATTTCCCTCTCGAAGTCCATATATAGCGAACTCTGCTGAAAAAAAAACAAAACGGTACGACGTCGTCATGTTACTTATACGTAAGTAACACTTATTTATTTCATTCGTCTTTGATTCCCTTTATTCTGTCCTCTTCGTCTCGATCTCATCTTCCTTGATGTGAAGCCATCGTTTCTCGTACGTTTACTCGTTTCTTTCGCTCACTTGGTACCAAGTTATTTCATCCCATCATTATTCATTTCATTTCCTCGAAGGAAATTATTATCGGCTCCTAAGTATAAAAACAAGATTCGATTCTGCCGAGTCTTGTTCAGGTCACTACATGCACGTGACATCCGCCTGTAGAAGTTCTTCCTGTTTTGGGGATCTCCTTTCGAAATCATTTAGAATAACGTTTCTTAAAACGTCTAAGTTCTCGAGTAGTCGGAAAAGACCTTAGGTTTTAAAGTCTATGTTCTTAATGAACCGGGAAAAATCTCTAGAATTCGTCTAGATTCTTGTACCAAATAAACCTTTTCAAAAAAAAAAAAATAAGAAATTATTGCGCAAATAATTTCACAAAAGATAGTACTCGTACTATCACATAATCACATAATCAAACAAAGTATAAATTCTTATACTTTCATAAATGAAAAGTATTTTGGCACCATTTTTTTATTCTTTACTCACTGAATAGTCATTCAAAAATTTCTCCTTAATAAGAAATCAATTCACTGAAATTCTTTCCTCGTTGAGTCGACGTAGCGGGAGGTTGAGTTGTCGTCTACAATCTTAATCTTAGTGTTATAACTAAATCTTAACTTTACTTGAAAGAAGATTCTGGTCTAGAGTATATACAAATACTCTATCAGAGTGTGTCACAGCCCCAAATCCCGAAGGACGACAGAAGCCGGGGTGCGACTGGGATTGGATTAAAGAAACGGGGAAGAAAGGGACTGACTGAATAAACATACATAAGAGTCAACAACATTTCTATGAACGAGACATTTAAAAAAAAAAGGAGTTGATCTCGAAAGATCACTCGACAAAGTATTCAAAAACATCTAAGTTATAAGTTACAGAACTTATACTACAGTGATCTGAATATGTACAACAAAAGTCTAGAGATTAAGCAGCGGAAAAGTGAGTTATACACTACAGTCTTCCTTATCTCTAATCAACCTCAACTCAACCATCCACCGCTGCCGTCGCTTCAACCTGCACATTTAGAAATATATGCAGGGCTAAGTACGAAAGTACTTAGTGGGCATATTGCCGAAAATATAATCATAAGTATAGATAAATTAGGCATTTAGTCCCTGTAGCACATCGGGGTTTTGTTTGAAAAAGAACCCGTGTCTACTAAATATTTTATTTCAAGTCATAAAGGTTAGCTCTGCAGAGAATTTTCTAACAGATGTTACGTTCAAATCTTAACCAAAGCTCATTCACCGTGGCTGGTTACCCCTCAACAGGATACTACATACACCACAGGTTACAAAGTGCACATACTTTGGAAAGCATATAGCTAACTCAAAGCCGATCGAAGGTTAACTAGTCAGCTAACTAATAAATCTGGAAAGCTGTTCAGCTAACTCAGATGGATCAAGAGAACTCACATAAAACACAAAAATAATTTATGCCTGATAATCACGTTTAAAAAACACAGTTATCAAAGCTGTAAATGTCACTTTCGATTTGTGGAAAAACCCACATTTTATTTGATATAAGTAGGCTAGCCCACCTTATACGTTATAGAACTACTAAACGAATTTCCGTCATTTGATCCTTCACCTTATCCCGACTGTTGACTTCCTCCTTCATCGTAAATAATCATAACTCTGATAAGTCATCGAGTCGATAAAAAGAAAACGGAATTCGAAATCAAATTCGAATTAGTTTCATACGCTTTTAAGTTTTTAGGCCTTTGCACGCTAATCTATATTCTTAAATTAAATAGGAACGAGAATCGAGCATTTCTCGTTTAGAATTCTTACTTAACACTAAGGTCAATAGATAAGGGTTGTCGATACTTAGAACGACTTAAAAGATCGAAAGAAACTAAGTTGAGAAGAAAACAACTTAGTAAGCTAAGTTCTGAAAATTCACTGCACATTACAGAGGTTCTGGGGACTGCCCAGAACAGAACATTTGGAAACAGGGGAAGTGCCCAGTACCGTTAGAAATTCTGGGATGTCTAGTTTACTCTCCAATTTACGGATCTCAAATCTGATCAACGAGCTAAGAGATATTGCAGGTTCCGGAAAGGGTCGCAAAACTGCCGAGGTTAACCCTAATTGTTCGATAGAATCGACGTATGACTTCCTAGGTTCGCTCTATGTTCTCGAACCTACATTTTCACGAAATTAATACATCAAGGCAGTCAACATGTACTCCCATACGTGTAGAACTCCTTTCCATTTCCCGTCTATAAGTACGACATTTTAAACCTCGCCGATTAAGCTAATCAATTACTATACCAATCAAGTTAACAATTTCAATACTAACTTCTCGATTTTAATTAAAGCTTAACATTTCGTAGCTCGAATTAATATGACGTCAACTACAAAGTTGTTCATTTAGTCATAACAAGCATTACCAACCAATTCTCCTTCCTACTCGACTTTCCTATCATTAATTACGCTCACTCATTCGTCTCTTATAGAATTTTCAAAGTCGTCGGAATTCGCTCATATTTTACATAATCATTCCTCATCTATCGAGAATCATTACTACGTATATCATTTACTCAATCCATTAACCAAACTCGATTTATTTCCAATTATTTGTCTCTTACAAATTCATTATCATTTTAGAAAATTCCAATTAAAATCATATCATCATCTACTACCATAAGGAATATTAATCCATCCTTATTACATCAATTAAATCAAACTATAATTAACCCCTAATTATCCCCCTAAAATCGGTAATACTAAATAATTTAAAAGGTTGATTTTCTTCAATAATTAACTCCATTAATCCAATACTAACACTACTACAACATGAGTTATTCAAAGATTAACAATACTACATTATTAATTTAGATTTATCCTTCAAACCCTAACCCCTAGAACTCGGTTTTCATTAATTCATTAGGGAATTCATTTCTTCTTGCACTAATCCACAATTAAACACCTCCTAAGCCTAATTATCCAAACAATTATCGAATTACAAACTCTTACAACAATCCCCTAATTTTCGGTTCCCTTAGAGAAAAGGGTTCTTGAATTTCTTCCTTCAATTTAACCGTAGAAACTAATTTCTAACCACCTTATGTCATGAATTAAACAATGAATCATCCTCCCACATCATCTCATAAAAATCGATCCAACATAAAAATAAAAGAATTAAATTCTAATTGGATAGGAGTGTGAATCAAGTGATTACCTTGATGATTAATGAAGGTAGAAGTAAGATTGGATGGATGATTAATCAAGTAGATGAAGAAATCCTTGATGAGAGCTCCAAGTCTTCAATGGAGGGTGAAGAAAAATGAAAGTGAATATGGATGATGAAGGTGGCGGTTTGGGGCTAAGGGGAAGGACAAGATGACTAACATAGTTCAATAGTAACTAGCAAGGTGGAATTAAATCAAGCATGAGGTGGAAGATAAGAATATTCTTGGAAATGAGTCATAAAGGTTTAAACATTATAAAATTGAAACATAAAGTGTGTGTGTGAAGAAGATGTCGGCAGCCATGTAATAAAATAGGAAGAAATTACGCGTTTTGCGGCGTGATACGACGTTACGGAAATCGATAAATTAAATACACATTCGGTTCGTTATTGTCAAATTCCGATTTGACCATTAAATCCGACGTATTTATCTTACTCGGAAAATAATATTTGAAATATAAATTCCGACAAAACCTCGGGACATCACAGTCCGAGTTTTGTCCGGAAAAATCATAAAAACGAACTTTCTCGGGCGAGTTCGTATCGCAATTTCGTGAATGTAAAAGTCAGACGGTTTTTCGATCTGAGTTCTAGAATTAAAAAGTTATCGTACGCGATAACCCTAAATACGGTAGTCGTTTAGCTGACTTCCGTTAATTATTTTTGGAAACAGTTTTCACCATTGGTCTTAGAATTAAATTTTATGAACTTAGGCGTGCAAAGCCATTTTTATTATTAACTTTAGATTTTTAAGACAGTCGAGATTTTTCGGGGTATTACAGAGTGTATCAACAGACATGGTTTCAAAAAGTAGCAGCTGAAATTTGCATCAAAACCCAACACTCGCATGTATGAAGACGTACGAATGCCTGACTGACATTCTATTCGACTCAATCAAAAACACCACACCACCAAGCGTCCATGCCATCACCATCCAGTCAACCTGCACGTTTAGAAATATACACAGGGCTGAGTACTTCGTACTCAGTGAACACATGCCAAAACATTTAGATAAAGATGCTTTTAAAAAGCTATAACAATTGAACTTGCCTTGCCGAAACATCACAAGTACTTAAGTAACTTAAAACAGTTTTACTTGTGCATGTTAAAACATTTTCTTTTAAATAGACTGCGCAGTCAAACATAACATATATCAATAGTATGCATCATCTGTCACAATTAATCTTACTGTGCCGAGAAGTAGGCCTCCTTCTCGAACAGTGTGACCGGCCTAACCGAATCAAGGCTCATAGTTACCTTAACATTCAGCATACCACACATGGGTTTCCCGCATTTCACAGGATAATAACATCTCATATAAACAGATGATAACACATACCAAACTCAATAAAAATGCAAGTCAATCGCATAATAACTTTCATCGATAGTTTTGGTTCTGAAAAAGCCCACCTGACTTCCGAAGATTCTAGCTAGGCGGTTTTAAGGGCTACTCGTCCTCGCTTAACGTTCCGTCCGGCTTGATCCTTCATAGACTGACATCGATAAAGAGAAATAAGATACGCAAAGACGGATAAAAAGGCGTTGGACTCGACTGAAGGACTTCTACTTGAGTCGTTTCTCTCTTCGCTTTATCTTTTCTAAAAGATCTCGCATTTTCGTCTTTAAACTATTAACTCTACTCGATGGTTGGTTAATGCTACTAACCAACATCTTAGTACTTTACGCTTTAATTATGAAACGTCATCTATCTACATTCCATTACTCGAGCTTTCTTTTAAAAACTAATTTAATTCTCGATTTAACAATACAATAGCTCAATCATTTTTCATACAAATAACTTAGTAATTCTTCACGTCACAAATAATATTATTCACTCAAACATTTAACTCAATTGCATAACAAATCCAAATAAATCAAATACATTTCAAGACACATTAACATTTATTCAATTTTAGAACTTAATTCGATTATGCATTTCTTTTCATAAAAAACTCAAATGATATAATTTATCTTTTCTCAGCTTATAAACAACGCTTTTTTCCAAACTCGTTATCTTATGAAGCATATTAAAAACTTTTACCCGATTAATAAAAATTCTTTTTATATTAATCTCTTATGAAATAGGAATTTCCTTTCTATTAATAATTCAATTTTCATTTCTTAACTCAAGTATTATTCTTTTAATAATTAACTCGACAATTCTTCTCGGTTTATTTTTAATCTTACACGGTTTGACACACAACTTATTTAATTAACTCAAATTAATTTCTTCCAAAATCATTACTCGATATCTCATTCCATTATTTTCTTGATTAACTATACGAGTATTTAAAATTAACTCGTCTATCATCTTTTCTTAACTCGATTAAAACTTCTTTTTATTTCCTTATTAATTAATTCTTTTTAACTCGATTTTCTCGATTCTTGTTTATTTACTTATTAAATTCCCTTTTTCTTGTTCTTAACTTAAGACCAATTCTTATTTAACAATCTTCTTTTATTTTAGTTTTTATAAAACTAGTTTATCTTATTAAGTTTCAATTACCAAAATTTCTTTTTGATTTAATTTAATAAAAATTTAACTCTTCAAGTTTTAATATAAGAACACTTATTAGATATATCTTTTTATGCATTCTTCAATTCTTACCTTTTTAATAGCTTTTAAACTTCATTCTTTTTGTTACAAAAATTCCTCTTTTCATCTATGATTCCAACTAACACTTTAATACACAATCTATCATCAAAACATCAAATCTTCTATATTATCACAAATTATTTTGTTTATTGGAGGTACAAGATTAAATCAACACATCATATCATAACTTCATGATCAAAATATCACTTAAGTCATCAATAAAATCAAACAAAATAAATTCCTCTTTTTCTTCCCAAAACACACGGCATTCATAGAATTTTTAGGGCATTTTATTTCTCAATTTTTCATGCATATATATATTCATTCACAACATGAATAAAATCATAAATCAAGCATCAAAATAAAAATAACTCAAGAAATTCACATTTTCCTATTTTTTCTCTATATTTCCGGCATTCATCATTTTTTTAGGGATTTAATTTCTTTTTCTTCTCTTAATTCACTGATTAAATCCTAGTGTTCGATTCTCCTATCGATTTCTTCTCACTTAAATCTCACATTAATAACCTAAGTTTGCCTAAACATAAAATAAATACCATGCATGCAGGTTTTCTTTCTTTTAGGGCTTAGAGATATACATTTATACAATTAATCAAATGAATTATCATACTTTGAAATTTAAAATTGGATCTTTTCTCCTTGGCTTCTTGGGATCGAATTGAAGGGGGGAATGAGCTTCAAACTTGAGCTTGGATGTAAGGAAGAACTCTTCTTGAATCCTCAAAGAAAATATAATATAATTGATTAATCATCCATTTTTAGGGCTTAAGAGCCAAAATGAAGAAAAATGGGGGATGATTATTTGATTTTAATTCAAGAACTTGATGGATTTTTTACCTTTTCTTGAAGATATGGATGAAATAGATGAAGGATGATGATCTTCACTTCATCTCCATGGATTTTAAGCTTGAAAGCTAAGATTGCATGGAAGAAAATCAAATGTATGTGTGTGGTGTGTGTGTTTGCCGAGAGAGAGGGTAGGGAGAGAGAGTTTTATTTTCTTTTCTTTTCTTTGGTGTTAGATGTAGATGAATGGAATGAAATTTTTCTCTTTGGCAATAAGAGAGAGAGGTGAGTGCATGCATTTGCTTTCTTATTTTTCCAACAAAGAGAATAACATCATGATGTTTGTATTGGAAATTGGTATTGATTAAGAGTTGATGAGATTGTATATGCATGCAATCTTTTGTTAAGATTGTGGTGAGACATAATGATGAAAATTGCATAGGAAATTGGAAAGAGATGGGAGAGAGATGGTGTGAGGTGGCGGTGAGAGGGAGAGAGAGAGAGTGACACTTGTCCTCGTTGTGTCGTTACGGTATTAATTACCCGGTCGTAAAAGTTTTTCGGATAAAATGATCTGTATTAATTCATTTATGCTATAAACGGGTCTAATCTCTCCTCGTCTCATTAGCGACACTAAAACATCTCAAACCTAATTTACATCTCATTAAAAAGATTAACGATTCCGATCATCTAGTCTTTTAAATCTTAAAAGAAATTAGTCGGCTTATTAATCCGTTTATTAATCCTTTAAAGGTTAATTCCTCATTACTCTTCTCAAATTATCTCGGATAAGCTCTTATCCTATCTCAATGACCTTAGAAGAATTTCTAGGTTTTAAGATTTTAATTCTACTCTATTCTAAATTCTTCGGCGCATAGAATTTTCTTGGCGATCAACATTATTCTTTTTCAATTAAAAAAACTCTTCGGGGTTCTTCTGAAAATTAAACTCATACTCATTCTTATAAAAACAATTCAACATATACGTCACATTATCATCTCAAGAAATAGAACAGGTAATTTCACACAAAAACACATAAGGCATTTCAATCGTTTCACTCATTTCTGTTTATTTAGAAAAGAAAATTTTTATTCCTCAAATCTCGTCATTTAAACTTACTCGGTTAATTTAAAACGCTCTCTAAACGTATAGAAATTTGGGGTATTACATCCTCACCCTCTTAAAAGAAATTTCGTCCCGAAATTTACTGACCTTGAGAAAATAGCTCGGGATAATTTGCCCTCATCTTTTTCTCGAGTTCCCAAGTGGCTTCTTCGAGATCATGATGACACCACTTGACTTTCACTAATAGTATTTCGTTCTAAGCTGCTGAACTTTATGATCTAAAATCCTTTTGGGATCCTCTTCGTAGTTTAGATCGGGCTTTATCTCGATATCTTCTTGGAGTATTACGTGCTTCAGATCAAAGACGTACTTTCTCAATTGCGATACGTGAAAAACGTTATGCGAACTTCCGAAACTGGGCGGTAACGCTAAACGATACGATACGGATCCAATCTTCTCAAGGATCTCGTACGGTCCTATAAAACGAGGTTTAAGTTTTCCTTTAACTCCAAAACGATATACTCCTCTCGAAGGGGATACTTTCAAAAATACTTTATCTCCTGCTTCAAATCCCAACTTGGATCTTCGATTATCAGCATACGACTTTTGTCGACTCTGTGCTTTTTTAATCTTCTCGCGAATTTGGCGCACAGATTCTATCATTTCCTCAATCACTTCTGGCCCTATCACCTTCCTTTCGCCCACTTCATTCCAATAAAGCGGCGATCTACACTTTCTTCTGTAAAGAGCTTCGTAAGGGGCCATTCCTATCGTATTCTGATAGCTGTTGTTGTACGCGAATTCAGCAAGAGGTAAGACTTTTTCCCATTCAACTCCTTTATCTAACAGAACAGCTCTCAACATGTCTTCGAGAATTTGAATCGTTCGTTCGGACTGACCATCGGTTTGGGAATGATAAGCAGTGCTGAACTGCGACTGAGTTCCCAACTCTTTGTGGAAGCTCTCCCAAAAATGGGCTGTGAACTTTGAATCTCTATCAGAAGTAATCGTCTTTGGCACTCCATGCAACTTCACAATTTCTTTGATGTAGATCTCAGCTAACTTGGCTGATCCATAGGTGTGTGGAATAGGTATGAAATGAGCAGACTTCGTCAACCTATCCACTATCACCCATACTACTGTGTTTCCTTTCCTTGATCTTGGCAATCCCGTCACAAAATCCATTGTGATTCCATCCCACTTCCACTCTGGGACTGGTAAGGGTTGCAGAGGTCCATACGGTCTTTGATGCAAAGACATCACTTGCTGACAAGTTAGGCATTTTTTAACGAATAATGCCACATCCATCTTCATTCCATTCCACCAAAACTGTCTCTTTAAGTCTTGGTACATCTTTGTGCTGCCGGGATGAGCTGTATACGGGGTTTCATGAGCTTCACTCATTATTTCATTCTTCAATTTGTCGTCGTTAGGCACACAAATTCTTCCTTGGTACAATAAGGCATTATCACTTGATTCCGAGAAATTTTTAACTTCTTCTCTTCTCACCTTCATTCGTAGCTTCTCCAACTCTTCGTCTCTTCTTTGGCCTTCTATTATGCGGGTTCTCAAATCAGGCATTACTACTAAAGTAGCAATTATTTGATCTACTGTTATTGGAGGTACAAGCATTTCAATTTTCATCTTCCCAAATTCTTCTATCAACTTGACTTCATCAATTAGAAGGAATCCTAATTCGGTCCCTTCCGAATTTTCCTTCTTTCTCCTTCGACTCAGCGCGTCAGCTACTACATTTGCTTTACCGAGATGGTAAGATATCTTGCAATCGTAATCTTTCACCAACTCGAGCCATCTTCTTTGTCTCATGTTTAACTCCTTCTGCTCGAAGAAGTACTTTAAACTCTTATGATCTGAAAATATTTCACACTTGGCTCCATAGAGATAATGTCGTCAAATCTTCAAAGCATGAACGACAGCTGCTAACTCCATGTCGTGAGTTGGATACTTCTCTTCATGAGGTTTGAGTTGTCTTGAAGCATATGCAATTACTTTCCCATCTTGCATTAGGACACATCCTGATCCTTGAGCAGATGCGTCGATGTAAATGATGTAGTCTTTGTCTGGCTCGGGTAGTGCTAACACTGTAGCGGTAGTCAATCTCGTCTTGAGTTCTTGGAAACTTCTTTCACATTCTTCCGTCCACTCGAACTTTGTTTCTTTCTTCAACAGGCTCGTCATTGGCTTCGCTATCTTGGAGAATCCTTCTATGAATCTCCGGTAGTATCCTGCTAAATCGAGAAAACTACGGATTTCATGCACTGATGTCGGGGATTTCCATTCTTGTATAGCTTTCACCTTCTCCATATCCACTTTGATTCCTTCGGACGAAACAACATGTCCTAAGAAATTCACCTCCTTCAACCAAAATTCACACTTACTGAATTTGGCATACAACTTTTCAGCTCTAAGCGTTTCTAATATAATCCTCAAATGCTTTTCATGCTCGGCTTCATCTCTTGAATAAACCAAAATATCGTCTATAAAGACAATCACGAACTTATTCAGATATTCGTGAAATACTCTATTCATCATATCCATAAATACTGCTGGAGCATTAGTTAATCCAAATGGCATTACTATGAATTCGTAATGTCCATATCTTGTTCTGAAAGCAGTCTTTGGAATATCTTCTTGCTTGATCTTCAATTGATGGTATCCAGATCTTAAATCAATCTTGGAGAAAACACCGGCTCCTTTTAGCTGGTCGAACAGATCATCTATCCTTGGCAAAGGATACTTGTTCTTCAGCGTAATCTTGTTTAGCTCTCGGTAGTCTATGCACATCCTCAAACTACCATCCTTCTTCTTTACAAACAAAATTGGAGCACCCCAAGGCGATACACTTGGTCGAATATAACCTAAGTCCAACAATTCTTGCAGTTGGATCTTCAACTCTTGAAGTTCCTTTGGAGCCATCCTATACGGGGCCTTGGATATTAGGGCTGATCCGGGTTCTAGATCGATTGTAAACTCCAATTGACGATCAGGGGGTAAGCCTGGTAACACTTTGGAAACACATCTTTGAATTCTCTCACGACTGGAACATTGTCGATACTCAACTCTTGATTCTCATCTTTATTCAGATAAACTAGATATACTTGAGTATCTTTCTTCCGCATCAATCTCTGCGCTTTCATAGCCGAAATTACTGGCACACTTTTCTTCATTCTCTTCTCAACTCCGAAAACTACGGTTGACTATTCTCCAGGGGGTTTAAACGATATTTGCCTCAAATCGCATCGAATCGTTGCAAAATTCTCGGTTAACCAATCCATTCCTAGGATTATATCCACGTCCCACATCTGGATTACGTTTAGGGATTTCGCGATCAACTTACGATTTCCGATCTCAAATTCTAAATTCAGGCAAACACGCGAAACTAACGCAGACTTTCCTAAAGGGGTTGCGACACTAAGCACCTGGTTTGATTCTTCTACCTTTAATTCTAGGTTCTCTACGCAAATGCCAGATATAAACGAATGCGAAGCTCTCGTATCGAACAAAACAATAACAGGTATGCCATTAAGCTTTCCCATACCTGCCAGATTTCCTTTTTCTTTCTCTAGCGGCTTCTGCTCAATCGCGTAGGCTCTCTGGAAATGCGGAGGCTCTTGCTGAAGAGGTTGCTGCTTTGGTTGCGGCGGCTTACGTTGATGCTGGACGAACTTTTGCAGAGGAGTTGCCTCAATGGCTTTCATCTGCGACGGCTGGAACTGATTTGGTCTTCCACCTCTCAATCCTTGTAGCTTACTCGGGCACTGGTTCGAGAAATGACCAGGTTGACCACAAGTATAGCAAACATTACTCCCGCTCTTGCAGACGCCTTGATGCATTTTACCACATTTCGCATAAGGAGGGAATCCTAAGGGTCCTATAGGTAGGTTATTCCGGTTGATCTGCATAGCTTTTCCCTTCTAGGGTTGCTGTTGGCCTTTTCCTTACCACTGTCTTTTGTTCGGGTGGTTCCCACCATTCCATCTTCCCTTTCTTTTTCCATGCTGACCAAACTGGGATTGTTGGGTAGATACAGTCGTGGTTGTTTGGCTTTGAAATTGAGGATTCGCTGAAGGATGCGATCCTTTCTCTGGTTGCATTGCCAACTCCATATCAAGGGCTCGGTTCAAGGCTTCAGCGTAAGTCAAACCACTTTGACTAGCAAGAACTACTCGAATATCTTGCCTCAGTCCTGCTCGAAACAACTCGCACATCTTCTCATCAGTATCCACCATATCAGGTGCAAATCGTGCTAATTCACAGAATTCTCGATCATACTCGGCCACAGACTTCTTCCCTTGCTTCAAATTGGCAAATTCGTTGGATTTCTGCTTGCGATAACTCCTCGGTACGTACTTTTCATACAAAGCTTCCTTAAACTGATCCCACGTTAAATCCTCGCGCTCTTCGGGGGAGTACATTCTTTGCTTCGCTTCCCACCAATAGTCGGCAGTTCCTTTCAACTGGTACGTCATGCATTCCAGACGTTCACGATCGAAGCAACGAAGGAAACGAAAAATTCGCTCAAGAGAACGAATCCAGTCCTCAGCATCAGCCGGACTGCCTTTACCATCGAAGGTTGGGGGATTCTGTCGAAGAAAAAGTTCTTCGACTCCTCTCTCATTCGGAGGGGGCGGAGTAGGATCACGCTGCCCCTCAGGGTTATCTTCAGGGATTCTGACGTTTCTGCGTCTCGGCGGCATTCTAAAAAATTTACAACAAGAAAACTTTAGCCACTCCAATTCTTTAGTTCACTAGGAACCTTTCTCGATTCTGAAAACATTTCTCTTTTGGGAGGAATACGATTCTCGATCGGTACTTAAAACAAATAAAAAGCAATTAATGACTTTTAACAAATAATTTCAACTTCTCATATATACATGCATCTCATTCAAATTCCAATAGTCATCAAACATTCATATCATCATCACATATTCTCAAGACAATCATTATTCTCAAGCAACCAATCATAATAAAATATCATCACTTTCATGTTCACATACTCAATTCAAATTGATAACTCAGGGAACTTAAATTTTAATTTCAATAGCCTAATGGCTCATTTTTAAATCGTCTGACGGCGGCCTCTTTTAAGGACTTATAACAATAGGGATTCACTTGAAAATTTCCCTTCTTCTTACTCAAGTTATGCAAGTCTTAAACCACAAATTACATTACTTCTGAAAAATAAAAGAGTTCATCTCTCAAACACACATGATAAAACTTAAATTTCCACGGCTTCCTTGAATCACTTCTACATGCAGGAATCGCTTTCGCTTGGCCCATTCTCATCATACTGCTCTGCATCGGAGTCTACTCCAAAGTGGTCTATGGGATCTTCTTCCTCTTCGGGGTCCTCTTCCTCTTCCTCAAGCATCTGGTTTACAAACTGGTCTTCTTCGTTGACGTTGTCATCCTCAATGGCAAAACACTCGCGCTCAGCTTCCCTCGAGGCTTCCTCACAGTCTTCCAAGGTGTAGTTCATTGCGGCTAGTTCAGATTCAACCCATGGCGCGGTACTAGGATTCTCTTCCTGATGAAGGTAAGGAGCTACATCAGCTGAGGTACCGAATTGAGAGTTGTGCTCGTCTTCTGGCCTTGCTGGGGAGGTAGATGCACAAGCAAGAGGGGTAGGAAAAACATTGCTGGGTAGGGCTTGAAGATATCCTTTTCCTACTGTTGCTGCATCATTTAGCTCACTTTCGTTCTCAATGCCGATGTCTGAACAGGCTGGCCTAGAAGATTCTGCTTCGGGATGATTTGAAAAAGTTACTTGCTGACAACGCATATAAGCGGCAAACTGATCTTCATTCGCTGAAGGGTTTCCATTGGATCCACTCGGCTGCAATGTTGGTAAGTTAGACAAAGAAAAGGGGTCAAAAGAATGAATTAAAAGCACACCACTTACAATTAGATAATCTGAGTGGGAATTTTGAGGTTCAAGCACAGTTCGTGGCAGTGAATTGATTTGGAGGAAGACGGGGTCATCTTGAGGAACTGATGGAGGAGCACGGAAAATTTCATTTAGCAAGCTTGGAGAGTCATCATCATATGGCTCTGGCGGAGGAGCACCATAGGACATGAAACGGGCTGAAATTGCGGAGATAAACGCATTCACATCGCCGTACAAAGTTTGGTCGAAGTAGCGATAACCTAAAAATCGTGGAATAAGGCAGGCTGCCCAATCTTTCCATTCCTGCGGTAGAGCTTGAATTAGATGCGTCATGCCTTCCAACGGTCCTATGTCCATATACTGGACTCTTCCCCATATCGAATAATAACGCGCTAGAAATTCCGCTAGTGACTCGGTACTCATTTTTCTCACGTGCAAGAACTCCTGCATCCAATCGTTGTCGTCCATCCTATACGAATTTTTAAACGCATAATCACACTTAAACAATTAATCGAGCATACTAGAATTTCCACCACATACTCATTTCTGCGTTCCAAAGGGGGGTTTTCTTTCATGAATTCGGGCAATTCCAAATCACGTAACCAATCGCACACGCGTTTCATCCTTTCCGATTTTTCCACACGAACACGCATTGGGGAGGGCATTCTAAAGCAATCTAGTTATCAAACAACTTAACAACTTTCATCTCTTAACATCATAACTCATAAATAACTCAAAAGAAATTCTCAACACTTAACAATTCAAACATCACTTTAACTTGAAAAACTTTTAGAAAATAAGACATACCTCCTGGTTGCCGGATGAGATGGAGTATAGCTTGGTGTGGTTTACTGACTCAGATAAGTCTAGGAATTAAATCTAGACTTGACTCATCAAAGAATATTAGACTTCAGAGCAAATCAAAGCCTTGCTCTGATACCAACCTGTAACGCCCCGACTCTCGAGGTGCGACTTACGAACAACAATAAAATCTAATCGACTAACAATCAACTCAAATATGGGGGAACATGCTCGGGGAAACATAAATGAAGAGCAAAGCGATCGAATAAGACTATCAAAGGCATAAAGAAACAGTAACCGAGCATTTCAAATTTACATTTTAACAAGGATACGATAGTTTTTCAAGTCAAGAGATTAAAACTTCAACAAGTATTTAAATCATCGAGCACACCGCTCAGAATAAAAAACATAAGTATCAGAGTGTATCAACAGACATGGTTTCAAAAAGTAGCAACGGAAATTTGCATCAAAACCCAACACTCGCACGTATAAAGACGTGCGAATGCCTGATTGACATTCTATTCGACTCAATCAAAAACACCACACCACCAAGCGTCCATGCCATCACCATCCAGTCAACCTGCACGTTTAGAAATACACGCAGGGCTGAGTACTTCGTACTCAGTGAACACATGCCAAAACATTTGGATAAAGATGCTTTTAAAAAGCTATAACAATTGAACTTGCCTTGCCGAAACATCACAAGTACTTAAGTAACTTAAAACAGTTTTACTTGTGCATGTTAAAAAAATTTCTTTTAAATAGATTGCGCAGTCAAACATAACATATATCAATAGTATGCATCATCTGTCACAATTAATCTCACTGTGCCGAGAAGTAGGCCTCCTTCTCGAACACTGTGACCGGCTTAACCAAAGCAAGGCTCACAGTCACCTTAACATTCAACATACCACACGTGGGTTTCCCGCATTTCACAAGATAATAACATCTCATATAAACAGATGATAACACATACCAAACTCAATAAAAACGGCAAGTCAATCGCATTTAAAATCATATAATAATATTCAATAGCATAATAACTTTCATCGATAGTTTTGGTTCAGAAAAACCCACCTGACATCCGAAGATTGTAGCTAGGCGGTTTTAAGGGCTACTCATCCTCGCTTAACGTTCCGTCCGGCTTGATCCTTTATAGACTGACATCGATAAAGAGAAATAAGATACGTAAAGACGGATAAAAAGGCGTTGGACTCGACTGAAGGACTTCTACTTGAGTCGTTTCTCTCTTCACTTTATCTTTTCTAAAAGATCTCGCATTTTCGTCTTTAAACTATTGACTCTACTCGATGGTTCGTTAATGCTACTAACCAACGTCTTAGCACTTTACGTATTAATTATGAAACGTCATCTATCTACATTCCATTACTCGAGCTTTCTTTTAAAAACTAATTTAATTCTCGATTTAACAAATCAATAGCTCAATCATTTTGCATACAAATAACTTAGTAATTCTTCACGTCACAAATAATATTATTCACTCAAACATTTAACTCAATTGCATAACAAATCCAAATAAATCAAACACATTTCAAGGCACATTAACATTTATTCAATTTTAGAACTTAATTCGATTATGCATTTCTTTTCATAAAAACTCAAATGATATAATTTATCTTTTCTCGGCTTATAAACAACGCTTTCTTCCAAACTCGTTATCTTATGAAGCATATTAAAAACTTTTACCCAATTAATAAAATTTCTTTTTATATTAATCTCTTATGAAATAGGAATTTCCTTTCTATTTCTAATTCGATTTTCATTTCTTAACTCAACTATTATTCTTTTAATAATTAACTCGACAATTCTTCTCGGTTTATTTTTAATCTTACACGGTTTGACACACAACTTATTTAATTAACTCAAATTAATTTCTTCCAAAATCAATACTCGATATCTCATTCCATTATTTTCTTGATTAACTATACGAGTATTTAAACTTAACCGTCTAACATCTTTTCTTGACTCGAATAAAACTTCTTTTTATTTTCTTATTAATTAATTCTTTTTAACTCGAATTTCTCGATTCTTGTTTATTTACTTATTAAATTCCTTTTTCTTGTTCTTAAATTAAGACCAATTCTTATTTAACAATCTTCTTTTATTTTAGTTTTTATAAAACTAGTTTATCTTATTAAGTTTCAATTACTTAGCCCTCCATGTATTTCAGTTCTACGTTATTCCGCTGCAAAAACTATTTCATTTTGAATGTGTAACTTTCGGTCTAAGTTTCGTACTTTAAACTTAGTTTCTTTTCTGAACAACTCTGTCGAGCGATCCTTCGAGATCGACTCTCTTTTATTCAATAAAGTCAAGTTCATAGTAATTATATTGTTTTTAAATGTCAGTTTATTCAGTAAATCCCCCTTTCTTCCCCGCCTCTTAAATCCAATCCCTAGTCGCACCCCGGCTTTGACATCCCTTGGGATTTGGGGCTGTGACAGAGTGGTATCAAAGCAATCGTTTCTGCTCTGCATACGAATTTCTTTCAAGTAGTAAGATAGAGCATTTGTGTATGCTCTACACCCAAGTCTTCTTTCAAGTAAAGTTAGGTCATAACACTAAGTTTAAAAGTGTAGACGACAACTCAACCTCCCGCTACGTTCACTCAACCAAAGAAGGAAAAAAAGGAAATAGTTTCAGAAGTATGATTTCTTTTAAGAAGAATTTGTGAATAAGTATGCAAGCATGTTGAGAACAAATAGTGCCAAGTATGAAATGATTGAAGTATGAGATATACTTTTGTTGAGTACCGAGTATGAATTAATTGAAGTATGATAGTTATACTTTTGCTGAGTAAAAGTATGAACTGATTAAAGTATGATTGTTATACCTTTGTGATATTATGTGAAATTATGTGAGTTATAATTTCCTTAATTGAGACGATTTGTTAGCATGAGAATCTAGTCTATTTCTAAGGCTTTCTCGATTTCTTGAGAACATAGACGTTATAAGAAGTGTTAGTTCCGAAATATTCGAGAATCAATCGGAACGGGAAGGACAGAATAAAGAGAATCAAAAGCAAATAAGAGACGAATGTTACTTTCGTATAAGTAACATGAACAAAGTCGACTCCAATTTTTTTAATAATTAAAAGATTCGTTAAGAGTTTTCTTCAAGGAAATGATAATAAAGCAACAACTATAATAAGTTAAAGGATGGAAAGTATCGAAATTTTTTTCATATATATAAGTGTTTGAGTGCAATTTCTTAAAAAAAATTGCTAGACGCCTAAGGTTAAAGTTGAGAAAGAAATAAGTATGTGAATGGTCTAAAGCAAAGTGTTAATGAGAAATTCTTGATTTCTTTAGTTTCAAAAATGCCGCCAAGAGTAGTGAATAACAGAAGAAGAGGACCTGGTAGACCTAAAGGACCTGGAAGAGGTCATAGACATCATGAGAGGGAAGAAGAGCAACAACGTCAAGAAACCCCTTCACCTACACCACCACCACCACCCCAACATCGTGACATTGAGGATCTTTTCCTCAAAAGAAATCCACCTATCTTTAATGGATCTGGAAACCAAAGCGATGCTGAGCTCTGGATAAGAGCCATTGAAAGGATCTTTAAACTTCTCAAATGTACTGATGAGGAGCGCCTTTCGTGTGTTGCGTTTCAACTCACCGGACCAGCTGATTTCTGGTGGGAAGCTAGGCAGAAAGTTATTCCGACAGAGCATCTGGCTCAGTTTACTTGGGATGAGTTTAAGGAAGCATTTTACGACAAGTACATAACACAAACCTATAGAGCAAAGAAGGAAGCAGAATTCTACAATCTAAAGCAAGGGAAGATGACAGTGACTGAATATGATGCAACCTTTTGTGAATTGTCAAGATATGCACTCGAGCAGATAGATACCGACGAAAAGATAGCAAAGAAGTTTCGTGGAGGACTTAGACACGAACTAGGAGTGGCACTAGCTAGTCACGGAGGACTGAACTACACAGAGGTTCTAGGACGAGCGCTAGAAATGGAGGCAGTAGTGCCTGACGAAAGGAAAGTCGTGACGACCACACCAGCCCCAAACCAGACTCATAATCGAGGCCATTTCAACAACAACAATAATAGTAACTATCAAGGGAAACGAAAATGGAAAGGAGGAAACAACAGTGGCTACTATCAGCACTACAATAATCAAGGAAACCAGAGTAGAAATTAGCATGGCTTTCAGTAGCCAATTCAGAATAACCGATCAGGACAGTGGCAAGGAAATAAACAAGAAAAGATCATTTTCCCTATCTGTCCTAAGTGTAATGGGACGCATCATGGTGTTTGTCAGGCAGGCATGGGTGTTTGCTTTAACTACGGACAAAAAAGGCACAGGAAGAGGGATTGCCCGAAACCGTTGCAAACGGCGGGACCAAATCAGTATGGTCAACCCCAACCCTTGAGAGCTATTCAGGCTCAGCTACACCCACAACAACAACAGTTTCAACGGTCGGATCAGCAGAATAAGGGCAAGGGTCACTAGGCAGGTAGTGGGCTTAACTCAGACTAGTCATAGTCTAGTTTTTTGTATAAGTCCTCGTTGGAGGCAAAACAGTACTCGTACGACGCATATGTATATATAACCCCGTAAGTGGGCTTTGATCTCGTAAATATTTCTTCTAATCTTATTTAGATGAATATTCTTGTTTAAACTTGAGAAGATAAAAAGTTTATAGAACTAGTATTAGAGTTATTATCTGTTTCTTTTACGTGAATTTAACTTATGTGGGAAAAGGTTTAGTAAGTAAGTGAACACTTAAAGTAAAGTGTTAATGAAAGTGCTCGACGTAAATATAATCCATGGGATGGATTGATTATCTATTTACTGCGCCATTTGGTATGGAGCATAGCCCGAAGGAATTAGAAGAGCTTAAGATCCAACTGCAAGAGTTGTTAGATGTTGGTTTCATTAGACCGAGCGTTTCACCATGGATAGCACCTGTTTTGTTCGTTACGAAAAAGGATGATCCTATGAGGATGTACATAGACTATCACGAGCTGAATAAGATCACCCTTAAGAATAAATATCCTTTGCCAAAGATAGAAGACCTCTTTGATCAGCTTAAAGGCGCAGGTGTATTTTCAAAAATAGACTTAAGATCCAAATATCACCAAATTGAAAAATCAAACCCGAAGATATACCTAAAACTGCATTCCGAACCAGATATGGCCATTACGAATTCCTAGTTATGCCATTTAGTTTGACTAACGCCCCGCAGTATTCATGAATCTCATATATAGAATTTTTCACCTATACTTAGACAATTCATCTTAGTTTTCACCGACAATATTCTCATTTACTCCAAAAATGAGAAGGAGCACGAAGAACATTTGCGAATAGTGTTAGAAACACTTAGAGTTGAGAAACTTTATGCCAAATTAAGTAAATGTGAATTTTGGCTGAAAGAAATGATGTTTCTTGGACATATAGTATCAGCAGAAGGCATCAAGGTGGACCCTGCCAAAGTAGAGGCAGTACGCAACTGGAAGACACCAACAAAACCTAAACGAGATTAGGAGTTTGTTAGGTTTAGCTGGCTATTATAGACGTTTTATTTAGGGATTTTCTACAATTGCTAGACCGATAATGCAACTGCTCTGGAAGGAAAACAAGTATAAGTGGACTGATGAGTGCCAGACAAGTTTTCAAATGCTCAAGGAAAAGTTGACCACCGCAACCGTCTTAGCTCTTTCAGAAGCAAATAGGGAACACGTAGTATATACTGACGCATCGAAAAAATGGGTTAGGATGTGTTTTGATGCAAGAAGGAAAGGAGATAGCTTATGCTTCACGACGACTTCGACCTCCTAGAGTTAAGTATCCAACCTGCGATTTAGAACTAGCAGCCGTTGTGCATGCGTTAAAAATTTGGAGACAACACCTTTATGGTGTAAGGGTTGAGATTTTTACTGATCACAAGAGTTTGAAGTACTTTTTTTCGAGCAAAAGGATTTAAAGATGAGGCAAAGAAGATGGCTCGAATTAGTCAAGGACTATGATTGTCGTATCAATTACCATCCAGGAAAAGCTAACGTCGTAACAGATGCGCTGAGTCGCAAGACTCCAACCAAGATAGGGTGCCTCTTTATCGAGGAAGAAACACTTGTACGAGAATTTGATATAATGGATTTTTTTTTAAGTGCTCAATACGCCTAAGACGATAACTAGCCAAATAGCGGTACTAGTAGCTACACCAGACTTACGAGAGAGAATCATAAGTGCCCAGAGAAAGGATAAGTCACTCAAGAAACTACAACTAAGGATAAGAACGGATAAACCGGACGGTTATTCCAAAGCACCAGATAATGCGATTTTATTTGAAGACAAACTTTGTATCCCTAATGACGACAAACTGAAGAACGATATCATGAGTGAGGCTCATGATACGCCGTATACAGCACACCCGGGGAGTACAAAGACGTATCAAGATTTAAGAAGGAATTTCTGGTGGAACGGTTTGAAACGAGATGTTGCCTTGTTTATAGAACGATGTTAGGCTTACCAACAAGTGAAAGCTTTATACCAACAACCGCAAGGAATGTTGCAACCATTAAGTACTCCAATGTGAAAGTGGGAAGATATAGCTATGGATTCTGTGACAAGTTTGCCCAAGACTAAGAAAGGAAATACTGCCATCTGGGTAGTTATTGATAGGCTCACAAAATCAACTCACTTTTTACCAATCCCAATTACCTACGGATCAAAGAAGTTAGCACAGTTGTATGTCCGTGAGATTGTACGTCTGCACGGAATACCAAAATCAATAATGTCTGATAGAGATGCCGAATTCACTTCAAGATTTTGGATCACTATGCAGAAGGAGTTAGGTACCGAACTTAGTTTAGTACCGTATAATCACCCCCAAACGGATGGACAATCCAAGAGAATGATTCAAATATTCGTAGATACGTTAGAAACGATAGTATTTAGACCGAAGTGCAAGCTGAGAGAATATTTTGTTGTTAATCGAATTGCTTACAACAATAATTATCAGACAAAGATAAGTATTGCGCCTTATGAGGCCTTGTATAGAAAGAAGTATAGATAACTACTTTAATATGATGAGGTAGGTGAAAGGAAAAGTCTAGAACTAGATTCACTCGGTGATGTGATAGATAAGTTCTTTCGTCAGATTCGAACCAAAGAGAAGGAAGTCTAGAAGTGACGAAAGTCTTAAGCAGTGTATGTCAATCTGACTTAAATTTAGAGAATGAGGACAAGACTTTCCTCATGATTATCCTTCTAAGGATAATATTATTAATTTCATGTCAAGCATAAAGCTTAGACAAAGATTTATATGATTAGTAGATATCTTGAAAAGATAGTTTCCATTGTGTATAGATTGGCTTTGTCGCCAAGTCTATTATGTTTATTATGTTTGTATATCTTATTTGAGAAAGTACGTGTTCGATTCTAAAAACACGTGATTCTTCAGCAAGACGTAGTTCTTGATTTCGATTTAAGTTATAAGTTATAAAGAAAGAACGCAATCGATCTTGGATCGAAAAGTACGAGAGTTAAGAAGCAAGTCAACGCAGTTAGTAAAAGTATTATAGAATCACCACTGCCAAGAAAAAGCCACGTGAGAACTCGAAGAAGAGATGAGAAAGAAGTACCCCAAACAGTTTAAAGAAGATATGCAAATTTCGGGACGAAATTTCTTGTTAGAGGGGTAGGATGTAATACCCCAGATATTTTCTTCCGACGAATAAAAAAAATTAATTATTAATTAAGGCTTTGCACGCCTAAATTAATGATTTTCGATTCTAAGACTAACGGTGAAATCCGTTTCTGAAAATAAATTCCAGAAGTCGGTTGAACGACTACTGTATTAGGGTTTTCGCGTCCGATAGAATTTTCGTTCGAAAACTCAGATCGAAAAACCGTCAGATTTTACATTCACTTATTTTGCGATACGAGTAAGTTAGTAAAAATCAGTTTTATTTATTTTTTCGGACGAAATTTGGACTGTGAATTCCCGAGTTTTTATCGGATTTTGGAAAACGGATTATGCTTTTCGAGTAAGTGAAATATTTCTAATCTAATGGTCGAATTAGATTTCGTCAAAAAACGTAACCGTCTAAGAAAGTAATTTCTCGATTTTTATACGTCGTATTAGACCCGTAAAATGCGATATTTTAGACAAAAATATCCCTTTAAACCGCCACCTACACCCATGACTCACCTTGTTAGATATTTTCTACTTTATAACTTAACACCTCACCATTCTTTCTCCCTTATCTCTCCCTCAATGCCGCCACCTCCCACCTCATTTCTCTCTCTCTTTTGTTCTTCATTCCTCCATTGAAGCTCCAAGTTCTTCAAGCTTTCAAGCTCCACAAGTTGTTCATCTTCCGATCGATCTTAAATCCGATCACATAATCGTCAAGGTAAGAGCTTCCTCTATAGTTTGAACCGAACAAAATTCTTTTCCTTCAAGTCTTGAAATTTTCGAAAGTTTCAAGTGGATGTAGCATGATGTTCTAAGATTAATACATGTTATTTCATGCCTAAGATTGGATTTCTATGGTTAGAATTAGATGAAAATCATCCCCCCTTAATAACATGCTATGACCGAAATTTATATAAAAATTATAGTTGAAGATTTAGTTTGATTTTAGATAATTGATTTGTGAATTTGTGTTCTATGGATTGATAGAGGATTGGATGAATTAATTGAGAATTTTTTAAAAATAGAAACCAAAATGTAAGAGAGAAAGAAGTAGGGATATTATGTAGTAATTGTTATGATTTGGATGATGTAATATGATAAATGAGATGTAGTAAGTGTGTAGATGAACATATAATTTTATTAGATTTTTCTAAAAATAAAATAGAAATCGTAAGAGACGAAGAACCGACGATAAGTTAAGATTCGATAATAATTTGAGTATATGGTTTTCATATTAGTAAATCTTAGTAGTTGTTGTTGATAATCGGAAAGTTTGAGCGAAATCGGAGAATGTTGAAATTTTGATAAAAGACGAAGGATCGTCGATAAGTTGAGATTGGATAATGATATAGGTTTATGGTTTGAATATTCGCTAATCTTAGTAGTTAAGGAACGTTATTGGAAAGTTTGAACGAATTTTAAGAAAGTTAAAATTTTGGTAAGAGACGAGTAATCGAGTTTAAATGTCGATAGGAAAGTCGGATGAGGAAACTAATTAGATATTAATAATTGTTGTCGATTAATAAATGAGATTGTAGTTGACGATATTTCCATTCGAGAAATGAATATAGAAGTTAGAAGATTAAAGTTAGAAGTATGAAATGAAAATTAAATTGGAATTGGTTTAGTAATTGATTAGTTGAAAAAGACGAGGAAATGCTCGTCATTTGTTTAATCAAGAGACGTGAAGTATTGACAACAAAGGAACGTATGGCTTAACTGTAATTTGTTAATAATTTCATGAGTTTAAAGGTTGTATAGCATTGATCGAACCTAGGGAATTGTGCATCGAGTTTTATCGAGCACCTAGAGTTTCACGCGCACTGTTTTGCGACCTTTCACGCTTAACGAAATCGAGATCCGTAAATTGGACAGTAAACTAGACATCCGTAGCTTTCTTTTGGTACCAATTTCATCCTCTGTTTTGCAGAATTCTGTTCTGTATGAACTCCAGAGTTACTGCCTTGTGCAGAAATTTTCCAAGACCTATTTTCTTAAGTCTAATCCTTTCTAACTTCATTCCTTGTGAACTTCTAAGTCGTTATAAGTTACCGACTTCCGTTATTAACTGACCTAAGTGTTGAGTAAGGAACCGAGTTAGTTCTAAGCGAGTTATGTTCGAGTCTCGTTTCTTCATTAATCTCAAGAGTTTAGTTAAAGTGCAAAGTCCTAAAAGTCTTAACCGAATTCTTTTTCTTTTCTTTTATCGTCTCGACCGATGACTAAAGTTTGAATATTTGCGATAAAAGGAGGAAGTCGGAGTTGAAGACAGGACGGAAGACAGAAGGTTAAAGTTTGTTCTGTAAGGGATTAAGGTGGGCTTTTCTATATATCAAATAAAGTGAGCGATGCTCGAAAATGTTTATCTACTGCTTTGATAAGTGTGTTTTCAAAGTGATTATCAGTGCATAAAATGATTTGTTTTATGTGAGTTCCTTTGTGCCATTCTGAGTTAGCCGACTGCTTTCCAGAATTATGAGTTAGCCGACTGCTAACTAAATCGATCGGACTCTGAGTTAACCGACTGCTTTCCAGAGTTAGTGTACACGGTAGCCGTTGTGTGTGGTACTCTGTTGAGGGGTAGCCAGTCACGATGAATAGAACGTGCGCGGAAGAAGTTAACTCTTCCCCGGCGTTGAAACAGAAGTTGGGCAAGTTGAACGTAACATCTATCAGAAAAATGCTTGATCAAGCTATATTGTGAAAAGAGGAAAATGTTTAGTAAGCACGGGCCTTTGATGAAAAACCCCGATGCGTTACTTTTTGAGATGCCTGATTAATCTATACTCTTATGATATGTTTTCGGCAATGTGCCCACTAAGTATGTTTACCCTGCATGTATTTATAAATGTGCAGGTTGAGTAACGGAAGCGGCGGAGGTTGAGTTGAGTTGTATATAGGAAAGAAGATCAGTATGTCAGTTCTACATTATTCCGCTGCAAAACTATTTCATTTTGAATGTGTAACTTTCGGTCTAAGTTTCGTACTTTAAACTTAGTTTCTTTACTGAACAACTCTGTCGAGCGATCCTTTGAGATCGAGTCTTTTTTATTCAATAAAGTCAAGTTCATAGTAATTATATTGTTTTTAAATGTCAGTTTATTCAGTAAATCCATCTTTCTTCCCCGCCTCTTAAATCCAATCCCTAGTCGCACCCCGGCTTTGCCATCCCTTAGGATTTGGGGCTGTGACATGATGTATTGAGGAATCCCATGATGTACTTTTGATGAAATCAGCAACATTTTCCTTCTTTACTTCTTTCAAAGGAATCACTTCAGCCCACTTGGAGAAGTAATCTGTTGCAGCCAAGATATATAGATGCCCCCTTGATGATTTTGTCAAAGGTCCAACGATATCCAAGACCCAAGCATCAAAAGGTCAAGACGCGACCGTGGGGTGTAGTGGCTCGGGCGGTTGATGAATGAGATTTGCTTGAAACTGACAAGGTTGACATCTTCGAGCATAGTCCAAGCAATCATTCACCATGGTTGGCCAATAGTAACCCATCCTTTTGATTCGAAAGTGCAATTTTGGACCGGACTGATGAGCACCACAAACTCTAGAATGTGCTTCCTCCATAGCTTTTGCAGCTTCTTCTTTTCCCAAACATCTTAAGAAGATTCCATCAAATGAGCACCTATAAAGTGTGCCTTTAAAGTAGATGAAGCGAGCAGCACGACGACGAACATCCACTCTTCTATGCAGATCACTTGGCAACTTCTCATACTTCAAGTAATCAACCAATACTTGGCACCAATCGTCTTTTTCTATCTCGAAGACCTCAACGACATTGCTCTCATCATTTTCACAATCTTCTTCTTCGGAAATAGGTGGAACAACCCAACTTTGGCAGACTGGTACCGAAATCTTATCTTCAGACATGGCTATTTTAGAAGTAAGCTTAGCCAACACATCAGATTGTTTGTTTTCACCCTCGGGACATGTCCAAGTTCTACATCTCCAAGCCATGCAATAATTCTTTGGGCGTACTTGACATATGGAAACAACTCTGGCTTCTTCGCTTCGTATAATCCAAGTATTTAGTTTATTACCAATTTAGAATCACCATACACCTTCATGTGTAGTCTCTTTGCATCCACTACCATCTCTGAACCAAGGATGAGTGCTTGATATTCCGCAACATTATTGGAGCAATTTTCAGTCAAAGTAAAAGAATATGACAACACTTCTCTTTCGGGTGTGACAAACACTACTCCGACACCGACTCCTTCTCTATGAGATGCTCCATCAAAATACATGACCCAGGGAGGGCAAACATCAATCAAAAGTGCATCTTAATCGGGGAGATTGTCGGTCAATTCCCATTCGGCAGGGATTGAATGATCAGCCAAGAAGTCTGCTAACACTTGTCCTTTCACTGCTTTTTGGATAACATACACAATCTCAAATTGTTGCAATTATAAGTACCACCATGAAAGTCTATCGAATAAGACAGGCTTAGACATCACATACTTCAATGGATTTGCTTTAGAGAAAAGATGCACCGTATGAGCTTGAAAATAATGCTTCAACATTGGGATAGAGAATACCAAAGCAAGACATAACTTCTCAACCGGAGAATAATTCAGCTCGTTGTGCGTCATCATCCTACTCAAGTTGTACAGGGCATTCTCCTTTTCTTCTTCATTTGTTTGCGCAAGTAATGCCCCCATAGAATATTCTTAAGCGGCGAGGTATAAGATCAACAGACGACCCGCAATAGGTGCAGCCAGAACAGGAGGTTTCATCAAGTAAGTTTTGATACTTTTGAAGGCATTTCGGCAAGACTCATCCCATTCAAATGGTATGCTCTTTTTCATGATCCTGTTAAAAGGTTGACACCTTCCGGCTAGGTTCGAGATGAACCTTCTCACGTATGCCAATTTCCCTTGCAAACTTTTTAACTCATGAATATTTCGAGGTTCAAGCATCTTCATAATAGCATTAATCTTGACTTGCTCTATCTCAATGCCTCGATAGTGGACGATAAAACCAAGAAATTTCCCGGACTTCACTCCGAATGCACACTTTAACGGATTCATCCTTAGCTCATATTTCCTTAAGCGTTCAAAGACAGTCCTTAAGTCTTGAAGATGATTCTTTCTTGCTTTTGACTTTACGACCACATCGTCTATGTAACACTCGATGTTCTTGTGGAGCATGTCATCAAATATCTTTTGCATGGCTCTTTGATAGGTAGCGCCAGCATTCTTCAATCCAAATGGCATTACAGTGTAGTAAAATATTCCTTTTGGAGTGCGAAACGCCGTTATTTCTTCGTCAGCCGGTGACATGCAAATTTGATTGTAACCGAAAGATTCATCCATAAAATATAATGCTTCAAGTCTGGTTATCGCATCAATCATCAGTTCGGCAATGGGTAGTGGAAAGTCATCTTTAGGGCATGCTTCATTAAGATCTCTAAGGTCAACACAAACATGGATCTACCCATTCTTCTTCCTTACTGGCACGAAGCTGCAGATCTATGTCGGGTATTTTACTTTCCTAATGAATCCAACCTCAATGAGTTTGTTTACTTCAACTTCAATCAACGGGATCAACTCGGATTGAAATCGATGTTGGGATTGCTTGACAGTTCGTGCCTCCTTCTTAATAGCTAAATGGTGAACAACTATCTTTGGATTCAATCCTGACATCTCCTGGCATTATACAATATAGCAGGAGTCCTTTTTCCTCACCAGCAATTCTTGTGAAGAAAAAAGATGGTTCTTGGAGAATGTGCATAGATTACAGGTATCTCAACTCACTCATAGTTAAACATGATTACCTTATTTCCCTAATTGATGAGTTGTTAGATGAGCTTCATGGTTCCAGTTATTTTTCAAAATTAGACTTGAGGTCAGGGTACTTTCAGATTTTAATGAAGGAGGAGGACAGATATTTGACAGCTTTTAGAACTCACCATGGACATTTTGAATTTTTGGTGATGCCATTTGGATTGTGCAATGCTCCTGCCACCTTCCAATCTATGATGAACCAAGTCTTCCAACCCTTCCTGAGAAAGAGTGTGTTAGTATTCTTTGATGATATATTGGTTTATAACAAAAGTTGGGATGAACATTTAACTCATTTAAGGACAGTGCTTGAGATTTTTGAGGACTAATACTCTATTTTCTAAGAGGAGTAAGTGTCAATTTGGGGTGCAGAGCATAGACTACTTGGGCCATATTATCTCCAAGGAAGGAGTGTCAACTGATCCTCAGAAGGTGGAGTGTATGAAGAATTGGCCAGTTCCTAAAACCATTAAACAACTGAGAGGGTTTCTGAGGTTGACTGGCTATTACAGAAAATTTATAAGACACTATGGATTAATCAGCAGACCCCTCACTGAGCTTTTAAAGAAGGATGGTTTCAGATGGAGTGAGAAAGCTACCAAGGCTTTTGAGGAATTGAACGAGGCCATGATATCTGCACCTGTACTGGCACTACCTGATTTTGCTCAACCTTTTACCTTGGAAACTGATGCTAGTGGTGTGGGAGTAGGTGTTGTGTTAATGTGAAATCAGAAGCCTATTGCTTTCATGAGTAAAGCTTTGTGCCCAAGAAATCAATTACTTTCAGTATATGAAAGAGAATTTCTGGTTGTTGTCATAGCAGTACAGAGATGGAAATCATACCTGCAAGGGCATAAGTTCTTCATTAAGACTGATCAACAGGCCCTCAAGCACCTTCTTGATGAGAAAACTATGAATTATGTACAACAAAAGTGGATAACAAAGTTGTTTGGATTGGATTATGAAATACAGTATAAGAAGGGGAGAGAGAACAAAGTTGTTGATGCCTTATCCAGATATCCAGAGGGAGAAGAGGATTGCCAAGCCCTCACTACTGTCACACCCTTGTAGATGCAGAGGGTTAAACAAAGCTATGTTGGGGATACTTATTTTTCAAAGGTTCTCTTCTCTAAACCGGTGGTCCCAACCTCCTATCCAGAATTTACTGTGGTGTCTGGAATAATTATGTATAAAGAAAGAGTGTTTATTGGTTCTAGTAATGGATTGAGACAGAGTATTCTGGAAGAGGTGCACAGTACTTCCTTTGGGGGGCATTCTAGGATTTGGGGCACTTATTCTAGATTGAAGTCATTCTTTTATTGGCCACATATGAAGAAGGAAGTGGAGGAGATGGTGCAGCAGTGTGATGTTTGCCAAAAGAATAAATATGAGCATGTTCCCTATCCTGGTTTGCTACAGCCACTTCCTATCCCAGATAAGTTTTGGACTTCATAGAAGGGTTGCCGAAGTCTTTTGGTAAGGATGTCATTTTGGTGGTTGTTGACAGGCTCAGTAAATATGCTCACTTTGTGGCTTTGTCTTATCCCTACACGGCTCAGACTGTAGTTAAACTCTTCCTAGACAATGTGTACAAGTTGCATGGTCCTCCAGTCAGTATTGTTTCAGACAGGGATAAAGTCTTTACAAGTCAATTTTGGAGGGAGCTATTTAAGTCAATGGAAACCCGCCTGGATATGACCACTGCCTATCATCCTCAGTCAGATGGCCAATCCGAAAGGGTAAATCAATGTTTGGAGGGTTATTTGAGGTGTATGGCTGGAGCAAATCCTAAATAGTGGGTAAAGTGGCTTTCTTTAGCTGAGTATTGGTATAATACTAGCTACCATAGCAGCCTGAAGTGTTCTCCCTATCAGGCCCTCTATGGAATTCCACCCCCGCACACTCGTTTAGGGGCATACCTAAGCTCTCCTGATCAGGAAGTTAAGGAATGGGTGTCTCAAAGGCAAGAAATGGTCAATTTGCTAAAGAAAAATCTGAACTTGGCACAGGAGAAGATGAAACTATATGCTGATAGACACCGAATTGAAAGAAGCTTTGAAGTGGGTGACTTTGTTTACCTCAAACTTCAACCTTATCGGCAGAGTTCGTTGGCGTTGAGGAGAAATAGGAAGCTCGCAGCCAAATACTATAGTCCCTACAAAATTCAGGAGAAAATTGGTCAGGTGGCGTACAGACTACAGTTTCCAGAATCGTCAAAGATACATCCTGTGTTCCATGTTTCGTTACTTAAAAAGTGCTTGGGAAAGAATATAGTACCTTCTCAAGAACTTCCAGCGGTAGATGTGGAAGGCCATTTCAAAATGGTGCCTTTCTCAATCCTCGATTTTCGCACCATCACTCGTGACGGGAAGGAGATTCAACAAGGGTTAGTACAGTGGACGGAAAATGGAGCAGAGGATGCGGAGTGGATGGATCTGAAGGTTCTTCGCCTGAAATTTGACATTACCGATCCTTACGGTCAAGGATCTAAAAATCCAGGGGGCAATGTCATGTACTTGACGGACGAGAAGGGGAAAGAAGATATGACAGCGGCGAGGGATGAAGTTTTGTCGGACGAGAAGGGGAAAGGAGATATGACGACGGCGAGGGATGAAGTTTTGGCGGATGTAGGAGAGAATGGAGAAGAGAGGAATGAGGTGACTGAGGAAGTGGAAGGGACGGGATTTGGTGAGAAAGAAGAAGGGACGGCAGAGCTCATCACAAGTGGCTAGAGATCGACGGTTCAGGATGCAAGCTAATTGACACGTGGCAGTGTATGGACCACCAGCGTGTTCACTACTATTTTTCAGTACTTATTAGAAATGTTTCCTAATTAGTAGTTTAGCCCAAGGTCTCCACCAACTTAGACTTTGGAGTATAATTGTATGTGCATGAAGGAAAAAATCCTAAGCAATCGATATTATCTTCTATCTTCATTTCGCCTCCATTGCTGTTATTTTACATTTCCATTTACAGTTTCAGGTCTACATTTATTTTACAAAAATTATTCCACAAAAATACAAAAATATTTGGTTAATAGTGCACATTGTTACAGAATAGGATTAGGAATGCCATCATAAGGGAAAACAAAGCAATAGCTTCGGTTTGGGCAAGCCAAGAATCACATATCCGAACAATTTTTTCGCTAATGATGGGTTACGGGCGACTGACTGAATCAAAGAACTAAAGACATTTCCTATTCCAATTGCAGCTCCAGCTAAAGTGATGGTTGCAGCTCCCTGCTCCTATTAACTTCAACTTTCGGCGAGGCTCACGATTCACCTTCGTCTAGCAATAGTTCTTGACCAGAGAACATACCAAGACTCTGCCTTTTTGAAAGCTCATTTCTATTAGTGGAGGGGCTAGACTACGAGATTAGGGGTTTTGACTTTCTTGCCTTTCAAGTAGGTCGGAGATCGCAGGCTACGAAGTAGAGTATTACAGGCAAAGCAGCGGCTTACCCGGCCATAGCATATAAACGAAACAATAGAAAAGAAAGGAAGTCATTTTTTAATTAGGAAAAAAGAGATCTGTTTGACCGAGGAGATATGCCTTTTGGATTAATAAGTACCAACCTGGAAACCAAGACTGCCGAGTCCACTACTTTTCAACTACTTGTTGGTTGATTCCAACTTTGAGATAAAGTGGAAAGACATAATTCACGACTTTTACTTCTTTGAATATTTCTCACTCGGACTCCGAAAGGAATTCAGGATCGTGACTATCTGAAAGTATCAGACATAGAAAAAGTAGAGTCGGTAAAAAACATGTGGTTTAACGGGCAGGATTGGCGCTAATGACTCGTAGAGAAATCTATTTTCGATGCGGCTAGGATTTTTCAAGCTTGTTGTCCACTTTTCGATTCATTCATTCTGAGGTGAAAGCCAAGATTGCTAGATTTACCCCCACCTTTCCCTTGAGAAATAGCTGCATGTTCCCGGGTCAATTCCCGGACTTTGGTTTGAGAATGGTTGGACAAATAAGACAGGATTTCTGAATTCATAGTTCAAACTTGAAGGTACAAACATAAGCAAAGGGTCTGTAACTTGCGTTCTAGGCTCGGGTCGATTTTTTCCACCCTTTTTGGAATATTAGGACAAAGACTTCATATTTGGCACCCGAGTTACAAAAGGAAGGCCGAAAAAAAGCTGATTAAACTTACGAGGTCCCATCTAGGGTATTAAAAACAAGGCAATAAACGACTACTTTTCAATTATGAGTCAATCGCTAAAGAAGTTAAGCCACGATAATCACTTCAATCACCCTACGAACCCTTGGAAAACCCGTTAGAGGCCTCAATAAGGGGTTCTCGTTGATGATTCGATCTATCTTACACGAACCCGACAACGGATTCCTAGTTGTTGATTTCGCCAGTTGATTTTGAGAAAAGGATAGCCAGTTTTCGAGGCGGACTTTACAAATTGGTTGATTTCTGGGCTAGGTTTCCAGACAAGACTCCCAATTATCGACTACTTTGACTTCTTATCTCGGTTGACAAAAGAAAGAAAAAGGAAGACATTTGAGCAAGGATTCACAAGTAGGCGATCTAAGAAATAGAAAAACAAGGAATTTCTGCTACTATTGAAGGAGATAGTCTCGAGGTCAAAGCCAAATTCCTGAATTGACAGTTGGATTGCCAAGGTACAAACACCCACAGAGGTATGAGAACGTATGATACATGCCACGTATGAGGCATGCTTTTTTCAGAGGTAGTTCCAAAAGGGCTTCTTTCTGGGTAACCTGCCAGAAAAGACTACTTTTACTTAAATTTACGTGGTTGATTGCCAATTGATCGGAAGAAAGCCGACAGTTGATGAATTAAATCCCGTTGGTCTACTCCTTCAGATTAGGCCTAGTAATTAAAGCCATTTTCCACTTCTTTTAGATTTACCAAGCAAATAAAAGGAAAAGGTGCAAGAAAGGTAGCTACTTTTCGATTTATTGGTATCTAAGTCCGAAATCCGAGGATTCCCGCTACTATTGAAGGAGAAATTCCCGAGTCTTTGGTTAAGGGCAGCTCATTTCTGGATCTTTGATTCAATTAGCAGACTTCGGAATTAGAAATTACCAGTGGTCATCTCCCTTTTTAGGCAAAAGTCCGAGCAAAAAGCAAGGAGAAAGAAAGATTTACCCGAAATTCAAGACAAAAGAAAGGCGACTTTTTCCTTTCTAATTACCATTGGTCTTATTAAAAGGGCAAAGGGAAACCACAAATAGCTCATTTTTAGTTCATATCAGAATGCTTAGGAAAAAGTACATTAAGGTTGAGTCTTGTTCTGATTTTCACGTAGGATCTATCAAAGAGGGTACGAAAGTCATGATATAGCCTGCTCTAGGAGGGTGGTTTAAAAGTAGGCAATTTAGAAAGAGTACTTGGAGTAATTTACATCTGGATAGCAAAGAGCCATGGGGATATATCGGAGTAAAGACGCCAGCCCAACAATAGCATTCCGAGGAAGTTTATCAAAGTATTGGAAATACCGGGTGTTTCACTCTTCTTCTGAGGCCCTTCACTTCAGAACTCTGCTCCTTATGAGGCCCCGACCAAGTAAGTGTTCTCCTGTGTGCTAAATGATGTGGTCTCAAAAGAAGCTCTTAACAAAGAAGCAAAGCAGCAGATCGGTTGATTGACGATAGAGAAAGGTTGATATCCACTGGTGAAAGGTACCTTGACGATAAATCCTATGACATATAGAGCTCTCCTCCAATGAATAACCCAGGATGCGGATCTTAGTGTCTTGTTTGTTCAATCTTTTGAGTTGGGGAATTACATCCCAATCCCTTGGTTTGCATACCATAGGTAGATTGAGTTTGATAGAAAGAAGACCTAAATCGAAATGACATATCACATATGTAGTCTTCTTCGAATAAAACTAGGAATAACAAGTCTCATTCTGATTGAGAAAAGCAGTCCAGGCCTTTACTTTCCTCCAGAGGGTAACGAATGAGACATAAGTATTCCAAATGCCTTGTTCCCTGCCGAATTTACATATTTCTCTCAACATTGTTCACTCTTTTCCATTACTAGCTAACTCCAATCATAAGAGTCTCTTGCTGGTCCCTAAGGCCCTTACAATACAACTCTAGCCAGTACCTATGAGAAAGAACCCTATGTTATGTGGGTTCTCTAAGCCGATAGTGGGTTCGATATGCTCATCAAGCTAGATATTGTACCATTGATATGGAATTGTAATATCGGCATGAAAGGCATGTAGTGTTGGGCATGAGTTAGAAGAAATGTAACATGAGGAAAGGCTGTTAGATCTAAATGAACACTTTTTGCATATAAAGTTATTTGCGTTACTGAAAAAAATTAGCACAGACAGTAAAACAGAAATGATAAATTGTCCTGAAATAAAAGACACACAATATGGTAACCCAGTTCAGTTTTGCAACCTACGTCTGAGGGGCCTTTGCCCAAGAGAGAACCAATCCACTATTAGAAGAAATGGCTACAGAGGATCTTACACATACAGGTCACCACCTTATGCAACTCTTTTGCTCACCTTCTTCCTAACTTCACGTGAATTCGTGATTGACGATCTACAATCGCTCAACCTAAGCTCGAACCGCCAGTTCGACCCTTAACTCTCTTTAAGACTTAATTTATCAAAGATAAACTCTCACAATAAACCGTGCTCTCACAATATAATACTCTCAAGAAAGTATAAGCACTCAAACAATAAAACAACAGCCAACCCTCACAATTGATGATGTCGAATATATATAGGTGCCAAACCCTAGATCTCTTCGCCATCAAGTATATCTCTTTAGATCTTCTTTCCTTGTGAGGATAAGGCTTAGGGAACTCGTCTCTTATCTGCTTGATATGTATCTTGTCTGCATCTATCATAAACTTGGAAAAGATCCCGCAAAATCCGCGCCGATAAGGTAAGTCTCTGCCAGACTGTTCCAAGTTCCCTTAGCACAGACTGAAGCACACATAACAAAGTTTGTTCTACACAGCGGCTTCAACACTTCAGCTGTACTTTTGGCTACATAAACTTTGCCAACATATTTGAGCAGTATCACCTCTTGAGCAGCAACACCTCAAAATCCAACAATCTCTCCATTTGGCATTTATGTAGACAAAACCAATCATCAAGAAAATAATCAATCCTAAGCATCTTCATACCTCTAAATCCTCCAAGACCGAACTTGTATGAAGTATGCCAAAGCTCCCCCTCCAACTACAAATTGGAGAAATCTGTGTTGAACTCCCCCTTAAGCAAAGCATGGAGTAAACTGATCACCGATTAAATCTTCAGACATCAAGCGGATGATCTTCAACACAACACCAAAGAAAACCATTAAAATAATAAGTCACGAACTGGGAGCTTAAATATATGTTCATCAAAAATATCAAGAAGTAGAGGGATTAACTCCTTGGCACCAAAAACTAAGTCTGCGCAAAAGCTGGCACAGACACTAAAACACCAAAACAGAAAACCAAAAACCCAAAATAAATACAAAAACTTCCAATTTTCTTCTACTCCCCCTTTTTGTCTTGCAGAAATGACAAAGTAAGGGGGTCTTCCAACCAATCTTCAGAAAGACTGGGAGCCTTTCTTCTTCGTAGCTTGAGCTGAGGCTTGAGGGTCTTCTTCATCCTCTTCAGTTTGGGTATCTTCATCACCCAAATCCTCTTCAGCATCCTCAGCCTCATCATCATCATTAGCTGCTTCTTCATCAACAGCATCATCTTCTTCAATATCATCAACATCTTCTGGCACAGACCCTGCATCACGTGCCGCCAATCCAGATGGCACAGCTTCTCCTCCAGCAAAGACTGCTTTGGCATCATTGAGTAATGCCGCAATCTCATTCTTGCGCATACGAAGCCTCTTCATCTGGAATAAGATGGAGTTGTATTCCCTTTCCAGCTCGCGCAGCATCCTCGTATAAATAGCCCTGAGATTAGGCTCACTCAGCACAGGCGCTGGCACAGATGATGTTGGCTTCTTCCTTTCCACAATTCGGACAGAGGGACCCTCAATGTCCTTAGGATGAACAACTTCATTGAATAGCTTGTCATGGATGACAATGCTCTTTGGAGAGTGCTCAAACTGTACTCCAGCCTGCATAACTTCAGGAAATTGGGAAGAGATTATACCAAAAATTAAACCCAGATAGCCTAATACCTTAGGCTTCTTCAGATTTCCAGCATGTAGAGTGACGTGGTCGAAGACCAAATGTCCAAAGTCGAAGGGCTTGAAACGCCCAATTCCATATAGCACTCTAGTTGTTTCTTGGCTTACTGTGGCAGAGTGTGTGGTAGGACACCAATTTCTGACAGCAATCTTGTGCAAGATTGCATACTTCTGGGACAGCATCGAGGAACTGATGGACATGTTCCTTTTCCATGTCGGTACACCCCGTGTGTGATCTCGCTAGCAATGGTGTCCAGAGATACATCCTACTCTTCTATTCCATGATCATCACGCCCAACAAATACAGATATAACAGCAAGAGAGAAGTTGATATACCTTTCTTTAATGTAAGGTTTGATGTGATAGCGAGAGGAAGGGTCAGTAATACTCTTTGACATGTTGCAGTAGAATTCCAACACAACTGCTCGCACATATCGTCGAACAGGGTAGACAGTCTGATCCCACTTGGCGTCCTCCAGTAGCTTGTCAAGGCCAGTCCCTTCCAAATCTTGCTTCCTCACAGGTTGCTCATAGACCAGGTTCCTGTGGATGACATTATTCCATGCCTCAGCTTGTTCATCAGATTTGAATCTGAGTGCATCTACCACAACCTTTGATCTATGAATGGCTTCAGCAGTTGTTCTTCTGTATGGGGTGGCAGAAGATGCACCATGATGAGAAGCTTCGTACTCAGAGTTCCCAGCATCACTCTCCGTCGCGTTCAGGCCTGGATTCAACTTCAATGGGCTGATTTGGATCCACACCCTTCTTTGGCTTAGCAGCAACTTTCTTCTTTTTCTTGGAAGATTCACAACCTTCCCTTTGCCCTTTGCGGCACGGGCAGCAGCAATAACTTCCTTAATCTTTGCAAGTTGACCCCTTGTTCGAGTAGCGGGAGTCGCAACAGGTTCCTTGATCACCAAGGCAGCTTCCTCAATTCTGACCTTCTTTCTGGGTGGATCAGAAAGCTTGTGAAGGCGTCTCTTGGAAGGCTTTTTCTTCTTTTCTGTTGGCACAGACTCCTCAGCAGGATCATCTTCTAATTCTGTCACAAAGTCATCGATAGCAACTTCATCAACTTGTATTTCCTCCTCAGCAGCAGGAACATCCTTCTCAGCGTGTTGAAATACAGGGATCACATGAGGAATAGAGCATTGATCTCGAACATATTGAGAGACTCCGGCGGAAGATGTACGTCGTTGGAGAATCGATCGCGAAGAAGAAGACTTTGAAGGAGTGGCCATCTTCTTTAAAGCAGCAACAGGAACATAGGTCTGTTCCTTCTGGCTCGACTCCGTCTCAGATGCGGAGTCTTCAACGGTTTGTTTCTCCGGTGGGAAGGAATGCTTCAACAATGACTCAGAGGTCGTCTTTGCCGGTGAGAAGGACTTCGAACGAGCAGGCTTCTATAGTAGAGGAGCGGTAGGGGAATTCTTCTCTCCGGATTCTGAATCGGAGTCAGGGTAATCCACGATACCCAAACTTTTCTTCTTTTTTCTGCCTCCGGTAGTGTAAAGGCAGGAGATAGGAACATCATCATTGTCGGAATCATCAGAGAAACGTTGAGTGGAACGACTTCCTTCAGACATGGTGAATGATAATTAGCAACACACGAACACAGCAAGGATTCGTTGAGAGAGAGAGAGAGCTTCGAGAATAAGCAAAGGATGTGATAGATCTTAATGCAGAAGCAACGATATATATATATATATATATATAAGCTCAAAGGCAAATCCCTATAAAGTAGGAGATGATATATATATCACGAATTGAATTCATCCTTATCTCCAACGTTCAATTTGAACATAAAACAGCCTTTGCAACCCCTTGGAAGTCGCAGAGTTCAACATAGAAAGTAGTTGTCTGCTCCAGCAAACTACGTGTGCCAACGGTGGTGCCTAGAATTCCTGGCACAGAAACACACAAAAAAAACAAGAAACACCAAGAAAACCAAAAAAAAAAACCAATAATGTACATATACATTGTGCTTGTTTAGAAGACCACAAGCATGAGGTCTCTCTAGGGGAATTAGAGAGAGTAAACACCCAATGAGGCTCGTAGAGATTCGAACCTCGCTGCATCCAAGGCTTTAGTGAATAAGTCCGCCAACTACTTCTCCGTAGGCATGAACTCCATGTTGAGTATCTTTTCTTCAATCAGTTGCCTTATGAAATGGTGGCGAATGTCAATGTACTTCGACTTAGAGTGGTGCACAGGATTCTTCGAGATATCAATAGCACTCTTGTTGTCGCAATAAAGGGTAAATGGCTCGAAGGGCACTCCATAATCTTCAAGCATTTGGCTCATCCACATGAGTTGAGTGCAAGCTGATCTTGCGGCAATGTATTCAGCTTCAGTTGAGGATAGAGACACGCTCACCTGCTTCTTATTGTGCCAGGATACCAAATTGTTGCTAAGAAAGAAACAAGCTCCAGATGTGCTCTTCCTATCGTGTGGGCTACCTGCCCAATCCGCATCGCTCTATCCCTCTAAGGAGGTAGTGCTGTCCTTAGTCATCCAAATACCAAAGTCACTTGTTTCTCGAACATATTTGATAATATTGTTCACAGCTAGAAGATCTCTCCTTAGGATCCGCCTGGAACCTGGCACAAACTCCGACACTGTGGCTAATGTCTAGTCTATTGGCCGTCAAGTAGAGCAAACTTCCAATCGTACTTCTGTATAGAGACTGATCTACAGAAGCACCTTCTGTGTCCTTGGTAAGCTTGATTGAAGTTGACATAGGCATGCGACGCACCTTGGCATTTTCTATCCCAAATTTCTTCACCAAGCTCCGAGCATATTTTGATTGAGTCACAAATATCCCCTCCTCGGATTGCTTAATTTGAAGTCCCAGAAAATAATGCAATTCGGCAAAAAGACTCATATCAAACTCCTTCGTCATGTGTCCAACAAATTCTTAGATCAGATCCTGACACACGAAGCCAAAAATTATATCATCAACATAAATCTGAATAATGATGATACCTTCCGAATTGCTCTTATAGAAAAGAGTCTTGTCGGATCCTCCACGAATATATCCCTTGAAGATGAGATACTTGGACAACGTATCATACCAAGCACGAGGTGCTTGCTTCAAGCCATAAAGCGCCTTGTTCAACTTGTAGACATGATTGGGAAATTCTGGATCTACAAAGCCTGGGGGCTGTTCCACGTACACATCTTCTTGAAGAGTACCATTGAGAAAGGCACTCTTAACATCCATTTGATATAGCTTGAAGTTCATGCAGCACACCATTCCAAGAAGTAGTCAAACGGCTTCTAGGCGAGTGACCGGAGCAAATGTCTCTTCATAATCAATACCATCCTCTTGAGAGTATCCCTGAGCAACTAGTCTTGACTTATTGTGAATAATCTCCTCCATCTCATCCGTTTTGTTGCGAAAAATCCATTTTGTCCCAATCACATGAACATCAATGGGACGAGGCACAAGATGCCAAACATTGCAGCGAACAAACTGGAGCAATTCTTCTTGCATGGAAGCAATCCAATCTTCAATCAATAATGCCTCCTTGACATTCTTTGGGAGAACTTTAGAGACATAGCACATGAACGCAATGTTTGACACCATATATTTGTAGTCTCTTGCTACGTTTCTAGTTAATCTTCCTCCGATGACATCTCCAATGACATTTGTTAATGGATGATACTTAGATAATCTTCTGGATGGACCTGGAGTAGTAGGGACTAACTCGCCTAAGATGGAGTCAGATGGAACTTCAGCTTCGACGGGATCAGTGGTCGTGTCAGTGGATCCAATCTGTGCATTTAAGGAGATTGGCACAGACTCTGGCACAGGTAATAGCAGTTGTGCCTCCTCTTCTTCTTCTGTGTCTGTAGAATCAGTAAAGACCACATTGATAGACACCATGATAGTCTTGTTTGCCTTGACATAGACTCTGAATACTCTACTTTCACGAGCATATCCCATAAATATAACTTCAAGACCTCGATCATCAAGCTTTTGAGTCTATTTTCTGTCATTCAGAACATAGCACACTGTTCCGAACACATGGAGGTGTCTGAGGTTGGGCTTCCTTTCCTTCCAGATCTCATAGGGAGTCTGATTTGTCTTTAGACGAAGGTATACTCAATTCACTATATAGCATGCCGTATTCATCGCCTCAGCCCAAAATCTGTCCGCCACATCATTTGCCTTGAGCATGGTCCTCATCATCTCTTGTAGCCTTCTGTTCTTTCTCTCAACAACTCCATTTTGTTGAGGTGTATTTGGGGCTGAAAACTCGTGTGAGATTCTCTTTTCAGCACAGAAGCTGATGAACTCTTCACTTTGAAATTCTCCACCATGGTCATTTCTTATTCTTCGTAAGGAAAGATCCTTCTCTAACTCCACACGAATGCACAAGTCCTTAAAGCTTTTGAAAGCTTCAGATTTGTGTCGAATAAACTCCACCCAAGTGAACCTTGAATAACCATCAACACACACAAGAACGAACTCCTTCTTTGCTATGCTTTGAGTTTGCATCGGTCCTACTTAATCCATATGCATCAATTCAAGAATGCTAGAGGTAGTGATGCTTTGAACTTTCTGACTTGCCTTGCCTCCATGTCGTATTGATGCATTCACGCTTGAAATGTCCATAACCATGACACTCATGGCATTGAGGTCCAGTCTTTGGAGTGGACTGGTAATCATCCTTATCCAGTTGGTTGGACTCAGCTTTATTTCCTTTCTTCTTGTCAAGCCCTCATTTGGCGAACTTCTTAAATTCCTTCTTGAATGACTTTGTGATTAAGGCCATAGCTTCAGCAGCTGTTGTATCTCCTTTTAGCACAGACGACGCCTTAGGATGCCAGTTGTGAGCTTGAAAGGCAACTCCCTTCCTTTCAGCACTTTCGCTCTTCTTTCCCATCTCAAAGGTTCTTAAAGATCCAATGAGCTCATCTAGTTTCATGCTAGAGAGACCTCTTGCTTCTTCAATTGCAGCCACTTTATACTTGAACCTATTGGGGAGAGATCTTAATACCTTTCTGACAAGATATTCATCATCGAACTTGTTCCCAATGGCCACGCTTTCTTTAATGATCTTCAACAGCTTTGCGTGAAAGTCACTAATTGATTCATGTTCTTCCATCCTCAGTAGCTCAAACTGAGTCGCTAGTTGTTGTAGTCATTGCCCTTTCACACGATCATTTCCTTCAAAGGAAGTCTCCAGAATATCCCATGCTTGCTTTGCTGAGGTGCATGTGGAAATAAGAGAGAATATTTCCATAGTAACAGATGCTTGAATGGCATTCAGATCAACCTAATTCATCCCAGATTCTTTTCGTTCAGCTTCCAACCATTCTTTCATGTCTTTGACTTTTCCAGCATTGGGTTCACCAGTGGCTATGGTGGGAGGTTTGAATTCTGACTTTATTGTCTCCCACGCCTCTTCATTGATGGCTCTAATGTGTGCCATCAAACGAATCTTCTAATAGCCATAATTGGATCCATCAAGAATTGGTGATTTCATCATCAAATTGCCACATGTGGAAGTCATTGTGTCTTATCACGAATGCAGCAACACGTTTAGATGTCTGTTCCAAGATCAACACCTATAAGATCGGTGTACCGCTCTGGTACCAATTGTTAGATCTAAACGAACACTTTATGCATATAAAGTTATTTGCGTTACTGAAAAACTTAGCACAGACAGTATAACAAAAATGATAAACTATGCTAAAATAAAAGACACACAATATGGTAACCCAGTTCGGTTTTGCAACCTATGTCTGGGGGGCCTTTGCCCAAGAGAGAACCAATCCACTATTAGAAGAAATGACTACAGAGGATCTTACATATACATGTCACCACCTTATGCTACCCTTTTTCTCACCCTCTTCCTAACTTCACGTGAATTCGTGATTGACGATCTACAATCGCTCAACCTAAGCTCGAACCGCCAGTTCAACCCTTAACTCTCTTTAAGACTTAATTTATCAAAGATAAACTCTCACAATAAATCGTGGTCTCACAATACAATACTCTCAAGAAAGTATAAGCACTCAAATATTAAAACAACAACCAACCCTCACAATCGATGATGTCGAATATATATAGGTGCCAAACCCTAGATCTCTTCGCCATCAAGTATATCTCTTTAGATCTTCTTTCCTTATGAGGATAAGGCTTAGGGAACTCGTCTCTTATCTGCTTGATATGTATCTTGTCCGCATCTATCATAAACTTGGAAAAGATCCCGCAAAATCCGCGCTGATAAGGTAAGTCTCTATCAGACTGTTCCAGGTTCCCTTAGCACAGACTGAAGCACACATAACAAAGTTTGTTCTACACAGCGGCTTCGACACTTCAGCTGTACTTTTGGCTACATAAACTTTGCCAACATATTTGAGCAGTATCACCTCTTGAGCAGCAACACCTCAAAATCCAACAAAGGCTAACCCGGAAGGGACACATTGTCAATATTACCCTTACTGAGCCATTAAATAAGGCTTATTAGTCTGAGCTGAGACCAAAGAAAGAAGCTCAACTGTAATACCCCGAACTTTCATTAATCCTTAAGTATGCCCTAAATGAGTTTAAATGCTTAATTAATGAGTTTTGGATGAAGAGAATCTTCAAGAAAAGATATTTATTTGAAAATGACGAAAATGCCCTGTGTGCTTTGATGTGAGTTTTTCTCGTTTTGATTATTCGATTGAGTATGTAATGCATTGATTGAGTATATTTATATGAGTTTGAGCATGAGTATGATTTTCAGAGAAATTTGAGAATTTTTACTTTTCAGTGAATAGTAACGCGAACCGAGAAAACACTATTCACCGACGAACTCAGAATTAGACCTAATTAGTGTCTTTTGAATCTAGCTTTAATTCTAAGACCCCTGAATATGTTAGAAGCTCATCCGAGATCATATGAGAGAATTCTAAGAATTTAGTTCTTAATGGATTAATTAGCCGATTGATTTTTAGGTTTTCTTCGTTACTTGGAATTTTAACTTGAAAATTAGATATTTGGGTTCCTTAATTTATTTCGCGAGATGTGAGATAGAGTTGAGGTGTTTTTGATGTCAGAAACGAGTCGAGGAGAGATTAGAGTCGTTTTCAGCATAAATGAAATAACACGGATATATTCTACCGGAAAACTTTCTTATCCGGATAAAATTTTATCTGTAAAATGGAATCTCTCTCTCTCCCTCCCTCTCTCTACCGACTTACCTCTCTCTCTCTCCCTAAATCTCTCTCATAGGTCCCTATTTTTCAAAACCTATAAGGAATAATCATAATGATATTCCTTTCTTAACTAAGCTAAATTCATTTAACCTATCATTCATCATCTATCATTCACTCCATCTATCTCTCTACTCTCTCTCTCTCTCTCTCTCTCTCTCTCTCTCTCTCTCTCTCTCTCTCTCTCGAGACTTCACCAAGAAAGAAGAAAAAAAAAGTATTCTCTCAATCTCTCCCTCTCTTTCCGTGTCACACACACACAAGCGCATAGTGAAGAAAATCCTCCATTAAAGCTTCAAGTTCCAAGCTTCCAAGCTTTCAAGAAGTTCAAGAGATCATCATCATCATCCTTTTTAAATCTTTCATATCCTAGTTGAAGAGGTTATCATCCTTCAAATCTTGAGTTTAATTTCAAGCTAAATCATCTCTCTTTTTCTCTTCATTTTCGGCATACATGCCCTAGAGGAGATGATTGATTATTGTTATTATTTTTCTTGAGGATCAAGATGGAAACCACCATGGAAATTCCAAGCTAGAGACTTGAGCTTCCAAGCCATCACCTTCGGTCCATCAACATCAAGAGAGGAAGCTTCAATTTAAATTTCTAAAGTAGGTTTCCATTTGAATAATTGTATATTTGTAATCCCTAATCTCTAAAGAAAAGAAAGATGCATGCATGTTTTAATTTTATACTTAGACAAACTAGGAATTCGAGGTGAGAATCGAATGAGGAAATCGAGCCTAGGAGTTAATCTTTGATTAAAAGAGAAAAGAAAAATAATCTCCTTAAAATTTAATTGAAACCGAAAATAGGGAAGAAAAAGAGGAAAAATCGATTTCTATGATTTTGATGATTTAATTGCTATATATGTGTTTATGAGCATATTTGGAGTGATTATTATGCATGAAGAAGTTGAGAAATTATTTGTCTAAATTATGATGATGAAGCCGTGAGTTTTTGAGCTAAAGAGGAGGAATTATTTTGATTTCTTTTTTTTATGATTTGATGATGTTATAAGCATGATATGATTATGAATTTATGATGATTTGATTCATTATGTTGATGTTATGAGAAATCAAAATATATGCATGATAAGGAAGAAATTATAATTTGATGATTTATGATGATTTTTTATTATATGTGATGTTATGAAGATTTGAGTATGTTTTGTGAAAATTTGAGTTTTAGATGTTAGATGAGTATTTTGATGAAGAAGATGAATTTCTAAGCATAAGAGCATGAAGAAATCGAAAAAAATGGGTTTGAATGGCTAGTGTGTGTTCTAGGTGTTCTTGGTGAAAAATATGAATTTTTGAAGATTTGAAGAAATGCCTAGTGTGTGTTCTAGGTGTTCTTGGTGTAATATTTGAAGATTTGAATACCATTAAAATTAATTGTAAAATAAATTAAATTAATTATTTAATTAATAAAATAATCCCAAAATTTTTTAGAATAAAATTAAATAGAAAATAAAAGAGAAAATCATTAAATTAATGAGGAGTCATTTAGAAAATAAAGGAAAATAATTTCTTTATTAAAATAAATAAATTTTAAGAAGAAATAATGAAAAGAGGAGTTAGAGTCAAGAAGATAGAGTCGAGAGTCAAGTATAAAATTCGAGACGAGTAGTCGAGGTCGAGTCGTTCAATCAAACGTAAAATAACGAGAAATAATGAGAAATAATAATAATAATAATAATAATAATAATAATAATAATAATAATAATAATAATAATAACAATAATAGTAAAAGTTTAAATTAAATAAATTCTCTTCTAAAAGAGAAAAGATTAGAGGAGTCGAGCATAAGAAACTTAGTGAGAAGTTTAATTGAGTCGAGTTCGTTTACTCATTTGATCATAAATTATTTGAGGAATTTCGAAATAAAAATAATAAAATTTGAGTTAATTAATTAAAGAGAAAATTTCATAATTGAATATGAAATAATAAAATATAAGAGTAATAAATGAGTCGAGCTTAGATAATCGAATAATAATAATTGAAGAGATAAGTCGAGTAAGAGAAGCTTATGAGTATAGAGTCGAGTAAGTATTGTTCATTAAAATAATGAAATTGAGTTAAAATAGTCTAATAGTTAATTATTAAATTAAATGAGAAATATTAAAAAAAACAAGAAGAAAATTCATAATAGTTGTTTTTGAATTGAGAATCGAGTCTATTAAATGATGAGTGTTTAAGTATTCGTTTATGAATATTATTTCGAGTATAGAATAATTGATGATGCTTGAGTATAATTATTTGAGTTGCTTTCTAAATTGTTTTAATTAGAAAATAAGTCGACGAAGTTATCGAGTTATTAAAATTAATAATCGAGTCTTGATTTGAAGTTAGAGATCGAGTTTTCGTAAAATAAAAAGAACAAGAATTTTGGTAAACGAAGTTCTAAAAGTCGAGTTATAAATAGGAAATGAGTTTTTATAAGAATTTAATTGAGAATAGTAAAAGAGAAGTTATAATAATAGAATAAGTAAACAAGATAATAATACGTACTCATATACGTATATGAAGTTGAGGAAAGACGACGTATTTTGAAAATAATGTCGTATATTGAGTCGAGAAATATTAAATAATTATTTGAGTTTTAAATTCAAAGGAATTCTTAGTACTTGAATCTGTGTTCGTTTTATTAGAAAGACGAGAATCTATTCTATGAGACTGAAGTTTTAAAATTAGAGTCGAGTAGTAATTAAGGGATTGTTAATTGAGTTTTGAATATAAATCATGTCGAGATTGCATGTTTGCTTGAATTTCTATGTGAGTTTATTATGCTTAAATGAGCTTATGTGCTTGAATAAATGATTATGTTTAAACGAGCTTATGTTGAGTGAGACGTTTATATTCTATTTATGATGTTATGATTTATTCAAATTGTTGAGAATGCTATTATGTGCAACGAGATTGATTTGATATGACGTTAGTTGAGTTAAGAATGCAAGTAAGAATTCGAGTAATGAAGTTGAGATAAATGATGTTTCCTTAATTAGTGAGAAATGCCCTAGATTAGCAATTAGCATTATCAATTAACGATTAATGATTTATAATGAGAGTACGAGATGAAGTATTTAGCAACTAGATAGAATCGAGAACCAAGAACAAGAAAGTCGAGAAAGAGATCAACTTAGAAAAGATAAAATAAGAATAGAGAGACCCGAGTCAAGTAGAGGTCCTCCAGCCGAAACCTAAAATCTACTTTACGTCTTATCGCGTCGAGTCTTATTTTCTTTTATGAAGGACCGAGCAGGACGGACAAGTAGCGAGGACAGTCAAGAGTAGGCCGCCTAGCTAATTCTTCGGAAGTCAGGTGGGCTTTTCTAAACCAAAACTATGATGAATGCTATTATGTATTGAGTATTACTATGTGAGTTTTAAAATTTAATTGACTTGCCGTTTTATGTGAGTTTGGTATGTTTTATCATCAGCTTGTTTGAGATATTATTGTCCTGTGAAAGACAAGAAACCCACGTGTGGTATATGAATTGTTTAGGTGACTGTGAGTCTTGCTTTAGTTGGGCCAGTCACAGTGTTCGAGAAGGAGGCCTACTTCTCGACACGGATGGATGGATGATGTGGTAGATGATGCATACTGTTTGATGTATATATAATTGTTTTGACTGGCCAGTCTATTCGAAAAGAAAATAATTTTTGCATTCACAAGTAAAAATGTTTCACTACATAAATACTTGTGATGCTTCGGCAAGGCAAGTTCAATTGATATAGCTCTAAGAGCAGGTTTTCAAATGTTTTCGGCATGTGTTCACTGAGTACTTCGTACTCAGCCCTGCATGTATTTCTAAACGTGCAGGTTAGCAGGATGTGGATGGCATGGACAGCTTGGTGGTGTGTTTCTTTTGAGTCAGAAATTGGACTGGCAGTTGCATGTCTTCATACATGTGATTGTTGGGATTGAGTCGAGGTCTCCGCTGCTATGTTTTGATAGACAATGTTGTTGATACCTGTTGAACCATACCTTATATTCTGTTGATTAAGAGTATTGTGCTCGATACAATTATTGGTTTTTGTTGGTTCACGTTTTTTAGAATCGGAAATACTTATGTCGTTTCGGTTTGTTACGTAAATTATCCATGCTCGTTTGATATTTTCGTTGTGACTTGGAAGCACGTTCTTATTTGTTAATTGCTTTCAGTCAATATTCCCTTGTTTCCCGAGCATGATTCCCTTATTTGAGTTGAGTTGATGGATGGTTAGTAGTGTTAGTGTCGTACGTCGCACCTCGGGAGTCGGGGTGTGACATCAACCGAACCAGGAGCAAAGAAACTATTCTTAAATATGAAAAAAGATCTAAAGACGCTACCTCGCCCTACTAAGCGAATTCTGTATAGGGGGTGACTCTTAAGGAGTTGAGTTGAACTAGTAGGAAAGGAGAAGTTAGAAGAGGATCTCTCGATTACCTGAAAGTCAAGGGATTGGTTCATCAGCCTGAGTAATCTTTCCTTGTTCAATTCAAGACTCTCCTGCTGAAGCTTTGGCTTGTTCAACGGAATTTTTCCTAATCGACCCCGAAGGCAAGAAAGCCGAGTGGCTAGTAGAAGGGAAAGCCCTATTGTCGTGCCAAGTAGTATTGTTAGTAGGGATAAAAGTCGGGATGTTCTTCCGTTGCTTCTGTTCAAGGGTACTTAAACTGGGAAATTGAAGTTGAGGTTGAGATGCGGTTGACCGAGAAGAGCATCCCTTGCCGTCTTCAGTGTACTAAAGATGAAGAGGTATTTGTAGTTTTCTTGAAAGAAGGAATGTCAACAAGTAATGGAAATGAGGACCATGCAGCTATAAAATCAAGTTATCAGCAATATAAATAATGTATTGGTACTCAAGCAATTATCAGCTCAGGTCTTGATGATTTGGTAGATTACTGTCATTGCCCAAATGCAATGATTTAAAATAAGTTCACTAGAATGCATACCAGCCAAATTAAGACATCAGTACCATGATCAAGAACAACCGCAGCATCAGATTACATAGCAAGATCATATGCTGGTAGTTCCTCAAAAGTCACACCTTCTCGATGCATTAGACAGCAAGGTGCCAGCATACGAAGGGATAGGTCGAAGGATGCATTAAGGAATAAGGAGCGCAAAACAGACCTTTCATCTTCATGACTAATCCCAGCGGAGGGTCTCTTCTAAGATGGAATAAGATTTCAGGCAATAGCGAAAGCTCTTTAGGATACCGATGAAGTTTTGATTTTTGCACCTGGGAACCAAACTTAATTGCAACATCTTTAATTCTCTCGTCAAGTGTTAGCCTCATATCAAGAGCATCATTAAAGCTTTTGGCTCGCAAAAGAGTCCTTTTACCAATTATAACAACCGCCACTTCATCTTGTACGCTCTAGATAAGCTGAAACACTATCCACAGTCGGAAGTCGAACAGTAATCACTCATGAGATATCAGCTTGATAAACATTTGAATACTGAATTGCAAATCGGAAGTGCACAAAATTTCTTTTAATATCTGCACGATTCTCCATTGACACTGCAAATCTTTGGGTTTCTTCAACACTCAGCATCTGAATAGCGACAGCACTGTCATTCTTAAAAGATTCATGGCTATCCACATGGGCCTCCTCACCAGGTCCCACCACTTGACTAACAAAATTACTGTCTGAACACCGAATTTCAAGTAAACATGATGACTTCATCGCCTCCTCTTTCAATTTCATATTATTTCTATTTACGAATCTTCGCTGACCAGCTATACCGTTATAGTAGGAAGCCCCGATCCATAGAAAAACAGGCGCAGGTACGTGTACTTTATTATAGATTTCCACGGGTCAATCCACTCATCCAACTGCAAAGGAATCGCCAACAACGGTTGACCAAAGAGCAAATACATATCCTTCTCTCTGTGACACTTGCGAATGGACCAAGGCATCCATACGAGAGAGCTACGAGCCTCTGATTTCACCTCAACCTATAGAAACTGCCATGGACCAATTGGATTCTATTACATAAGTGACAGCATTTCAGCATCTTCCAACTCATGACAAGGAAGGGCAAATGCGGGTTTACCTCGATTCCCTCTAGTCTGTTTAACAGGAACTCTTTTGTGTCAGTTACTCATTAACCGATCTATTTCTCTATCTACTAAAACAACCAACGGAAACCATCAAAGCCGAAGAGTCAGTAGTCTGGATATCAGTTTGTAGTTCCCTTGAGGTCTGACCAGAATATGACCACTATATCGAAAAGGAAGAATCCAGCCCGTCTGGAAGAACAACTGGACGTGCCTCCTTTACTGAGTTGTTTGAGAAAGAGTTATTCGCCCCAACTGGAGGGAACATGCCTTCGTTAATCACTGATAGAATCTTGGTTTTCGAAAGTAGAAAAAGTGAATTTCTATCTGATTTCCAGGGCGGAATTTGCACTCTAGTCGCGTATAGAAATCAATTTCACCTACGAGTGACATTTTTGGCCAATTACAATCTCAGGAAAAAAAAAAAGGAAGAAAGAAGTCAACTTGCGCTATGCTGCCTCTTTTCCATCCAAAAACTGACAGGATAAACCGCTACGTTCAAGCAAGGATTCAGATATGCCATTTACTTGAAGATTCGATCATTTATTTACGTGCATACGAACCCGCCGCCTGATTCCTTATTTCTATAGAAAGAATACAAAGTTTTTATCTTATAATACAATCTAGTAATCAGTATAAGAAATATAGTAATCAGAATAAGATAAAAATAATTAACTCAGATAGGAAAGTATAGTATGAGGAAAGAAAAGAAAACAAATAAAAGGATTGAAGATGCTACCTATTATGTTATGATGTGAAATACGGGATTTTCTCTCAATCGAGTGACAAATGAACAAATCTATTTCTTTAAGTCTTAAAGAAAAGGAATTATGGGGATGGAAGAGCGGAAATCTAATTGATTCGCTAGATCGAATTGCTATAATTAAGAGAATTCAGAAATTAAGAATGATAGATCCGGTATATAAACCTCGTATGAAGCTATACTTCTTCTTTCTATTCCCTTTAATCTATTTATGAACTGTGACACCATAACCACTATTATAAGTAGATCCTTCTATCTTTTCAAACTATAACATGATAGGAATACTGCGCAAGGCAATACTACATGAAGTATGTGATGGATGTGCTTATAAAGAAATCAGCGATCTAGTTGTTACTGATATGACACAACAATGTACATGTGAAGCTAATTCTATTCACAGACAAATGGCTGAGGAATTAAATGAAAAACATGATGCTACTGTAATACCCCGTATATTTATAACCTCAATTAGTCACCTTAAGTGTGATTATGTATGCCCAAGTGCTTTTAAAGTGTTATTATATGAGATTATGTGTGATTCTATGAGATAAAAAATTTCGAGAAGAAATTTTCTCGTGAAATTACCTAAATGCCCCTAAAGGGTAAAATACTAATTTTCTCGTTTCAGAAACTCGAAACGAATATGAGATGAGTTATATGAGTTTTAGAATGTGAGATTTAGTATGAGTTCGACTTTCGTAAAATTTTGTGATGGTCAACCGTGCGATGAATAGTAACTTTGACCGAAAAGTCAACCCTCGGTCAACGGACCCCGATTTCAGTTTAATCAGTGTCATTGGAATCTAGAATTTATATTGAGACCAATGATACGAGTTTGAGAATTTTCCGAGGTAATTTGAGTCGAGAATAAATTTATTTTGAAAACGCGACCTAAGTGAATAATAACTTATCGCGTCGTTTTACGACTTTTTGATTAAATGGGAATTTTTCCTAAAACTTGAGTGTTTCCGAATATAAAAATTATTTCGTGATTAATGATGTAAGTTAGAGAAAAATCCGAGACCTAGAAATTGAGTTTTGAATTATTTTAAAGTCGGTGACGAGCGCGCACGATAGCAATTTTCCGACTCTCGTCGTTTTTGAGAATTTTAAATGAAATTTGGTCTTGTTAGGATCCATAAATTATTTTATGAGTAATGAAACGAATTAGAGTAAAATCCGATGCCTAGAAAGTGTCGGAATGAGGGAATAAAGTTTGACGTTATAGAGGAAAATATTAATTGGATAAAATCTTTTCTACCGGGGATTTTTAGCAGATAAAAATCTGAGATTATCTCCTATAATTAGCCTTTCTTATCCACTTTTCCCTCAGCAATTTCGTTCACCACTCTCACTTAGAGAGTGAGATACACTCTCTTGTCTTTTCCTCCAAATAATACACATATTTTTCATTTCTTCTCATTCATGCATCTATTTACCTCTCTCTCTCTCTCACAATCGGTTATCACCTTCATCACCACTATCCTCAATCTTCTCTCTCTCCTCCATACTTCCTCCATTGATGCAGCAGCCCCAAGCTTCATTATAGCTTCAATTTTTCGATCATAATCAAGAAAAAGAGCTAGAAAATTCAAGGGATCAAGATATGATCCCTACTACTTGAAAAATTCAAGAAAAAATGAAAACTTCTTTCCTCCATCATCCATGGCTGCCACGAGCTCTTCTCCACCATGAGCTATCATTTTTCTTCCATTAAACCTCAAGAAAATCGATGAAAAGGGAGCTAGAGTTCAAGCTTTGATCATTTTTACTTTGAAAATTCAAGTAAGAACCATGATTCTCTTCCTTTTTCTTCCATGACTAGAAGCTGCTCCTCATGCTTATAACCTTCATATTTTTCTTTGTTTTGAGCTCATAAAGGATCAAGGAGTAGCAAGGAGTTGAGTTCCAACTCTTATTCCTTCGAAAACCTAAAGTAAGATCAAGAAATCCTTGATTTTCTTTCCCTTCTTGATCGATTATTTTCATGAGTATGAGAAGAAGATTTGATCCTTGAATCTTTGAGTTTAAAACCATGAGTATTCATGCCTTCAATGCTAGAGAAACAAGAAGAAGAAAAAAATCCATGCTGTATATATGTATATACCCTACGGTTTTTAAGAAAAAAATAGGATTTTTAATGTCTTGATTGATTTATTGATTTTAATGATTTGGATGAGTTCTAAGAATACATCTAACCATGCTAAGATGATTGAGTGGAGAAAATAAAAATATATGCATGAAAAAGTATAAAAATCGAATGTTTATGCCTTAAATATGATTTTTGTGAGTTTTGATTGATTTCTTGAATTTGATGCTTTATATGAGTTCTATGATGATATATGAGTATGATGAAGTAATTAAAATGAAGAAACAAGCATGTTGTTAAGAAAAGATAACTTGGAGAAGATGATGAATAGTAAATATCTATTTTTGCATATATATGTTCTATGATGAATTTGAGGATGAATTTCATTAAATCAAGAGATGAGAAGCATGAATATATGATTTAATGGAAGTATGATTTTATTTGAGGAATATATGATGAAACCGTGTATGTATGAAAATCTATATAAATATGATTTTGTGTTTTTATGAGTATATTTGATGAATTGGTGGATTAAAAATAAAATTTAACAATATTTATGGAAGAAAACACTACCAAAAGGAAGAAATGAGTTTATATAAATATTTATATATTTTCATGATATATATATAGAGAAAATTTGGAATTTTAATTCCTATGAATTTTTGGAAGATTGATGATATAATAATAAGATTTGAGATGAAAATAAGTATAAATCTAAGAAGAATTGAAGAAATATAATCTTATGAATAAATTATGAAAAACTCAAAGAATTTAAAAGAGAGGAAATTGTGCTTTTAAAATATTAATGAGTTAAATGAGAAATAAAAAGATTAAAAATATTTTGGAGTAGAAATATCCAATAAAATCAAGAATTGGAACATCAAAGGGGAAATTCCCATTTTATTCGAAGGTTTTAAGTTTTGAAAGAAGACTTATAGTATTTTTGAGCTTAAAGAAGGAAAAATGAGTTGAGAAAAAAGAAATTAGAATTTATTTGAGTAAAAAGAAGCATTAAAATGCAAGAAATGAAACACTATAGGAAATCCTCAATATAATTGAAGGAAATGAGGTACAAAATATAAGTTTTGAGTATTTGATATTAAAAGATGAAATTAATAGAGAAATTGAGATAATTGGAATTTTTATAAGTTCAATAGAACTTTGAATTAGTGAAATCGAATAAGAAATGAGATGATCTCAATAAATCGAAGTATATAAGAAGATAAAAAATGATAATTTATGATTTTGAGTTCATATGGATCAAATAATGTTATAAGACATCAATTGGAGTAATTTTAAGTATGTTAGAACTTAAAATTATTGAGAAAAAGTAAGAATAAAGGAAATTAATGAATGCAGTAAATTTCCAAGGAAAATGAATGAGATTTCATTGAGTAAAAGATGTAATCGATGTTATAAACATAGAGTTGAGAGAAAAACAAGTATATTAGCCACTTGAATCGCTCAATTTGGAGTTCGTATGAGAAAGTTATGAAAAATCAATGATTTTCTAAATAAAAATTCATTTACGAGGAGTTTAAGTATAAACGAGCAAATAAAGAAGTATTTGAGCTAGAAATAATAAGGAAGAAGTAACGAAATTTGAATCGAGCAAAAACGAATTTTATTAAATAAGTTAAATAAGGCCTACTTCTCGACACGATAAATTAACGTGACGCATAGATGGATTCGTACCCGAGAAAAATGGTTGCAACCGATTTCGGAAAAACAACGAAAAATGTTTTAAGCTGCCACAAGTCGTAAAATCTTTTAAATAATTATTTATCTAACACTTGTGGTGCAGCTAAAGAGGCAAGTACAATCATATAGCTCTAACGAGCAAAGTTTCAAATTATTTTGACATGTGTTTACTGAGTACGAAGTACTCACACCCTGCATGTTATTTCTAAAACGTGCAGGTTGGCTCGGATGAGGAAGGTTGCGGTGTGTTTGGGCGGCTCGTTGTCAAATAAAATCCAAAATTTGAGTTTAAGCTTGAGGTTATATGTCTTCACACATATAACCTTGAGATTTCTGAGTCGATGTTTATGTTCCGCTGCAACGTCATTTATTTGCTATGATTGTGCCTTGCATGCTCGCTCCCAAAATTCTGAGAGCCTGTGTGCTCGATCAAAGCCTTTAAATCCTTTCTCAATTCCATCCAAAACGAGTTTGGATTTTCTAACGAATCATTAAATTTGCTTCATCATCACTTGATGATTAAAAGTTTAAAAATTTTAGCCCACTTTTCGGATGCAACATTTATTAATCATCAAACCTAATTCCTTGATGAGTTCAATATCCATAATATTATCAAATATCCGTTTCTTGGAAAAGTATTTGATTGATAACTCACATTATTGTGAGCTTGATTCGATAAATGAGATCATTCCTAAGTCATCAAGCATGTTTTATGAGTTAAAGTTCAGTTGTTCCACCTCACTGCCCCTTGTATTCTAGTGGTTTCAATACCCTAGAAGACGGGCTGTAACAGCTACTAGTCTAGAAGTGAGAAATAAAAATGTCTTTTCTTATGTAGTCATTTCTATAAGGACAGCAATACTTCCAACTATGCTTCATTCTACAATTTCTCAATAAAAAAAACAACATAAAATAGCAGAGCGAGTTAGAAGGGCTATTACGTGGCTACAGTGAGTCCCGAATTCTAGGAACCCTACGGTCTTGTCTTAAGAGAAACTATTAAGCTATTTCGGTATTCTGACTTGTTCCGAATTCCAGCAACACCTGACAACCCAAACTCAAAACTAGCTCTAGTTAGGGCTCTGGTCCTAGCATTGGATCTATCATTGGCCCTTGCATTCCCGATTAAGTACGAGAAAGATTAGGAATCGACAGAACAGAACAACCTTAATATGTGATTACTTCACTCTAGCTTTATGCCTTCGGTCGCAAGCTAGGCTTTTCCACTGTTAACCAATAACCAGGAATACGAGAAAGACCAGCCACAGAACTCTAACTTTAACTCCTAGCTTTAATAGACACTTTCAGAATCGTTGCAAGGAAAATAAAGAGGTAATGTTGCAAAATAACACTTTTTCAAACAAAAAATGCTAAAATATCACTACAAAATACTCCCTCCGTTCGCGAAAACAAGTCCTACTTGCCCTCTTTTTTTTTGTTCACCAAAACAAGTCCTACTTACCTTTTTCCACTCACATCATGTAGGACCTACAACAACTTCCACTCTTACTTAACTTTTTCCACTCACAGTATGTGGGACCCTTATTCCACTCATAACAATTTTAACTCTATTTTATCTTTTTCACTCACAACAAGTGGGTCCTATATTCCACTCACAATAATTTTAACTTCCAATCCACTTCTTCCACTCTTAATATGTAATACCCCAGAAAAATTCTACAGTCTGTATAAATTAAAGTTAATAATAATTATGGCTTTGCACGCCTAAGATCATGAAATTAAATTATAAGATTTTCGGTGAAATCCGTTTCCGAAAATAATTTCCAGAAGTCGGGCGAACGACTACTATATTTAGGGTTTTCGCGTCCGATAGATTTTTTGTCCGAAAGCTCGAAATTAAAATCCGTCAGAATTTACATTCACTTTTTCTTCGATACGAGTTCACCGGAGAAAGTTAGTTTTTATGATTTTCCGGACGAAATTTGGACTGTGATGTCCCGACTTTTTCTCGGTTTTTAAAAAATGAATTAGGTTTTCCGAGTACGTAAATTATTTCCAATCTAACGGACAAGTTAGATTTCGTCAAATCCGTAACTATCTAGGAAAGTATTTCTCGACTTTTAAATCGACGTTTAAGAGTCGGAAACGAGATATTATCGTCTAATATTTCGCACCAAACGCTCCCTAACGACTCACCATACTTTAGTGGGATATTTTCATTCACTTTATGTGTCATATAGTGAGTCATCTCTCCCTCTCTTCTCCTCCATAATACCGCCACCCTCCATACTCCCTCTCTCTCTCTCATTTTCTTCATTCCTCCACCATTAAAGCTCCAACTCTAAGCTTTTCTAAAGCACTCAAGTCTTCCACCTACCGATCAAATCCATATCTGAGTCCATATTACGAAAGGTAAGAACTTTGTCTATCATTTGAACCGAACAAAACTTGTTACCCCCATTTTATTTTTTTTCAAAAATTTAGAGAGTAAGAGGCATGTTGTTTTTCTTGTTCGATACATGTTCTAGGGTGTTTAGAATCGAGTTCTACGGTTTGAATCATGAAAAAAATCACACCTCCTTGTCTTAGGTTATTACCGATTTTGGGGAAAATTTTGGGGCTTTGATCGTAGCTCGATTTCTTTGTCGATTGAATGATAGATTAGCGTTCCTCATGATGTTAATTGACTCTATGAATTGTTTTAGATTTTTCTAAAAATAAAATTTGAAACCTAAGAGACGAAGAAGGCACGATTTAGGATAGTAGATGTTATGATTTGCTCGATTGTTTAATGGAAATGAGATATACGATGCATGAGGATGATTATATATTTAATTGAGATTTTTCTAAAAATAAAACGAAAAACGTAAGAGACGAAGACGTGTCGATAAGTTAGAACTCGTTAATGTTTTGATAATATGATTTGCATGTTAGTAATGCTCGTTAGATGATAATCGTTGTCGTAAAATTTGAACGAAAACGGAGAACGTAGAATTTTTGTTAAGAGACGAACGATTGACGATAAGTCGAGAATAGATGATGATATAAGGATGTGAATTACGTGTTAATGAATCGTGATAGATGATGATCGATTTTGGAAAGTTAGAACGAATTCTAATAATGTTGGATTTTTCTTAAGAGACGAAGAATCGAACCTAAGTAACGATAGAAAAGACGAGTAAGAAAAGTAATTAGATAATAGTAATTCTTATGAATAAGAGAATAAGTTTGTAGTTGACGACATGTTCATCCGAGATATGAAATGATGAGTTGTAGTTGAAATTGAGAGGTTAGGTTTTGGAAATGTGAAATTGAAAAGGTATAGTAATTGCGTAGTTAATGAGACGAGGTTTTAAACGTCGAGCTTATAAATGAGAAATAAAAAGGGGTTCAACATGTATGAGGATCCGTGTAGACTGCACTGAGTCAGGAATTTCGTGGAAAATGAAGTGGAATAACGTAAGTTGAACCTAGGAAGTCGTGCGCCGAGTTATCGAGCCTTAGGGTTAAACTCGGACTGTTTTGCGACGTTCCACGGAAACTGCCATATCTTTTAGCTCGTTTATCGGGATTGAGATCTGTAAATTGGAGAGTAAACTAGACACTCGTACCTTTCTTTTGGTATAAGATTCGTCTCCTGTTTCGCAATCCCCAATTCTGTACAAACCTACTGATCTGAACAGTAATTTCCAAAACATAGATTCTTAAGTTGAATTCATTTCAACTTGTTTCCTTTTGATCTTATAAGTCGTTGTAAGCTATCGACTTTGGTGGTTACCGACATAAGTGTCGAGTAAGGAACCAGATGAGTTTGAAACGAGATGTGTTCGAGTCTCGTTCCAGTTTAACTAAAAGAATCTAGTTTAGCGTGCAAATGCCTAATAAGCTTAAAAGATTAATTCGATTTCGTTTACGATTTCCATTTTCTTTTGTCGTCTCAACGACTTATCGAGGATATATTTTATGTACGATGAAGGAGGAAATCAGCATAAGGAAAGGACGGAAGATTGAAGAACGGAAGCACGTTTAATAGTTCTGTAATCTATAAGGTGGGCTTTTATATATGAAACAAAACGAGCAATGCTCGAAAACCTATTCTTTATCACTTTGATAATCGTGTTTTCAAAGTGATAATTATAGCAGGAACTGTTTTGTGTTTTATGTGAGTTCTCTTGTACCTTATGAGTTAATCAAAAGGGGTTAACTAACGATCGGCTTTGAGTTAGCTATTATGCTTTCCAAAGTTAGTGCACTTTGTAGCCTGTGGTGTATGTGGTATCCTGTTGAGGGGTAGCCAGCCACGGTGAATTATGACTAGTCAAGATTTGAACGTAGCATCTATGAAAAATGCTCTGCAGAGCTAACCTTTATGAAAATGAGAACGAAAATGTTTAGTAGGCACGGGCTCTTAAAAAGAAAAACCCCAATGCACTACAGATATGAAATGCCTGATTATCTATACTTATGATTATGTTTTCGGCAAGGTGCCCACTAAGTACTTTTGTACTTAGCCCTGCATATGTTTTCTAAATGTGCAGGTTGAAGCGATGGAAGCGGCGATGGTTGAGTTAAGAGTTGTCGATAGTGAAGACTGTAGTATGTAGATTAATATTCCGCTGCCAAACTCTAGACTCACTTATGTAATTATGATTATCACTTTTGGTTTAAGTTCCGTAATATAACTTAGAAGCTTTAGAAGTATCTTGTTCGAGTGATCCTTCGAGATCAACTCTTTATTTCGTTAATGAAGTCTTGTTCATAGAAATTATGCCGTCTCTTATGTATGTTTATTATTTCATCCCCTTTCTTCCCCACTTCTTTAATCCAAACCCAGTCGCACCCCAGCTTCTGCCGTGCCTCGGGATTCGGGGCTGTGACATAATAAGTGGGACCTTAACTGATACGACCAATGCGTTGCGGAAGCTTAGTTACGAACAACGACAACTAAAAGAATGGTTCAACCCAATAAACAACTGAACAATAATGAAAATTAAACCCTAATTATCGACTGAAAATACCTAATAAACTCGAACAACAATTAGATTAACAAAATCCCCAAATTATAACCGAAGAACCCTAGAAATTGACTCGATCGATTGACCTAGCAAACGACGTCGGATTGAGCTCAAATTTTAGGACAAAGTACAATCTATATTCCAAAAAAACATATCCAAAATTCAGCCAAAACGCACGGGTAAGTTGGGAGATGGCTCGGTGGTCAATTTTCGGACCTAAACTATGTTTTCGGGATGGAAATCGGATTTTTCAGTTATAAACGGGATTGGACAGATTTGGGAGTGAATATGGAAAGGCTAGGGAACATATATGATGGTTGGGAATGTGGGGAAAGGCATGGGGATGGTAAAAACGAGAGGGATAGGTGAATCTTACCCGAAACAAACCCCGAATCGACGAGAACTCGGAACGCGTCTATGGAGCAATCTTCAATGGTTGTCTAACCCGGACACTACGAGATATCACGAACGAGACAAAAGATTTCAAGTCTGGAATCGCCAGAACCAAACTCTACCAAAGAACCGATTTGTGTTTGAGACGGGAAGAAGCGTAAACTGCTATTTCATTCAATTCCGGTCTGTCTGCAATCTACAAAAATCCCTAATTAAATAAGCTAGAGGCACGAAAATTCAAGTGCTTTTGGGCCTAGAATTCGATTTGGGCTAATAAAATAACTACTGGGTCCAATATCACTTAAACAGATTGTGATAATTGGGCCTGCTAAATAAATAAAACCACAACTGAAATAATAGACTGAAAATAAATAAAAGAACTAATTAAATCAGCAAGGAATGACTTTGCCATGGCTTCAATCGAGCTCCTCGATGCTCAATATAGTCACCAACTTGGACTGCTTGAAATCAGTTCCATCATCTTCCAACTTCTTTCCAACATAGCACGGGAAGTAACCTTGCAGCTTCTTGGCTCTTAATCTCGTCACTGGACCTCTCAGCTGCAACTCCGGATTCAAATCCTCAGTGCTTGTCTCGATCTCATCATTAACTCCAATCACAACAACTTTATCAGCTTTCTTAATCTCCGTGTCCAGCACACAATGGGATTTGTTTTCGCGAACGGAGGGAGTAAAAGTGTCAAAATAACACTTTAGTTTGTAAAAAGTCTATTATACCCTTAATGAGTATACAAAAAAGTTAACTTTAATTTGAATCATACACGAAAACTAATTTCATGTATGAATTTCCAGAGAAAATTTCCGGCCAAAAATTTCCGGAAAAAATTTTCATCGAAAATTTTGTCGAAAATTTGAAACATACACGAAGCCTAACTTCATATATGTATCATACATGAAAATTAATCTTCGTGTATGATTCAAATTTGAATTTTTTGGCGGCAAAAATTTTCGTGTATGATACATACATGAATGTTATTCATCATGTATGATGCATACATGAAAGTCAGACTTCGTGTATGATTCAAATTTTTGCCGATAATTTTCTTGTATGATGCATATATGAATGTTAGTCTTCGTATATGATGCACATATGATACATACATGAATGTTAGTCTTTGTGTATGATTCAAACTTTGGCCGAAAATTTTCTCTGAAAATTTTTAGCCGGAAATTCGTATATGAAATTTTAGTCTTTGTGTACTTTTCAAATTAAAGTTAACCTTCTTGTATACCTATAAGAATATACTCCCTCCATTCACGAAATAATGCCACGTTTCATTCGTTATTTATGTTCACCAAATGATGCCCTATTTCGTTATTTTTACCAATATACTCTCATTATTTTATTAAAATCACTATCCTTACTATTGATGACTCCACCTCACATCAACTTCATTTCTACTTTTTTGTCATCCCAACATTTTTATTCCTACTTTTTGGTTAATATCACATATTTTTTTATCATTACCACTATTTTTTGTTATTATATCACTACCTGCAAAATAACTTTATCAATTTTACCAAATAGGACATCATTTTATGGAGTAAAAGGGTATATATCCTTCTTTAAAGGTACAAAGGTCCAAAATAAGACAAGGCTATTTCAGCACTTTTTTTCAAAGCGACAAAATTCATCAATTTATTATTTGGAATGGTTTTGACATTTTGCTCGAAAATAAATAGGTGTGGTTATATTCCTTACGTTTGGTTATTTGCAAACTTCAGAACTCAATCCTTAAATTAGGAGTCAACAATTTAATATTTATTGGTATAAAATAATTTCTTTATCTGATTCCATTGGTATTAAGTAGAGATATTTGTCAATGATTTTAACATTTTTGTTCAACAGCAATTTCCCTTTTAACTGCATAAAAAATCACTCAGAAAGATTGAAAATATAAAAGAAAAGTCACTCAGAAAGATTGAAAACAGAAAAGTCACTCAGAAAGAAAATACTCCCTCCATTCGTCAAAAAGAGTCCTACTTACTCCTTTTTTTTTTTGTTCGTGAAAAAGAGTCCTACTCTACTTTTTGTACAATACTAACCTCATAAAGTTCCTAATATTACTACCCTTTGCCATTATATTACCACCCTTATTTAATTAGACAATACAATTAACCCATTAATTTGATTCTTAATTAACCCAATAACTAAAAACCTGTCCAGCCAAATAAAACACCCCCAAACCCATTTGGCTACTTTTTTTCTAACCCTAGATCGAGAAATATCGCCGCCCAAATCGATTTCTCTCGTCGAAATCAATCTCTTTGGAAATCTACTCTCCTTTCTCCCTCAATCTCTTCGATGTCGAACCCCCCTCATTTACCTACCTCTGATGAGTGTTTTGTCTTCAATTCAAGCTTCAATTTAGAGGACATGTCTTGCCCGATTGCAACTCATTTTTCTTCGATTCCTACATTTTCGTAGGAGTTGGAGAGTAGTTCGGCCGAAATAGTGCTTGAAACAATTTTTACAGCAGTCGATTCTTCGTTGCCACCCTCTGGCTCGGAGGAGATCGTACCTATAATCACTCCATCATTGACGACTCCGGTTTGGTAACTCGAGATGCTTAGCATTTACTGCCCTCATTTTTTTAGGCTCAACTGATGAGGTGATCTCGTTCTTAAATCTATATTTTTCTGATATTGAATCGTGATGATGGCTTTTCTGTGATTATGATGGCTTTTTCTGTGATTATGTGAGTTTTTTCTGTGGGTGTGGGGCTAGTGATGCCTTTTCGGTGAATTGATGTTGCTGCCTTGATCAATTTGTGAGTGATTATTTCTATGGGTGTGGGTTGGTGATGCCCCTGTAATTTTGAATCTGATAGAATAATATGTTACACTAATTGAGCCTATTTGTTGCCTTGAGTGTGGGCTGGTTATTGCCCCTGCCTTTTTCTGTCACTTGATGTTGCATTATTGATCAATTTGTGAGCCTATTCTATGGGTGTGTGAGCTGGTGATGCCCCTGTAATTTTGAATTATCTATGATGACAAAGTTTTGATCTTTTGTGTATTTCTCTGTCTGGGGAATCTGATAGAACAAGATGCTCACTAGAATCTTGCTGCCTTGAATCTGATAGAACAAGATGCTAAACTAATTTAGCCTATTTGTGAAACCTGATCTAGGAGGTTGTGAATCTTATTGCCTTGAATCATATCTTAATGATGCCACTACTAGGTTGTGAAACCTGGTCTAGGAGATTGAAATAGGATATTGAGAAGTCAATGATGCAAAAGCATAATTCATTTTAAGATGCTAAGACTGCTAACTCCAAGATTACTTGACAACTTTCTAATGCCGCTCCTCTCTAGGACTGTTGGGAAATTTAAGTAAAAGTTTTGATTGATTCCAAAACCAACTGACCCCAACCGAGTAGATGTTGCCAGATCCTAATGTTAGTAGTTAGGCTCGTTGTTTGAGCACTGTTAAGATTTTATCTTTAAAGGACTCCAGCTAAAGACGGCAACAAGGCTTCACTCGGATAGAACATCAGTTGTGAGGAAAACAACTGAGTGTTCATCATATGAAGCATTAAGAAAGGGGGAAGTTACACTCAAGAGATAGAACATCAGTTGTGAGGAAAACAACTGAGCGTTCATTCCATGTGAATTCAAAAAGGGGGAAGATACAAGGAAGACAACTGAGCGTTCAGTTTCAGAACATCAGTTGTATAACTCAACCCAAAAGATCAACAGCATGAAGTAGAAGTCAGCTGAGAGTTCAACTGTCAGCACTCAGATAGAACATCAGCTGAAGAACAAGCTAGTTGAAGATCGAAAGTCTTAACCGACCACTCCTTGTTGGAAGTCTGTTGTTAAGATTTGAATTTCAAAAAGGAAGTCACGTGAGGGTTTGACCGTTCAGTCATTAGCCCATTTGGCCCAACACAAGGTTGTCTCAGATGGAAAGCAGAAGAGCACAGATGCCATATCGGGAAAGTCTGCAGAGATGAGAGATAAGCCATCGCTATCAAAGAACAGAGATCAACAGCTCCTCCAACGGCTAGTTGATACTCTCCGCCTATAAATAGAGGCCTTCATTTATTCAAAGAATAGAAGACACACACGCGAGAAGAAACCAGAGAGAAAAATAAAGAGTAAAATTCTTCACGAGCTGAACTGCATTTAATCCTTTAGAACATCACTTGTTGAGAGTTCTAGAGTTAGTTTCTGTGTCTTTAGATCGACCTTGAGAACATCACTTAGTGAGAGTTCGTAGAGTGTTAGATCATAGCTTACTTCGTGTTTAAGCCTTTAGTTGGAACCCAACTTTTTCACACTTCCTCTCAAAAGGAGTGTTAGGACCCTACTCTTCCCGGAATTGAGTAGATAGGTTGTTTAGTACCCGAAAACTAAGCTGTAAGGTTGATAAGTACCCGCAAACTTATCCATAACGGTTGCTCAGCTCGCGTAAGCTGAGTGGTTTGTCTAGAAGAACTTAGACAGAGTTGTGTGGACTCACAACTCCCCGTGGACGTAGGAGGTTTCTCCGAACCACGTAAATTTCTGTGTGCTTGAGTTTATTTTTCAGTTATTTCCTGCATATTCAACTGACAAACTAACCCGCATACAAACTGCATCTTAGCATTCACAACTGTTTTGGTTCTTGACCAACCGTGCATAAAAGCGTGAGTAAATTTTAACGAGTTAATTTCCACCACATTCCGCACAGCACATCACTTCCAACCGAGTGTTTCTTACTCGGTTGTGATTCTAACTGAGCTTCTTTACTCGGTTGAGATATTTTTAGACGGTTGTTTTAAAAAGTTGCATCTGGTGTATTGCCCCCCCTCCCCCATACACCAGAACTCGTTTCGGGACCATCAAGTGGTATCAGAGCAGTGGTTCAAAAGACTACTGACTCTGTTTCACAAGGTGTGAATTCGAGGTATTTTATTCAGTGGTCAACTGAACAGATCTCTTTATCACGCTAGTGCATATTTACTTGCATATTTCTGTTGCTATTGTGTGCAGATGGACGTCAAAGATAAGATCGTGGTCATGTTCTCGGTAGTAAATTATACATCCTGGAGGACACGGATGAAGAAGATCTTACTGTCGAAGCATCATAGGATGCAACAAGTACTCTCGTCCGGACCGATCATCATCAAAGAGAGAATCACTCGCACTCCTACAAATCCCAACGATGGGGATACAGTTGTGGAGTTTGTGGAGAAGCAGCCGGAAGACTACACTCCAGAGGAAGCCAAGGTGAGCCAGTTAGACATCTGGGCTCAGAGCACGATCATGTCAACTGTTGGACAAGATTACCTCCCTTGGATAGAAGAGTGTGAGACTGCCAAAGAGATGTGGGATATCTTGGCATCGCTGAGTGAAGGAAGCGACGAGACGAAGGAGAACAAGTTCTCACAAGCATGCCAAGACTTCGACAACTTTTTTCTGAGAACGGATGAAACAATTGATCAGCTAGAGCTGCGGTTTATGGACATCCTCAGAAGAATCCAGTCCATCCGAAGAGGAAAATACACACTAAGAGAAATCAATCTCAAAGTGTTGCAAGCTCTACCGGCTGAGTGGGATACCTTCACCAATATCCACGAGAGCCGAGCTGACCTTGGTGAAATGGGTACTGAAAGATTGTTCTCAATTTTAAAGGGAAATTAGTATAAGGTGAACCGAAGTAGATCTCAGTCCTCGGTCCAGACGAGTCGACATGAAGATGTTGGTTCAGCCACAAAGTCAGTTGTACTTCGAGCTAACTACTCCAAATCGAGAATATCGATGCCAATAAGATCTGCAGACATAGCTGCAAAGGAGCCAAGCAGAGAGGAACTGCAACAGAACATTGCCGCCCTGTCAAAGAAACTAGCTGACATGGACACTCGGTTCGGAAAATACAAACGTTTCTACAAATCAAACCGAACTCGAGACAGTTCAAAGCCTGTCACCAACGGTTGCTTTGAATGCGGCAAGGAAGGACATTTCAAAGCTGACTGTCCAGATCTCTCGAAGAAAGAGAGAGAAGCGTTGAGGGCCAAACAAGCAGGAAAGAACAAGGCCATGGTTGATGAAGAAGCAGCAAACGACATGGACATCTTCACTGACACTGAAGATGAGGATGAGCTGACTTCCACCAACAACGCTACCGGTCAGGATCAATGTCTCATGGCACTTGGAACCGACCAGGATGATACTGAGGTACACTCTAATCCTGCTAAGTTAAATTCTTCCAATATTTCTAACATGCAGGAATCACTGGATGAAGAGTTCGAACCCTCCTGGAGTGACTTTCAAGAACTCAGTGAGGAACTTCATCAGCAATCGGTTGAGTTTAAGAATCTTCAAAAACAGTTCTCAAAACTTGAAGAATCCTTAACCGTGAAGGACGATCTGATCAAAAGTCAAACAGAGGAGATTGAGAATCTCAAAAGTCAACTAAATGCAGTCAACCGAATTAATGTTCCAACTGATGAGGAGTTGACAAAGCAGATCAAGGAGCAACAAGATCAGTTGAAAAATCAAGAGACTCAGATCAACCAGCTGATGAAGAAGTCAGATGGACAAATCAAGCAGATAATTGTTCTCCTCAAAGAGTTGCAAACTGAGAAGGACAATCTAATCAAGCTGTATCAGTCATCCAAGATCATCGAGAATCTTATCAGTTACAGTAGACAGATGAATGACGTGTCAGGACTCGGTTATGATGTGATTAAAGATAGTGGAATTCCTCCAGCAACCTTCATCAAAGCTGTTGAGGTCAAGGTTGTCGAACCTAACACAGTGGAACCTGAGTCACCACAAAGTAATTCAACTTCCACCTCTCAGCAAGCTCAACCGACCAAGGGAATTACAACTGAGAAGGGAAAAGGATTAGTAGATGGAGGACAGAATGTTCCATCGGTTGGGACGTCAACCTAGGGAGAATGTTCTAAAAGTCAGAAGAGGAATCAGAGGCGTCGAAGGCATAATCGCAACCAAACTCAGAACCGACAAGGATCCAATCATCTGAATCAACAGCGGTTCCATCATCAGTTCAACTAAAGGTTCCAACCGAGTCAACCGATAAGGAACAGGTCGAACAGCTGGAGATATTCATGCCATAACATGAACCACCAACAGGGCATGAACAGCTATCAACAACATTCAAGGAGTTGGAATCAGAATCAGCCACAGAGATTCCAACAAGGCGTCCGACCTCACAGATAAAATCAACAGGATAAGAATCGCCATCAAAACAGGGGGAAAGCCTCTTCTCCGAAAGCTCAGAATGGGAGAAATCCAACTCCTCCCAAGAAACAGAACATCACTACTAACAACAAGCTTAAGGATAACTGAGGTGTTGTTATAGTGGATGATGAAGGAAAAGTGATCTGGAATGATAAATCCATCCGAGTATACAGGGAAAAGCGACGCACAGTTCCAGGGGGAACTGGTTCTAACCCTCCAGGACCCAACTGAAATTGGGGACCTAAGCGAGTTTCTCTTTGCAGGTACAGAAGAAACAGCTGAGGAGGAATAAAGCGTCTGCATCAATGTGGGTGATGGACAGTGGATGGTCGAAACACATGACAAATCTGAAGGATTTGCTTGGAAGTTTCTTGGAGAAAGAAGGTCCATCAGTTACTTTTGGTGACAACTCTAAAGGTTACACCAGAGGTTACGGTACCCTTGAAACCAATCATGTTTCGATTTCTAATGTTTCTTATGTTGATGGATTGAAGCATAACTTGCTCTCCATCAGCCAATTCTGTGATAATGGTTTCTCGGTCAAGTTTGATGCACAGGATTGCAGGGTTAAAAACGTCGGATCAAAGCAGGTCATATTGTTGGGAAATCGATCGCCAACCGGAAATGTCTACTATGCTGACTGGAATAGTAGTCTTCCTGACACCTGCCTGTTATCAAAGAGTAGTTCAGATGTGAGCTGGCTGTGGCACAAAAGGCTAAACCATCTGAATTTCAAGACTATGAACCGACTTGCCAGACAAGAACATGCAAGAGGCATACCAAACCGAGTGTTTTCAACAACACATATCTGCAGTGCATGCCAGTTGGGAAAGCTCGCTAGATCCTCCTTCCGGTTGAAGACAACTCCCTCAACCGACCGAGTGTTACAGCTGATCCACATGGATCTCTTCGGGCTAGTTACACCAAAGAGCATGAATGGTAACGAGTACACCCTGGTTGTAACTGATGACTACTCAAGATATACGTGGATCATTTTCATGCGCCACAAGAGTGAAACCCGAGATGAGCTACCCAAGTTGATGGATCGGATATCGAACTAACAAGAGATGAAGATCATTTCTATCCGATCAGATCGTGGAACTGAGTTTCTAAATGAGACTATCATCGAGTAATGCGAGAAATATGGAATTACACATCAAACATCAGCTGCGCGTACTTCGCAACAGAATGGAGTAGCTGAGCGAAGGAACCGAACACTGAAGGATGCAGCTACATCCATGTTAACCAGCTCAGCTCTACCAAAGAGATTTTGGGCTGAGGCCATCAACACTGCATGCTACACTCAGAACCGGTCTCTTCTGACCAAGCAGTTGGGAAAGACACCATACGAGCTATGGAGACGCAGGAAGCCAGATATTTCTTATTTTCGCGTTTTTGGTTCTAAGTGTTATATTTACAACAATGGGAAGACTCAGTTAAAAACTTTTGATGCCAAAGCTTCGAAGGGCATATTTATTGGATATGCCGCTCGAATCAAGGTTTATAGAGTTTTCAACAACAACTCTCGTATTGTGGAGATAACACCTCATGTTAGTTTTGATGAATCTACTTTTGAGTGCAGGGAACAGGCTAGAGGACAACAGGCTGATCCACAAGTTCCACCTGCTCTCACCAGATCGCAAGCTCTAAGGGAAAAGAATTTAGCTGAACCACTGGTATGGGCAACTGAGGATGATGATCCATATTCCTCTGAAGATGAATGTGAAGACCCCAGCTTATCTCAAGGGGGAACCACAGCTGATGCATCTCTAACTGCATCAGCATCCGAAGCCCAACCGAGCCCGGTTCGAAATGTTATCAATGTTGAGGATCCAGACTCAACAACTGATAAATCACCAGCTCAGAAGAGTCCAGCATCTCCCACAGCTCAGATCATGGAACAGCCACAGTTGGAAGAAGAAGGAAGACGCAACCGAAGATGGTATGAAGATCATTCCCCTGACAACATCATCGGAGATCCAACCGAAGGTGTGCGTACAAGGAGCCGAGTTGCAAATCCAGATTCAACCGAGGAAGACTCCAACACTTATGCTCAATATGCTGAGGAGTTGGCAGTTCTAGAGGAGTTCGAGCAAGCTGGAGATGTTGCCATGATTTCTTGCTTTGTAGCTGATGTGCCAGAACCGAAGAATGTTGTGGAAGCTCTCAACTGTGTTCACTGTACAACAGCCATGCAAGAAGAGCTGAATGAATTTCTACGCAACTGTGTTTGGGAGTTGGTAGAAAGACCAAATGGTGTCAAAGTCATTGGATTAAAATGGATTTTCAAGAACAAGAGAGACGCCATTGGATTCATCGTGAGGAACAAGGCAAGGTTGGTAGCTCAAGGATATTGCCAACAAGAAGGAATCGATTTCGAGGACTCCTTCGCGCCGGTTGCAAGGCTGGAAGCCATCCGAATCTTTCTAGCCTATGCCGCATTTCACAAGTTCAAGGTCTATCAGATGGATGTGAAGTGTGCCTTCCTCAACGGTGACATCAAGGAAGATGTATATGTTGAACAGCCTCCTGGTTTTGAGACTGGAGATGGAAGAGTGTACAAGTTGAAGAAAGCAATCTATGGACTGAAACAAACACCCAGGGCTTGGTATGACACTCTTTATGGTTTTCTTCTGAACTCGGGATTCAAACGAGGGTCAGTTGACAAAACCCTATTCACCATCAAAGTTGGAGAAGATATACTTGTTGTGCAAATCTACGTCGACGACATCATATTTGGTTCTAAGTCGGAGGAACTGTGTGAAAAATTTTCAAATCTCATGAAGGAGAAGTTCGAGATGTCGATGATGGGCGAGATGAACTATTTTCTTGGACTTCAACTGAAGCAGTCACCAGAAGGGATTTTCATCAATCAGTCCAAATATACTAAGGAGCTCATCACCAAGTTCGGATTGCAGACAAGTAAGATTACAAGGATCCCAATGAATACTAACTGGAAGATTGAACCTGGAACTGAAGGAAAGCTTGTATATGCCAGTAAGTATAGAGGGATCGGTTCTTTGCTATATCTAACTGCCAGCCGGCCAGACTTATCATACGCAGTTGGAGTGTGTGCTCGGTTCCAAGTTCAACCCAGGGAAGCACACATGTTGACAGCAAAGAACATCATCAAGTATTTGAAGGGAACTGTTAATGTTGGGTTGTAGTATCCAACCGACGACAACATCCAACTGACCGGATACTCAGATGCAGATCTAGCAGGAGATCGGTTGGACAGGAAGTCCACATCTGGACATTGTCAGTTCATGGGAAGCAAGCTAGTTTCGTGGTTCTCCAAGAAACAAGCATGTGTTGCCACTTCTACAACCGAGTCAGAATATATGGCTGCCGGAAGCTGTTGCATGCAAGTGTTATGGCTCAAGCAACAGCTGAGAGATTATGAAGTCTCAACTGGACAGGTTCCCATTCATTGCGATAGCTCAAGTGCCATTGCTATCTCTTTGAATCATGTTCATCACTCTCGGACAAAGCATATAGACATCCGACATCATTTTATCCGAGATCATATTGAGAAGAATGATGTATCCATGGAGAAGATTCCAACTGAGATTCAGAGAGCTGATATCTTCACCAAACCTCTAACTGAAGCACGGTTCAAGATGCTATGTGACCTCCTTGGATTGTTGGATCCATCAGATGAGAAGTCAACTGAGGTGAAGAGATAGATATCCATCTGAGGGGGAAGCTCAGATGAAGGGGGAATCTCAAATGCGGATCGCCAACTGAAGACATCAGACGTCTGCTGAACAGACGAACTTGAGTCAGCTGATGGTATGCCGATCAGATGCAGATTGCCAACCGAAGGAATCAGACGTCAGCTGAACAGACGAACTCGAGTCAGCTGATGGTATGCCGCAACATGGGAACACAGCTGATTCCGACATCAGTTGGCAGGTAACATTTATGGCTGAAGGTGTTATGTTCTTAAATGACAATGTTTGAAATAAATTCAAACATTCCTGAGCTAGTCAGTTACATTAAAATAGCCATCATGTCGTATTAAATGTAAAGTACGGCTGAACATCCATAGCCTACTTTATAGTGCGACTGGGCTGACAAGATAAACTGTACATCTTCTCACGCGCGGGTTGAAACTCGGTGCATGACGTCAAGTCAAAGATAGTCAACAGTCGCGTGATCTCAGCCGTTGATGGATTCGCGCCATATAACCCCAGTCGTTGATCTCAATCAAGTCAAAAACCTATATATAGCGGAAAATCAGGAAGTGATCTCTTACCTTCCTCATTCGTATCTATCTGCAATAACTGTTCATCGTCTTCCCAATTTTTGTCTAACTATTTTCTGCAAAAGATTTCCCTTACTTCTTCCTATAAATACCTCTACAGTGATCATAAATGGCCCCAAAAGCAAGAAAATGGCTTCTTCCGGATCTTCCCTTGTCCCTACCTCTTACGAAGAATCGTTCGACATGCTGGTGTCGAAGATCCATTTCGAACAGATCCTCTCCGACGAGGATTTGGAGTCGCCGGTGTTGGCCCCCCTCGCCAATACTCTCAGAGAGAATGGCCTTCTCGAATGGGCCAAGCTTTGCCACTCCCACTTGCTCAGGCAACAAGTTGGGAAATTCTACGTCAACCTGCAAGCATCCATTGATAGCAGGGAAGGAGTGACTACAGAGGTCTCCTGCCGCCAACGCGACGTTCCGGCTAGAACCATTCGTCGCGTCACCTTCCCCATCAGTGTTTCCGATGCCCTCCGCCACATCATCCCCGTCAACTACACCACCACGGAGTTTCTGGAGAACATAACCGACGAGCAGGCGGATGAGTTTCTGCAAAATGCTCTGATCGAGCCGGAGAGGTTGAGAAGCAACATGCAGAGGACGAAGTTGAAGCCAGAACATCGCCTGCTGTTCGATGTAGTTTCTAAGGTGGTGTTCGGTTACAGTGGTGCTTTCGGCGACATCAGCCGACCCAAGTTGAAGCAGTTGGTGGCCTTGGAGCACCAACACCAGATCAACTGGTTCCAATACTTCCTGAACCAGTTGATGGTGGAGAAGTCAAAGATCTCCGAGACAACAACTGAGTCTGGAGAGAAGCTGTTGAGTGTGAAAGGGACGCTCAACTTCGGCTGCAAGATCTCAGCCCTGATCCTGCTTGCGACCAAGGATCGCAACATGGTCTGGGAGGACTGTGAGGAGACGCCGTTCAAGAAGTTGTTGTTGTTCCCGACAGCTAAGAAGGCACAGAAGGTACTCAGGAGTGTGTATACTCCGAAGGAGAAGAAGGAGGTTGGAAAAAGTGCTGAGTCTACAGCTGAGGGGGAATCAGTTGCTGCTCGCCCCGCCAAATCCAAAGTTGCACGCCGACGAGCTGAGTTGGAGAAGGAGTCAGCTGAGGAGCCCTCCAAGAAAAAGTTGAGGGTGAAAATCAAGAAGAAGGTTGTGGTTGAAGAGCCAGCTGTTGAGCCAGCTGAGGAGCAAGCTCCAGCTGAGGAGGAGGCACCGGTCGAGTCTGCGCCAGCTGAGGAGGGAATGCCAGCTGAGGAGCAAGCTCCAGTTTGAGGAAGAGGCACCAGTTGAGTCGGCACATGCTGAAGAGCCATCTGAGTCGAGCCGCTCAGCTGAGGCTGCCACTTTTGAGATCGCCCCTCGCGCAACCGGAGCTGACGAAGCTGAGGGAATGGAGACGGATGTGACGTCAGACGCTTCTTCCTCATCTGAGGACCTTGACGACGCCCCAACCTCCCCCACGGCAGGAGTTCATGCCGTACCGCCCCCAGAGCCTCTTGCTCTTTCAACCCTTCCACAACCAAATATTCCGAGCACCCCGCTCGATACCAACATTGTGACCGCTCCTTCGGCAAATGTTGAGGAAACAATTGAAACCTCCCTCCCAACCGAATCCAATATTCCGAGCTCCCAGCTCGATGCCGATGTTGCGACCGACTCTTTGGCCAACATCGATGAACCTTTTGAACCTCTGCCATATGATATTTCTCCCTCCCCAATAAATGAAGCAAAGGACCTTCAGGCAGTTGCTTTGGAGCACGAGGGCAGGGTGGCCTACTGCTTCCAGAAGCTGCTAGGCATGTTCCCTGAAGCTCGCAACATGCCATTCTTCACCACTCTGGGAACCGAGCTCTTGTACCAGTTCCACCTGATCTTCAGCCATTGGTACGTCAAAGAAGATACGATCAGGGTGCAGAGCTGGGACAGGCTGAAGTCAGATGAGTCCCGCATCCGAGTCTACTTCACCTACTCCAACCTTGAAGTGGCTTACAACAACCGGATTGCGCTGCTCACTTGTCGGCTGGACCAAAGCAGAGCTGAAGGGACAGACACCAGGGAAGCAGCTGGACAGGAGTGCATTGACTTTCTCGACAGCATGTTGATCAAGTCAGCTGATTTCCTTGAGGATGTGGATGCAGCCGCCGCAGCAGCGAAGGAAGAAGAAGAAGAAGAACTGAAGCTGTACCTGGCCAACCGCCAAGCAATGGTCACAGTTGAGCCTCTAGCTCTGATTGCACAAGCCCCTCCAGCTGATCAGCATGCTCCCTCAACTGAAGAAATATGTGAGCTGGTAGCTGAGAGGGTCAACCAGCTGAGGACTGAACTGCTTGCCAACCTCCAGCAACAAAAAGATGACCAGCTGAGGGTGTTGGAAGCGCAAGAAATGAAGAATCAGCAACTGGTGGAGGAGAATGTTGCAATGAAGACCAAGCCGGAAGAATTCTCCTCCTCCACCAGTCAAGAAATGTCAGAGCTGAAGTCCACTCTGTTGGGATTGAAGTCGGAGCTGAACGTCTTCAAATCCTTGGCCGACTCCAATCTTGCCAAGTCCCAGCAAACCCAAGATGTTGAATGGGAGTCTCACTTCGAGTCGCGATGGGCTGAGTTCGTGGCCTTTCAAACTGAGGTCATCGAGAACCTCTCTGCCTTAAAGAAAGCCGAACAAGAGCGCCAGGACTCGGATCTGGCGAAGAAGGTGGAGCTTGAGTGCGCGGTCGATGAACTCTTCAACCGCCTTCAACTAGCCGAGGATCAACTCACCTCTCTGGATGGTTCAGTAGCAAGCCTTGTTGCTAATGCCAAAAAAGGGGAAGAGAAGGAGGCGGATGTTGGGGTGCAAGGCAAAGAAGAGACCCAAGCCGAAGAAGAAGTGTCAGCTGCAGCAAAATCTCAGCTGAAGAAGAAGACAAAGAAGGCCGCTCCCAAGTCAACCGAAGTCGGTGGAGCTGAAATGTCAAAAGACTTGGAGCTGGCAGAGAAGTTTGGAGTTTCCTACAACTCCATAGCCGAGATCGCAGCCGAGCTAGATTTGGAACTCGACGGTATCACAACCGAAGAGTGCATCGCAGCTGCTAAGGCTATGGATGTAGAGGAGAAGGATTATATGAACCCGAGCTGGATAAGGAAGTTCGCCGCCAGCCAGGCAAGGAGGGTGAACCATTCGAAGAAGAGCTGAAGAAAATGTCCCAGAACTTGGACCGCAACGTTGCCTCCCGCAGCCGACGCCGAATCAACAAACATCAATCAAAGGCGGAAGCTCGGTTGAAGCAACAAAGGTTGCCAGCAAAGTCCAAGGTCGAGAGTCGGTTTAGACATGTTGACAAGTGGATGCCGACCGAGTGGAATGAAGAGTGGGAGCTGTTCAAGCAGGAGTTCGTGAACAACTTCTACTATAGGAAGGTTTGCGCAACTGACGACCCGAGGAAAGCGTTCAAGGAAGCGCTGACTAAGTTGCACTTAGGGGATCCGGGCATGTTCAGCCAGTTCAGGCGGGCTATGATTGAAGCCAAGCTGGACTTGAACACAGTTCCAGTTCCTAAGAGGGTTACTTATCGGCCTCCTCTTCTCCCAGACTCTCACAACCCGAACCGCACGAAGATTGCAGCTGAAGCGAGGCAGGTTTGCAAGGAGCATGGAGTGAACATTTCCAAAGAGTCACCTGCCAAGAGGGAAATTTTTGTTAGGATTTTTAGTAAGTATGGGCTAGAATTTTAGCTCAGATAGTTTTTGAAGCAACTGTTGTAACTTTTGATTTTTGTACTTATCCTTGTAACAATCAGTTGTAATGAAAACTATCCAGTTATAAGATTCACCTTGATGAACAATCTCTCATTGTCCAAGCTCTGAATCAAAAAGTTAGTTCAATACCATGTTATAACTGTGCTAACCCTTTGATGTTTTCATCTTATAGACAGTCTAGAATTTCAGCTGAGATTTTAGATAAGTCAGTTAGATCTAGATCAGTTGTGATCTGTAAGGGTTTTAAATTTCTTATAAGGGGTTTTGGCATCATCAAAAAGGGGAAATTGTTGGGAAATTTAAGTAAAAGTTTTGATTGATTCCAAAAGTAACTGACCCCAACCGAGTAGATGTTGCCAGATCCTAATGTTAGTAGTTAGGCTCGCTGTTTGAGCACTGTTAAGATTTTATCTTTACAGGACTCCAGCTGAAGACGGCAACAAGGCTTCATCATATGAAGCATTAAGAAAGGGGGAAGTTACACTCAAAAGATAGGACATCAGTTGTGAGGAAAACAACTGAGCGTTCATTCCATGTGAATTTAAAAAGGGAGAAGATACAAGGAAGACAACTGAGCGTTCAGTTTCAGAACATCAGTTGTATAACTCAACCCAAAAGATCAACAACATGAAGTAGAAGTCAGCTGAGAGTTCAACTGTCAGCACTCAGATAGAACATCAGCTGAAGAACAAGCTAGTTGAAGATCGAAAGTCTTAACCGACCACTCCTTGTTGGAAGTCTGTTGTTAAGATTTGAATTTCAAAAAGGAAGTCACGTGAGGGTTTGACCGTTCAGTCATTAGCCATTTGGCCCAACACAAGGTTGTCTCAGATGGAAAGCAAAAGAGCACAGATGCCATATCGGGAAAGTCTGCAGAGATGAGAGACAAGTCATCGCTATCTAAGAACAGAGATCAACAGCTCCTCCAACGGCTAGTTGATACTCTCCGCCTGTAAATAGAAGACTTCATTTATTCAGAGAATAGAAGACACACACGTGAGAAGAAACCAGAGAGAAAAAGAAAGAGTAAAATTCTTCACGAGCTGAACTGCATTTAATCTTTTAGAACATCACTTGTTGAGAGTTCTAGAATGAGTTTCTGTGTCTTTAGATCGAACCTTGAGAACATCACTTAGTGAGAGCTCGTAAAGTGTTAGATCATAGCTTACTTCGTGTTTAAGCTTTTAGTTGGAACCCAACTTTTTCACACTTCCTCTCAAAAGGAGTGTTAGGACCCTACTCTTCCCGGAATTGAGTAGATAGGTTGTTTAGTACCCGAAAACTAAACTGTAAGGTTGATAAGTACCCACAAACTTATCCATAACGGTTGCTCAGCCTGCGTAAGCTGAGTGGTTTGTCGAGAAGAACTTTGACAAAGTTGTGTGGACACACAACTCCCCGTGGACGTAGGAGGTTTCTCCGAACCACTTAAATTTCTGTGTGCTTGAGTTTTTTTTTCAGTTATTTCCTGCATATTCAACTGACAAACTAACCCGCATACAAACTGCATCTTAGCATTCACAACTGTTTTGATTCTTGACCAACCGTGCATAAAAACGTGAGTAAATTTTAACGAGTTAATTTCCACCACATTCCGCACAGCACATCACTTCCAACCGAGTGTTTCTTACTCGGTTATAATTCCAACTGAGCTTCCTTACTCGGTTGAAATTTTTAGGGGATTGTTTTAAAAAGTTGCATCTGGTGTATTCCCTCCCCCCATACACCAGAACTCGTTTCAGGACCATCAAGAACTGATAGGCTTCTGACTTATTCTTCATCGAGCACCTGTTTATCCTTATGTTTTGATCATATTTTCATGGATACAACATTAACAAATTTACCCAAAACTTTTTGGACAGTTACAACCTTCCAAATGCGATAAATTGTCCTCAAATCAATCTGAAATCGTTTACAAGCTTCCTTTTTGACGCCTCATTGAAGATTCAAGTTGTGGTTCTTTTGAAGTAATCACTGTGCTACAACATTCCTCTCTTCATCTAACATATTTTTTTTTACTTCTTGTATCTGTCATTTTGCAGCTTCTTGGAGTATTTATAGACTGAAATTAGTTGTAGTCAAAGTGTAATAAATGTTGGCTACTATTGTTGTTTATAAAGTGTTAGATGTAATTTGAATTTCCCCCTTTCCATCCTCCTAAATAAAATTTAGTGTGGAAAATTTGAAGTGAATCTATGGCTGATATATTGATTAAATTAATGGAAATAAATTTCCTCCTCTTTTTTTATGAAATCACTGTCTCTCTCTCTTTGCAATACAAGATGTGAATGTTATGTTATTCTCATTTCAATTCATTACTCTATTTGGAATACAGGATGTGAATGTTATTCTTATTTCAATCCATTACAAAAATTGAAATCTTATTCATTTAACAGGATGCGAATCTGAAAAAAAAAATTACAGAAAAAAAAGTTGTCCATAAATAAATTCAGATTAAGAGCAGTAAATATGGGGAAAATAAAATATCCTGACTTACCAACAAGAAAAAAATCGAAAAGTCTTCCTTGGATAGAAGTAAAGCATTCAGCCAAAAAGGTGAAAAAGATTAAAAAATTAATCAACTTTATTAGCACTAGCCCTAATCCTAATTTCTACCCTACTAAAAAACAAATTTACCAGCTTTTTTAATCTACATGCTCAGCCCATAATAACACTCTTTTTGAGGAAGTATAACAGAGAAGTCACTCAGAAAGATTGAAAATATAACAGTATAGCTGCGAAATTTAGTGAGGTAGTATTAAAATAAGGGTCGTTTCTAAACCAACTATAATGAAGAGGAAAATATAATAGAAATAAGAATATCAATAAGCTTAATTGCGTAGCTCACAAGGGAACAAAGCACACAGAGTTATAATTCATCATTTCACCAACACAAAAGATAACATAAATTAAAATTCGAATATAACTGTTTGTAAATCAGTAATACCTAAATAAAATTAATTTAATTAAATAAATCTGAAAAGAGTAAAATGGAAATATCAAAAAATTCTATCCAAAATTTACTAAAACATAAATGCAGAATTCATGAACAAAAAATTAGATGTCTCCCATCTTTAATCGCAGAGGCGGTCGGAAAAATCAACACTTTGAATAAATAAAACCTATTAATCGGAACGAGCATAATAAATATGCACGAAAACACGAAAAATAGGAAATATAAATATCGAGAGATGAAACTGAACCGACTCGGTGAAGAAGATTGGAATAGCGTGGAATTCTTAAAGGAAAACCCTAAAAAGAAGGCCAAAATCAACACATACTATCACACTCCGAAATACACGCATTACTACGCATAAATCAAAGCGGAAGTGCGCGTTCATTGAGTTTGATTTCGCGCAGCTATGACTCAAAACGCTTCCATTCATGGTGTGGAAGGCGATCTTAAGGGCTGCGCTTTCTGGAAAATAAAGTATACAAAAATACGCGAAGAAAATGGAGAAGTTGAGATTGCTGCGGATAAACAAACCATTGTATTGTTTCCACTGAAAAGGTAACAAACAAAGTTGGAGACGAGAGGGGCGGTTTATATAGGTCTTTCTTTTGCTAGGTCACTGATATTGGGCCCATGTTTGGCCCAATAATGAAATGTATTATTGAATATATTGACGACTCAATGGGCTTGAATTCGATCTGGAACGTACGCCAATTTTCTTTTGCAATAAACTTTGTAAACCATAGCTACGGTATGGGTAGACTATGGTCAACTCTTAAAAAAAATCCTGATTTAATTGATTAGAAATTGGATTATACAACTAATGTTGAATAATTTCTAATTAAATTTTATTAGTTTAAATTAGATTTAATAGTTCAAACATAGTTTACCATTTTCAATAGAATCATTTAAAAATTATTAATTTAAAATGAAAATAAATGGAGTGAATTATATATTTTTTTTATACAATAATCTGCAAATCACAAATAATAAAAAAATTATAATTTTTACCTATAATATGACAAACTAGACTTATAAACATTGATGTGGTTTAAAACGCGGGTACATTTACGACTTTTAATACAAGAGAACCTCATTTTCTTTCAACTTAAGCCAACTCCAATTCTTTGCGCTACATGATTATTCTTTAAAAGTTGGGCTTGATTAACAATAATTAAAAAAAAAATCGTTATTGAAATTATCAATCATACTCATATTATGAAATAATTCGATTTTTAAGTGTATATTTGTGATGATCCCGAAACGAGTTACTGGTTATGGGGGGGAATACACCAGTTAGGATTTTAAAAACTTAACCCTTAAAAATTACTTCAACCGAGTAAAATGGACTCAGTTGGAATCTCACAGCTGAGTAAGCAACCTCAGCTGGAAGAGTGCGGATGTGCGGAATGTGGTGGGAAATAAAACTCGTTAAAGCAACTCACGCTTTTTAGTGCAGGGTTGGTCAAAAACCAAAACAGTTGAATATGCAAAGATGCAGTTTGTATGCTGGTTAGTTTGATCAGATAAGAATGCAATAAGCAACTGAAAGAAAATAAACACAGACACACGGGATTTAACGTGGTTCGAAGATAACCCTCCTACGTCCACGGGGAGATGTGAATCCTCACACCTCAGTCCAAGTTCTTCTGGACAGTTCCACACAGCTTACCCGGGCTGTGCAACAGTTGCAATAAGTTTACGGGTACTTATCAACCTTAACAGTTAAGTTTGCGGGTACTTAACAACCTATGTCAAGTTTGCGGGTACTTGACAATCTAACTACTCAATTACAGAAAGAGTAAGCTCCTAGCAAACACTTTTTAGGGTGTGGGTGGGTTTTCCAACTACAGCTCGATCACGAATGAGAGCTGGATCTAAGGCTTGAACGAATAAACACTCAAGCTAAGATCTAAGACAGAATTTCACTCTATGAACCCTCAGCTACTAATGTTCTATCACTCTTGAACTCTCAGCTGCTGATGTTCTTAGAATAGGATTTTTGCAGATTTTCTTTTGCTTGATTCTCTTGTGATTGCATTTCTCTGTCTCGCTTCTCGTGTATGTGTCGTAAACCTCTCGAATGAGAGAATGCCTCTATATATAGGCGGAGAGAATCAACTAGCCGTTGGAGGAACTGTTGATCTCTGATCGTTGAAAGCGATGGCTTGTCTCTCATCTCTGCAGACTTTCCCGATATGGCATCTGAGTTCTTCTGCTTTCCTTCTGAGACAGCTTTGTGTTGGGCCAGATGGGGTAATGACTGAACGGTCAAACCCTCATGTGACTTCCTTTTGAAATTCAAATCTTAACCTTTCTGACAGTCAACCTTGGTTAGTCGGTTGAAAATCTTGATCTTCATATGAGTGGTCTTCAGCTGATGTTCTGATCTGTTGAACTCTCAGCTGACTTTGAACTTCAAGTAGTTGATCTTCTTGTTTGAGTTCTACAACTGAGGTTCTGAAACTGAACACTCAGTTGTCTTCCTTGTATTTAAACAGTTGGGTTTGAACCCTCAGATGACTTCCTTTTTATCTGATGTTCTCTTCCTCTCTACTGATTCTCATCTGATGAACCCTCAATTGGTTTCCTTCACAACTGATGTTCTGAAGACTTCCCCCTAATTGCATCGGAACAATGAGCTCTCAGTTGTATTTTGTGTCAACTGATGTTCTGTCTGAGTGATGCCTTGTTGCCATCTTCAGCTGGAGACCTGTAAAGATTAAATCTTAACTTTGCTCAAACAGCGAGCCTAAATTCTAACATTAGGTTCTGGCAACATCTACTCGGTTGGGGTTAGTCGGTTTTGGAATTCATCAAAACTTATACTAATAAATTTCCCAACAATTTGTAATACCCCAAACTTTTCTAAGTTCTTAATTGCGTATTAACTTAATTAATATGCCTATATGATGAGTTTTGAGTGCTAAAAATTTTCGCGAAAATAAAATTTTCTATGAAATGATGAAAATGCCCTTACGTGCTTTGATATGAATTTTTCTCGTTTCGATTATTCGAATCGAGTATGTGAAGCATTGTGTGAGCATTAATATATGAGTTTGAGCTTGAGTATGAATTTCGGAATTTTCTGAGAACTTTGATTTTTAGATGAATAGTAATGTAAACCGAGAAATCACTATTCATCGACCGACTCCGAATTTAGTCTAATTAGTTTCATTTGAAACTATAATTTATTTTAAGACTTTTGAGATAAGTCGGAGAATTTTCTAAGTTCGTTTGATGAAGCTTTAAAAATAAATTGTTTAACGACTCGTTTAGTCGAGCCGTTTTTAATAAATCATTTATTAGATGGAATCTCGATATAAAAATGATATCATTATATTCCTAAAATTATTTTAAGAGATATGAGACGAATTAGAGAGAATTTGGACGACGAGAAAGAGACGAGAAGGATTTTAAATGAATCGAGGGATTAAAAGTGAGACGACGGGGATAATTTCTACCGGAAAATTTATTAACCGAGTATATTTAGCAGTAATAAGTTGCAATCTTATCCTCAATCTTATCCCTAAACCCTAAACCACTCTCATTAGAGGGAGTGACAGCCACTCTCTCTCCTAGTGTGCCAACACACCATATTCTTTTTCTCACTCCAATCTCTCTCATGATCTTCTCTCTCTCTCATATCTTGCATATCTTATGAGATAAGAATACATCCCCCTTGTTCATTCTTATCATCTAACACACTTTCACCACAAGAAACAAGCCATTTCTCTCTCTATCTCTCTCGAAAACCTCTCTCTGCCGAAGAAGTTGCAGCAGCAACCAAACCAGAAAAATTCACTTTGTTCTTCACGTTTCACACCTCTAACTCATCCCAAATTTTACCCTAACATACTAGACATCATCTACTAACTATCCATCATCATTTTAAGCCTTAAAACCGAAGAGAAAGCCAGCTGCAACCGTGATCTTTTCACGGGACAGTAGCAGCAAAAACTGTCAAGTTTGAAGCTTCCATTGCAACCCTAGTTCTCTTGGTGAAATCATGCTATTAGCTTGAGGATTCCATGATGTTTGATACCTCTTTCAAGTCCTAGATCTTCTAAAGAGTAAGCCTCCACCTAATCCTTTCTTTTCAAGCTTGAAACAAGCTTTAGATCATACATCATCTCCATTGATTTTCATGGAGAAGAAATATGGGTTTGTTCCTTATTTTTATTCTTGATCTCCTTGTGTTTTGTTTCATGCAAGGAAAGGAGTTGCTAATCCATCATTATTTATCTTCCAAGCATCCAATAAGCCAAGCCAAGAAGGAGCTAAAGTATTTTATTTTAAGTATGAATTTCATTCATTCATATTATGTATATATGTAATCTAAACCAAGAAAGAAAGGGAAGCATACATGTTTAATTTATACTTAGGCAACCCTTAGGGATGTGATGATGAGATGATGATCAAACCAAAGATTAAAACATGATATAGGGTTTAAAATGAAGAAAATCGTGAGATAGGTTTATAGCCTGAAAATCGGCTAAATGAAAAAAGTTAGGGAAGATAAGTTCTTGATGAGTTTTGATGTTTATTTGGTGATATGATGATGATATATGCTTATTGTGATTTTCCATGTGATTTATATGCATATATGTATTTTTGAGAATTTTTGGTGAATTTATTTGATTTTTAATGGATTTAATTCATTAAAAATAGAGAAAATCGAATAAATTATGATTAATGGATTTTCTGAGTTTAATGATGTTTATAAGCATGATGATACATGAAAACATGATCTAGATGAGTATTATGATGAAATATGAATTTTTATGATTTTAGGCATATAATTCGAAATATGCCTATTGTGAACAAAAATAATTTTTGTTGATTTTTGATGAAGTATAATGATATTGATGATGATGATGATGTTAAGATGTGTTAGATGAATTTTTGAACGAGTTTACAAGCTTGGAAATTGAGAAAATGAGAAGATATGAATTTTTAGTAATTTTTATGGATTTTTCAAGAAGAAAATCTAAAAATATAGACATAAAAATAAATATGATGTTCTTGAGTTGATATGAGTTTTTGAAGGTGTTTCCTTCATGTTCTTGAAGGAATTATGAAGATTTAAAGATGAATTAAAATAATTATTAATTAATTATTTTAAGATATATTAAATTCGAAATATATATATATATATATATATATATATATATTAAAATGATGGAATTTCATTATATAAAAATGAAACTAAGGAGCAAATGAATTATTAAGCATGTTTGAGTTAAAAGAGAAAGATGTAAAAATTCTATGAATTTTATTTTGAGTTTGATATATATATATATATATATATATATATATATATATATAAAAGAAAGAAATTAAAATGAGAAAGAAGAAATAATTAAATAGAGTTGTAAGTTAAGTAAAACAAAGAAATATACTTCTTTGTTGAGAATGTGAAGATTTGTGATGATATAAGAGATGAAATGCATGAGTATAATGTTAGATGTTTAAAAGAAAATAGAATATTGTTATTAATATTTATTTAAAGAATAAAAGGGAATTAACGTGAAAGAAAATAAAATTTTCTTTGAGAATATGTCTTAAAAATTGAGTATAAGAGTTTATGAGATGAGATATATGAAGTTAAGTTTGTTAATATATGATGATTGAGAAGTTAATCAAAGAAATATTAGAATAAAAATAACAAATAAGAATATTCAATTTATTTGAAATATTTCTTTGAAAATTTGAAAGTATTGAATGATATGAGTTATGAGATTGAAGTTTATATTTTGAGTATGTTTATATGTTTGAGTGACGTTATGGAGTATTACTTGAGTGAAAAAGAGTTATAAAGTTTGGAAAACGAACAAATATGCATGATTATTTGAGAAAAACGAATTTGATGAATTATAATACGTTGATGATGAGTTATTAATGTTTTATGATGTGTTAAGTGATTTGATGATGTTATTTGAGTAATATTAAGCGAGTTTGCTTTTTAAGTCACTTAAAAAGGAGTTAAAATGTAGAAGTTATCGAGCAGAGAAGTTTAGAAATGAAAAATCGAGTTTTTATTAAATAAAAACGAAAATTGAGTTTTAAATAAAGAAAAAGATAAAATAATGATTATTTTATTTAAGTATTTAGTTAAGTTGCATACGTATACGAGTATGTATTTTGAGGAAAATGGTTACGTATATGAATACGTATTTTGAGAAAAATAATGATGTATTTTGAGTTAAGAAATACAAAATAGAATTTTAAATATTAAATGAGAAATGATTATTATTATATAAGTTAACGAAATGATTTTCGTTAAAAAGTTCTAAGTTATAAGTTTTTGAAAGATAAGAGTCAAACAGTAACTAGTTATCACTTAATTGTGTTAGAAATATAAATTATTTCTGAGTTCAATACTTGATTGAATTATGTGATTAAGTGGAACTGTTCTAATCCACTTATCTGTGAAGTAAACTATTTACTTAAAGATGAATACTTGATGTGATATAAATGATTGATTTTAATGTGCATAAATAGTGTTTAATTAACCTACTTAATTGTGAAGTAATCATTTATATGATGTGGATGTTTGATTATTGAAGTGAATGCTTGATTGAGATATGAATGACTTGTGATGATAATTGAGAAATCGATGTTATGATTTTCTAAGTTCATATAACTTGAGTGATTAAGAAATAGAAAATGAGATGAATAGTAACTTATCGATTTGCGCGAAGATTAAAATATTATTTTCTAGAAACGAGAATTTGAGTTTGAGAAATTTCTAGAAATCAAGTAAAAGATGATGATATGAGAATAAGAAATTGATAAAGATATTGATATAGAAAAGATTAAATAAGATAAGAGAAATACGAGTCAAGTAGAAGTCCTTCAGCCGAGCCCTAGGTCTATTATACAATTTTCAAGTCAATAAACACTATCTTATTCGATGTTATCATTGAAGGATCGAGCGGGACTGAGAAGTAGTTTGAAGCGTAAAGTAAGCTACCTCGACTCAATATACCAGAAGCCAGGTGGGCTTTTCTGAAACTAAAACTTAACGATGAATGCTATTACTTATTGACTAATATTATGTGAGCTTTTAAAGTTAATTGACTTGCCATTTATTTGAGTTTTGGTATGCTTTATCATCTACATGAGTTATATTATCCTGTGTAAGGCAGGAACCCACGTGTGGTTAATTGATTGATGATGGTGACTGTGAGCTTTACTTCGGTTTAGCCGGTCACAATGTTTGAGATGGAGGCCTACTTCTCAGCACAATGTTGATGTGGTAGATAATTCATACCTGAGTTTATATATATATATATATATATATATATATATATATATATATATGTTTTGACAGCGCTGTCGTTTAAAGAGAAATAAAATGATTTGTGCATACACAAGTAAAATGTTTTTAAATGAGCTAACACTTGTGATGCAGCGGCAAGGCAAGTTCAATTATATAGCCCTAATGGGCAATGTTTCAAAAATATTTTTGGCATGTGTTCACTGAGTACGAAGTACTCAGCCCTCCATGTATTTCTAAACGTGCAGGTTAGCTATGGATGAGGATGGCGAGGATGATTCTTGGTGGTGTGTCTTTGTTAAGTTGAAAGTTTGAGTCGGCAAATGCATGTCTTCATACATGTAGTTGTTGAGAGCGAATTGAAGTCTCCGCTGCAAGACCATTGCATTTGATATGTCTTTTTGATAAGCTCTGATGTCATGTTGAAAAGCTTATTTTGATATAAGAAACTGACGAAGTCTTTTGTGCTCATTTATTTTGTTGAGCCATCCAAAAGTATGTTAATAAGGTTGACATTCCATATTGATAAACCCTTATTCCCAAGTATGATTACTTGTTGAGTCAAGTTTTATTTGATGGTTTCACATTATTAATTCAATTGAGTTAGTGTATGGTTACATCTCAAGTTGAGTTGCAATAGAATTGATATGTTTATTTGATGGTTTCACCTTCACACTCCAATGGAGTCTGGTCGTTCCTACACACCGGATTTCGGGCTGTGACAATATTATGACAAATTTGTTAATTTTTTTTATATTACAGTATTAGACGTAAGAATTCTTACTATTTATGCTTGAATAGGCGAATCAGATAATAATTCGGTCCTTAATTTAAATTTGCAGAAAATTTGATGGAATTGAGCCATTTAACCTGCGAGAGCATACTTTCGCACCACCCAATCTCTCTCGTTCCCAATCCGCGATCGAAGTTCCACAATCCTATCTTTTCATTCACAACAGCTACTGTTGTAGATATCAAAAGCGGTCTTAAAATTATTCAACAATGTTATGACGAATATTCTCATATTTGAATAAAATTTACAATTCTTAGGGATGGGAGAGAGGAAGTGTAGCTCCCCGTTACCCGGGCCTATGTGGATCGGGCTGGCCCCTACGGGGTAGGTGAAATCGTAAAGACTTAACATGAATATGAACTCGAACCGAAAGTAAATGAAAGCAAAAAAATTGATATTAATAGAATGGTAAGAGTTGGAATAAAATGAGATTAGGTGGGTGATTATTTTAAACAACGTTTTCCCTAACTTGACGTAACTGGGGTCGATGTATGAGGACACTGGTCCCGCACTGCGGAAGCGTTCAAGAACAACTATCAAATAAGAGATAGTTGAGGTTAAAATGAGATAACAAAGTTTAAGGGTTAACGAGAATACAAACAAGTCACTTAGACCAACAAAAGACATAGAGTCAATGATGATGACCCGCAAGGCCGTCACCCAACATACGTTTGACAACACCGATATCACACACTTCATATCCACGTCCTTCAACCTGCATTAGGGAAAATAATGCAGGAGCTGAGTACAAAAGCACTCAATGGTTCCATGCCCCTCTTTGAAACACATTTTGAGAAGATATTGCATGCTTCAATACTTATGGAAAAGAACCTTTATTAAAAACACCTTTCACATAAGCAAAACAACTTTAAATGTAAACACGAGTACTCGCATCAAACATCTCACATTCTTGGGTGTCACAGCCCGTTTTCAGGATGTGTGAAAACGACGAACATCCATTGGGCAGTGAAGTGAAACCTCGAATATGAAACATAACTCGACTAGGGAACATGCTCGGGAACAAGGGAATATAGATTGAAAGCGATAACAAATAGAACATGCTTTCAATTCTAATCTCAAACAAACGAGCATTAATAAATAATTCAAGTGTCGAAAGCAATTGAAGCATTATAATCCAAGTCAAGTAGAATAAAAGGAAATACGGGAAATAGTTTCGAGCATCAAGCTCATTGTATCGATACAACGTCAAGTATTATAATTAAAACAAATAAACAAGTTTGTTTATCATGCAGCGGAATAACGTCTCAAGTCCCACAATTACATATATGAAGATATGCAATTGCAAGCTTAAACCAAAAGAAGACTCGGCTCCAAACACACAACACACCGCCGAGCATCTTCCGCCACCATCATCCATGCTAACATGCACGTTTAGAAATACATGCAGGGCTGAGTACTTCGTACTCAGTGAACACATGCCAAAATAGTTTAAACTTTGCTCGATAGAGCTATATAATTGAACTTGCCTTGCCACTGCATCACAAGTGTTAGTACAGTTTAAAACGTTTAACTTGTGTATGCAAAATCATTTTCTTTTCTTGAAATGACTGCGCAGTCAACATATATAATTTGCATAGCAGGTATGAATTAATCTACCACATATTTCTCGTGTGTCGAGAAGTAGACCTCCTTCTCAAACACTGTGACATGCCTAACCGAAGCAAGACACACAATCACGTCAAACAATTAATAACAACACGTGTGTTCCTGTCTCACACAGGATAATAATAACTCAAGTAGATGATTAAACATACCAAAACTCAGAAAAAATGGCAAGTCAATTAATTTCAAAACTTACATAATAATATGATAATAATAATAATAATCACATTCATCACTTTGTTTTCAATTAAAAAGCCCACCTGACTGCTGAAGGGTTTGTCGGTTAGCTGCTTTCATCTCTTGCTTTTACTTCTCGGTCCCGCTCGTTCCTTCAAGAACAACATCTGTAGATATCGAAATTTAATGATATATTTTATTGATTTTAATATCTTACTTTATTATGGAATCTTATCATATCCATATTAATATAAGTTATTTAATTGATAAATATGTCTTTATATGGTGATAAATATCTATTTCTTTGGCAACAAGTAAAGGATATGCATCAATATTCAAGAGCCAATGAGATTGCGCCACCTCATCCCTCAAGCCCATGATGGAGTCCAAAGCCCACTCAACTTCTCTCTTCCTAAAACTATAAATAGGGGTCTCCACACAACTTCAAATCACACCTAAAAATCATCTTCAAGAGCTCAAGAATTGAAGAGAGAAATTCTCCAAGATTTCTCTTTCAATATTCAAGGTGTCCTGGCGAGATTCAAGGCGTTCTTCGTGGGAAGCAACGCGTTCTTCGGCGGAAATATCTCAAGTGGAGTTTGATCCGGAAACAAGGCGAGAGTCCTCCAAGTCAACGTTATAAAGTTCGACGCTCAACGTTACTTCGGAAACAAGACAAAAGTCCACCACATCAACACCACTAATCACAAAGCTCAAGTCAATGCCATCAACCTCAAAGCTCAAGTCAAAGCTATCAAATCAAAGCTCAACGTTTACCTCGGAAGCAAGGCGAAAGTCATCCGTATCAACGTTAAAAAGCTTGAAGATCAAGTCCAAGGAGATCTAGGAGGCATACTTCTACAAAAAATCTCAAAGGCTGCTTGAAGACCATTCGAGGGTCAAGTGAAGAGAAGAATCGGAGGATCAAATAGAGATTGAACCTGCATATATTTTGAAATTCTTATATTTGTATGCAACCTTGTGTTTATTGAATAAATACAATATTTTGTGTTTACAGATTTTGGCATGCCCGGTGGGACAATCTCTACCTCTCATCTCTTCTCTTCGCCAACTTCAACAAAGATGTCTATAACTCTTGAGGACCAAATCGCAAAGTTGACAAAGCTTGCTGAAGGACTTGCCAAACGCTTAGAAGAACGAGAAGTTCAACTCGCAAAGCTGGAAAGGGCAAATACGTTGGATACAAGAAGCCAACAAGCAAAAAACGATCAAGAAGCCAAGCTTTTCATAGAGTTAAAAGATGGTGATAAATTTCCGACTAAGGAGCTTGAAGTCGATGGATCGATGCATGCCAATTAACTCAAAGCATTCATCAAGAAGACAATCAAGGACAAGTTCGAAGGGACCTCCAAATCCTCATGGACTTATTGCAAGCCATATACTTCAAGAATTGAAAGCTTGAAGATGCCGATTGGATATCAACCACCAAAGTTTCAAAAATTTGATGGCAAAGGAAATCCAAAGCAACATATAGCCCACTTCGTGGAGACTTGCAACGATGCTGGAACATATGGAGATCACATGGTGAAACAGTTCGTGCGTTCCTTGAAGGACAATGCCTTTGATTGGTATGCTGACTTGCAGCCAAATTCAATTGATAGTTGGGGGCAATTGGAGCAAGAATTCCTCAATCGCTTCTATAGCACTCGAAGGACGGTGGGCATGGTGGAGCTTACAAAGTCAAGTCAATGTAAAGACGAGCCCGTCATCGACTACATCAATCGTAGGAGGGACTTAAGCTTAAATTGCAAAGATTGCTTGTCTGAAACTTCTGCAATTGAGATGTGCACTCAAGACATGCATTGGAGTCTTCGATACATCTTAAAAGGAATTCAGCCAAATACCTTCAAAGAATTGGCTACAAGAGCTCATGACATGGAGTTGAGCATAATCGCAAATGGAGTTGAAGATCTTTCGATTGAAGATGATCACAACTTTGAAGAAAATCAAGAAACAAGCCATGGGGGCAAATCTCCTAAAGAAAGTTCAAGTGATGAAGAAGCTACAAGGGAAGACGAAGAAGATGCTACAAGTCAATCTTCAAATACTTGTTGGAATCCATGAAGTCAAGTCGCTCCTTGATAAGAGCTTAAACTGTCTATACAGCTCCTAGATGCGAGCAAAAACCATCTTAACTTTTCAACATAACTTCAAGTGCTCCTTGATAAGAGCTTAAACTGTCTAAATTGCTCCTAGATGCGAGTAAAAACCATCTAAACTTTTCAACATAACTTCAAGTGCTCCTTGATAAGAGCTTAAACTGTCTAAAATGCTCCTAGATGCGAGTAAAAACTGTCTAAACTTTTCAAACAAAATAACTTCAAACGCTCCTTGATAAGAGCCTAAACTGTTTGCAACGCTCCATGACGCATGAGCCTAAACTGCATGTTACTCATGGCCCGCATGAGTATAAACTGTGTACGACACCCCTCCTTAAAACTATAATCAAATTTTTTTGAAGAATCGTCCAAGTCAAAGACTCCTTAATACGAGTATAAAATGTTTACAAATTCAAGTCAAGTGAAGACTCATTGACACGAGTATAAAAGGTCTACAATTGAAATCAAATGGATGCTCCTTGATACGAGCATAAACTATCTAAAATCAAGTCCAAATTCAAGACTCCTTGAAACGAGTTTAAACTTTCTATCAAATTCAAGACTCCTTGAAACGAGTTTAAACTTTCTAACATATTTAAGAACTCCTTGAAACGAGTATAAACTTTCTTTCAAATTAAAAGAACTCCTTGAAACGAGTTTAAACTTTCTAGCAAATTCAAGAACTCTTGATTATGAGTATAAACTATTCACAAGTTGAAGTTCAAGAACTCCTTGGTATGAGTATAAACTATCTAACAAATTTAAATTTATCGAGACTCATTCTTTTTCACGACAAGTCGTCCATGAACAAGTCTCGAGGGGGCATTTGTAGATATCGAAATTTAATGATATATTTTATTGATTTTAATATCTTACTTTATTATGGAATCTTATCATATCCATATTAATATAAGTTATTTAATTGATAAATATGTCTTTATATGGTGATATATATCTATTTCTTTGGCAACAAGTAAAGGATATGCATCAATATTCAAGAGCCAATGAGATTGCGCCACCTCATCCCTCAAGCCCATGATGGAGTCCAAAGCCCACTCAACTTCTCTCTTCCTACAACTATAAATAGGGGTCTCCACACAACTTCAAATCACACCTAAAAATTATCTTCAAGAGCTCAAGAATTGAAGAGAGAAATTCTCCAAGATTTCTCTTTCAATATTCAAGGTGTCCCGACGAGATTCAAGGTGTTCTTCGTGGGAAGCAACGCGTTCTTCGGCGGAAATATCTCAAGTGGCGTTTGATCCGGAAACAAGGCGAGAGTCCTCCAAGTCAACGTTATAAAGCTCGACGCTCAACGTTACTTCGGAAACAAGACAAAAGTCCACCGCATCAGCACCACTAATCACAAAGCTCAAGTCAATGCCATCAACCTCAAAGCTCAAGTCAAAGCTATCAAATCAAAGATCAAATCAAAGCTCAACGTTTACCTCGGAAGCAAGGCGAAAGTCATCCGTATCAACGTTACAAAGCTTGAAGATCAAGTCCAAGGAGATCTAGGAGGCATACTTCTACAAAAAAATCTCAAAGGCTGCTTGAAGACCATTCGAGGGTCAAGTGAAGAGAAGAATCGGAGGATCAAATAGAGATTGAACCTGCATATATTTTGAAATTCTTATATTTGTATGCAACCTTGTGTTTATTGAATAAATACAATATTTTGTGTTTACAACATCTTGTAAGGGTGAGACTACTTACTCGAAACGTACCGAACTAAACGCTCGGCTGAAGGACTTCTACTTGACTCGAGTTTCTTAACTTATCTCAACTCATCTGACTCGATCATTCTCGATTCCTCGGTTCTATCCAATTACTAAACCAATGGACTCTCAGATTCAGATACTTGACTCAATAAAATCCAAACATTTTAATAATTAAATAATCCAAAAATATTAGAAAACACTATTCACATCACACGTCTCGTTTTCCTCGATTTCTCGAGTTAAACGAACTCAAAAATTTACGAGATTAATTCTCGGGTTCTAACATCACAAATCATTCACAAACAAACTTTTAGATCACGAATCGAACATTCACAAACAGGTAAACGATCGACTTCGATAAATAGATGGAAAAAGAAAAATTTTCCAAATATAATAAAATATTCCAGAAAAATTCTAGAAAATCATATTAATTTACTTAATCACAATTGTTTACTCAGAAACTTATTCAAGACTCGGTTATAACTCATGCTGATTGGACAAGGTATGGCCACTATGAGTTTGTGGTGATACCTTTTGGCCTGACAAATGCCCCAGCAGTGTTCATGGATGTCATGAATCGAGTGATTCATGAATTCTTGGAAAAAATTGTAATCATGTTCATCGACGACACCCTTGTGTATTCAAAGAGTGAAGCAGCGCATGAAGAGCACCTCCGAATCGTTCTTCAGTGATTGAGAGACGAGAAGTTGTATGCCAAATTCTCCAAATGTGAGTTTTGGCTAAAAGAAGAAAATTTTCTTGGACACGTAGTCTCATCCAAAGGAATCAAGATTGATTCTACAAAGGTGCAAGCAGTCCAAGAATGGAAGTCACCAATCTCACCGCAAAAAATTCGTAGTTTCTTAGGTTTGACAGGTTATTACCGGAGATTCATTGAAGGATTCTCCAAGATAACAAGACCAATGACGCAACTGCTCAAGAAAGCCTCAAAGTTTAGATGGTCTGATGAGTGTGAGGAGAGTTGCCAAGAGTTAAAAACTAGATTGACCTCTGCTCCAGTGCTAGCCGTTCCCGAGGCCAGAAAGGACTACATAATCTTCACCAATGCGTCGAAGAAAGGAATAGGCTGTGTCCTAATGCAAGAGGGTAAGGTCATTGCCTATGCTTCGCAGCAATTAAGATATCATGAGGTAGAATACCGTACCCATGATTTGGAGCTAGCAGCAGTCATGCATGCCCTCAAAATTTGGAGACACCACCTTTATGGAGCTAAGTGTGAAATCTTCACGGATCACAAAAGTCTTAAATTCTTCTTTGAGCATCAAAATTTGAACATGCGGTAGAGAAGGTAGCTCGAATTATTGAAAGACTATGACTGTAAAATGTCCTACCACCTAGAAATGGCGAACAACATAGCTAATGCCTTGAGCAGAAAAGCAGAACCCGAGTTGGCATTTCCTCTCACCGAAAATAAGGAACTTATAGAGAATTTTGGAGCAATGAGAATAGAAGTGGTTGAACCGCCCCAGACCATGGAGCAACTAATTGCAGCTTTTGTAGTGGCTCCGGATTTGAGAATAAGAATCATAGAGGGTCAAAGAAGAGATGAGAAGTTGGAAAGTCTTAGACTTAAAATCCGCAAGGAATGAGTCGAAGATTTTTGAGAAGCTAGTGATAATGCCCTCCTATTCAGAGACATGGTGTATGCTCCCAATGATGAAGAGTTGAGGGATGAAATCATGAGAGAGGCTCACGATACTCCCTATACTAGACATCTGGAAAGCACTAAGATGTATCACGATCTAAAGCAAAAGTTTTGGTGGGAATAAATGAAGCGAGAAATAGCCTCGTTCGTAGAACGATGCTTGGCCTATCAGCAAGTAAAATCATTGCATCAACGACCTTATGGGAAGCTGCTACCATTGAAGATCCCCGAATGGAAGTGGGATGATATCAATATGGACTTCGTGACAGGATTACCTAAGTCTCAGAAAGTAAATACAACGATTTGGGTGATAGTGGATAGATTAACCAAATCTGCTCACTTCATACCAATCCCAATCACCTATGGAGCTGATAAGCTTGCTCAGATTTATGTACGTGAAATTGTGCATCTGCATGGTGTACCCCAGACGATCACGTCTGATTGAGACTCCAAGTTTACTTCCCATTTTTGGAAAACCTTTCAAGAGGAAATGGGTACCAATCTGAATTTCAGCACCGCATTCCACCCATAAATGGATGGACAATCCGAGAGGACCATCCAAATCTTAGAGGATATGTTGAGAACTGTGGTGTTGGATAGAGGTGACAAATGGGAGCAAGTTTTACCTCTCATTGAGTTCGTCTAAAATAACAGCTATCAGATGACGATTGACATGGCACCCTATGAAGCCCTTTATGGAAGAAAGTGTAGATCCCCGCTTTATTGGGATGAAGTGGGAGAAAGAAAGGTGATAGGACTTGACGCTATTGAAGAGATGATCAAGATCGTTCGCGTGATCAAACAAAGGATTAAGGAAACCCATAATCACCAAAAGTCGTATGCGGATACTCGAAGATCAGAATTAGAATTCTGAGTCGGAGATAAGGTATTCCTGAAGGTCTCACCTTCTAGAGGAATACACCGTTTTGGTGTAAAAGGGAAGCTTAAGCCAATCTACATAGGATCGTACGACGTTTTGGAGAGGATCGGTCCGGTCACTTACAAGTTGGCTTTGCCGCCAAGATTCGGAAATTCACATAGTGTATTCCATGTCTCCTAGTTGTGCAAATACATGTTCGATCCAAAACATGTAATCCGCCAAGAGGATGTAGCTCTAGAGCCACACTTGAGCTACGAAGAAAAGCCTGAGGCGATCTTAGATCAAAAGGTCCAGCAGTTGCGAACCAACGCGATCGCCCTAGTCAAGATCAAATAGAGACATCATGGTCTTGAAGAAGCTACATGGGAGATGGAAGACAAGATGAAATAAAAGTACCTCGAGCTTTTTCCTGAAGTAAACAAATTTCGAGACGAAATTTCTTTAAAGGGGAGATGATGTAATACCCCGTCTCTTTAATTAGCTTAATTTATTCTTCATAACGTGATTATGTGATTGAGTGTTATCTTCTTTTGTGTTAAGTTTGAGTAGAAAAGATCCGAGAGAAGAAATTCTCCCGATAGCCCAAAAATGCCGTTTTTTAGTTTCTATGTGATTCTCTCGTCTCGGTTAACCTAAAATGAGTTGATGTTGAATTTTATGGGCATGAGATTATGTGTTTTGAGATGTGTGAAAGTTGTATGTTTAGTTTGCAAAAACTTGATTTTTGATGAATAGTAATTTGCGTCGTAAATTTCACCATTCACCCGATTATCCAATTTTTTGTCAAAAAAGTGTTTTTGAGGTGTGAGAATTATTTTGAAACCATTGGAATATGTTTTGGGAGTTTGAGGGTAAGATTATGTGGCTAAGTGATTAATTAAGTTAATAAGGGTTAATGAGATAAAGTGATAAAGTTAGTCACTATTCATTGAATGACAAGCTATTCACTCATGGCCACACACCTCATCTCTAACCCTAGGCATAAAAACCCTCTCTTTCCCTCCCATTTGCAGCAGCCACCCCTCTCTTGGCTGCAAAACACACGCACACACTCACCATTGTTGTCTTCCTCAAAGCATCAAGAATCGAGCATAGAATCAAGGTCAAATTTGAGAAAAACCTCATCCAAGGTTAGATCTATCATCTCTTTTGCTTTAATCCTAAGTTTGAGCATGAAAAACTCTCCTTCTTTCCTCTTTCATTTTCATGCTCCATGCTACAAGAGACGAGAAATGTTTTGATCTTCATATATTTTTGGGAAAATGAGCAAAGGTTTCGAAAGATACCAAAACTCCAACTGACCCCAACTGAGTAGGTGATAGCCTTTATTCTGTTCTTTGCTAGAGCTCACTATTTGAGCATAGGATTTTATCTTTATAGAGTTCAAGTAAAAGAAGTCAGCCTGACTGAAGATGGGAGTTCGTGGAAGAACTCAACTGAGGACCAAACTCAGTTGAAAGCCAGAACTCAGCTGAGGGTTCAAACTTAGTTGTGACTGGAAGTCAGTTGAGACATCAACCTCAACTGAAGCACGAACTCAGTTGAACAGCATTGAGATTGCAACGCCGCCATTTGCGAATTTTGAGCGTCAAATCTCACGTAGACATTGGTACTAAATGTCTGAAACCTTTCATTTTGGAATGTGAATCCGGCTTGCACATCTTGCCTAAATGATGTGAATTGTGATTGCACATCCGATCGAAATGAAGCCATTGAAGTGTCGATATGAGCAACAAAGGACTGAAAATCAATCCCCTGAGTTTGTTGGTGGCCTGCAGCTCCACATCCACCCGTAGAATTCCAATCATCAAACCCAGTCAACCCCTCCCAATCAATATTAGCATTATATCCACGAGGCTTCGCTAGGTTGTCCTTGATTATTGGAAAACCAAACAATTGCTTCATCGTTGTCAAAATGATATAATACTTTTTGTTCTTCAATCTAAAATTGACCTTAGGGTTCTTCTTATCCCCACCACCCTCAAAAGTAGTCAAGAACTCATAACACAATTTATCATAACCCCAGTAGTCAATATTTGTTGCATAATGATCTAACCCCAACACCTTCAAATATCTAGTAACGTCTTCATCAAGCTTAAAATCCCTAATCAAATCCCAATCTAGATAATGGGGGTTCGTAACATCATGTTGTCGAAACTTATGATAGATAATAGCTTCATCTTTAGTCATAAGAGTAAATGGACAGTTTAACCTTGTAGTGTAATCGATGGGCTTTTCCTGTAGAGGAGTTGGATTCTTCATCCGAGGGGCCATGTGCTCACTATAATTCAAACCCCGCGGTTGCTGGAGTGCCGCGACCGCTGCGAAGCATGCAGACGCTGGGGTTGAGCGGCGCTACTATGAACGGAGGTGACGGGGGAGGAGCCGAGATGGAGGATGCTTAACGGTGGAGGAGTGGGAGGGGTGGGGCGGCGCCGACGGTGGAGAAAAATCGAGAGTGGGACTGTGGGAGGGATGATAGCGATGGGGGCGGCGATGGAGGGATGTATGAGAAATTAGGGCTCGATGGGGGAGTTATGTAATTTGGGAATTTTAATTTCCAGCGGACGCTGCGTCCCCGCGGTCGCTGGAGTTGTGGAATTCACTTCTTCATTTCCTCGCGAATTCCACTTGAATTCCACCTAATACCCTTACAGAATTGGGGAATTCTCAATTCCGTCCATAAAAAATTTATCACCGAATTCCATCTTGAATACACCCCCCTTAGAGTTTACTAAGTATATGAATGTCCATGTTCCAGTTAAAGGGGGAAAATGTGGTAAGGTTTCGGGACATCAGTGAATGAGGATATTCTTCATTTTTTATATAATCCGAGAAGTTATTTTTTTTTTGAAATATGCTATGTTTTGTTTGCTTGAAGATGTGGGCTTGTAAACTGTATCTCTTCAAATCTGCTAGCTTTTATTGAAAATTTCTATTGTAATAGTCTTGTTGTTAGATGATACTGGGATGATATTTAGAACTGGGGTATAACAACATAATGGGCAATGGTGTACTGAGATTTGATAATTTTTGAATTCCAAGAGGTATTGATGAGTTATGTTTTCATCCAAACTTGTTTTTTTCTGCTTCTCTTTGTCAATATAGTTCACAAGTGTTGAATATTAACTCATGTTCACCTTCTTTTGGGAACTATTTAGTGAATGCTCTAATCTTTTAGGGTAGAATAACATCAATTTATAGATTAAAGTAAATGTTGAGAGTAGGGAGTTGATTAAAAATAAATATAAAAGATAAAAAATATTATTTTTGCCTAATGTTGAAGGATCCTAATATGACCTATTAACATCAAGATCAATAAAAAGCTTCGTGCTAATAAGCATCCTGAATAATGAAAATTTTCTTGCTGAATTCTATCTACTTCTAATTCTATATCTTAGAAAGTGTTCTTAATATCTTTAAGAACTTAAGGAACAAATTTTATAGTGTTCTCAGTGTTTCGATAGAACTTAAACTATAAAATCTCAATGTTGTTGTAATTTGTATTGTGTTTGAAGTCTTTTGCATTATTGGGAGTTGTGTATATTGTTCTGGCATAAACTCTTCTCTATTCAATATGCAGATTGTCTTGGACAAAAATGAAAATTGATGCAAGAATATTTTGGAACTAGATCACTCAATCTTGCAGTTCGTAACTAGATGTTGTTGTTTTTACATTTTGTATTCCATAGAATAAAGTCCCACTCCATTTAGTTTTTCTTGTCCAACATGAATGGGACATGTATGTAGAGTTGCAAGATTATGTAAGTTATTGAAATGTTTGACATTACAATTTTTTTCAAAATTAATTGCAAATATCTTGTTACTATATGAGTGGTATTATTTTATTGATATGCCAAATAATAAGAATCATATGGTTGTTTTTGTGTATTATAGTTAATCAAATATACAGTTTTGAGGCACATACATCGGTCAATATTAGAGCATAGATAAGTGTCCCAAAATATAACTATGGGGACATAAAATAAGCTTGAGCCTATACATTTTGTGTCACGATATTTTGTAAAAGGCACAAATAAGTGTCCCAATATATTACTTAAAGACACAAATAAATATCCCTTTAGACTTATCAATATATTTCGAATCTATTAAAGGGCATTTATATGTGCCTCCATAATTCAATTTCGGGGCATATTAAATTGCCGGGAAAGCCATTGGTATAGAGCCACTTAAAAAGTATCTCTAACTCTATTGGAACACAATACTTGTAAGCACATGTAAGTGCCCCGAAAACAAGATGTGTTTAGTGTCCGAAAAATTATTTTTTGTTATAGTGTATATGAACCTCTATATATATATATATATATCAGATTGTATATTGTGGAAATTAATAAGCACATTGGAAGTTAATCTAGTAAAAAAGGACAACTGATGGTGTTTGATTAAAAAAATGACGTATATATGTCACAAACGGTATATTTATAATAGTCAATGCATTATATTTAATTATATATTAAGGGTCAATGCATTTTATATGTTAGTAGTAATTATCTTTGAAAATTAAATGAAGTACTACACTGTATATGGCTATATGCTTCAAGACATTAATAGATGGATGACCTAACTTTTGATAGCAGACAAAACTATTTTTGCTAGCAGTTTGAGTATAATTATTACATGGAAAATAGAAGATCTTATCACCTGGTCCTCTATAATTGACCCTAGCTAGCTATTTCTTATGAAAATGACGATTTTAATATTTTTCAAGAAAATAGTGAATTTTCAAAGTTTGATTAAATTACAAAAGAAATACTAACATTTTTTTGGCAAATCAAAGTGGCGTTGGAATACGAAATTTCCGTAAACAATATTCCAGCAAAAGATTTCATCCCAATTGATGGTTCCGTCAAAATATTTCGAAATTTCTACAGATAAACAGCTGGAAATAGGTAATACCCTATAGTAGTAAGATTATTTTTTGTTTAATAAATTTCATCACCATTCCAAAGGAATAATTATTGGAATACAATAAAGGCTTCAAAAAAAGAAAAGAAATTATTGGAATACAATAAAATTAATTTCATTTTCGGAATTCCATCGGGAAAAAAAAAATCATCGGAGTACTAATTGCATTTTACTTTATCTTTGACATGAGAAAGGGATAGCAATAGAATTTGAATCCAAGATCTTTTTATCCACAAATAAGATTTATTTTCGTTTAAATGTTTTACTTTTTTAAAATAACTTGTCTTCTGTATCTTTTCGAAATTTCAGTGTGATAGTAATATCTTTTGAGGATTCAGTATGACAGCAGTGTTTCTATTTTTTGTTTTCCATTTTTGATAAATTTCAGTACCGTATTAACCGAATAAAATAATGTTGGAATTATAGAAATTAAGCTTTTTAATTTTCAATTTTCCACGAAAATTGTTCAGTGTGTTTTTTTTTATTAATAAGTTAATAGTTTAGTTCAACATTCCATCGGCTATGTCCATATATGGGAATCTTAAATTTTTCCCGTTTAATTTTTTTCCATGATCCTAACGATAAAATTTGGTGAACTTGTAATAAATCAACAATACTTTATTTTCAAAATTATTCGTATACCGTTGAAATAATCAGATATTACCTTTTTCAAAATCCAGCGGTATTTTTGGATGTGTTCAATATATCTTATGTTCAACATTTCAATTCCAAAGTATCTAAAAACAAAACATTTCAAATCGTACAAGAAATAATTTTATTTTATTTTTCCATTTCAAAGAAACTACAATGTAACGGTACTTTTATCGAACAATCAATGTCCGTTGGAATGTAAAAAATTCAAACAATTTTTTTTAGAAGAGATTCAAACAAATTTTTGGATTTAAGTATTTTGTTGAGACCCTTCTATTTTCTTGTAATGAAAAAATTTATTTATTTATTTATTTATTTTATAGTAAGAATTGTCAATTTATAGGATATATTAAGTTTGAATTCGAGACAATTAAATGAATTGAGTTTGAGATTGAGGCGGTTTTTGGTATAATGGAAAGAATGAGGTAGGATTGAAATGAGATAAGGAATGAAATGGGGCCAGAAATGGAATGAAATGAGTAAGTTGATTTCTATGCTTGGTATATGCAATTAATAAGTAAATGAATGGAATCAATATTCTTTAATGATTGGTAGCTAGCATAAAGTTGTAAGAATGGAAGTATCAAAAAGAAAAAGTTGTAAGAATGGAATCAATTATTTTGTATTTTTAATATACCCTTCCTAGCAAATATAAGTAATACTCCCTCCGTCCCACGAAAGATGTCTTCTTTCGTTTCGGCACGGAAATTAAGAATAAATAATAAATAATGTAAAAATAGTGTGAATGAATAATAAAGAATTTAAAAGTAGTGAAAAAGCAGTGTGAATACAAATGTAAAAGCAGTGTGAATGCAAAAATTATTTTCTGATATGGAAAGAAGACATCTTTCGTGGGACAACCCAAAAAGGAAAAGAAAACATCTTTCGTGGGACGGAGGGAGTACTAGTTTCAACTATATCTTTCACTCTCATGCACAGACTCTCACACATGCACATACTCACGCTCTGTATACACACATTACACGCTAGATAACTCACGCACTCACACACTACACACTCGCATATTACACACACACTACAAATTAGGTGCCCTTGCTTCACAAATGCAACAATAAAATTAATAACATGAGTTAACCACAATTTCATACATGAAATATGAAATCTTATATGTGTGTGTATGTGTGTCTATATAAGTGTGTGCACTGTGTGTATATGTATGTGTGTGTGCAGTGTATATGTATATGTGTGTGTGCGTGCGCGTACTGCGTGTATATAAGTGTGTGCAGTATTGTATGCGTGTGTGCGCAATGTGTGTGAGTGTGTGAATATGTATGTGCAGTGTGGAGAGAGAGAGAAGTAGCCTAGAGAGAGAAAAGTGTGTAATTCAGAGGAGATAGAGAGAGAAATGAATTGCTCAAATTAATTAATTCGTAATTTTCTTAAGTTAGAATTGATGGAAATAATTTCTTGATTTTATTTGTTAATATTGACAAAATTGTAAATATATGAAGACAAAATAATCAAAATACAAAAATAGGAACATTAGGAATGACTAATACCATGATTTAAGGAAAGAATGACTAATCCCATAAATAATGGAATGGTGATTCTGGAAAGAATGACGATTCCCATCAAATAAAATATACCAAGCAAATCAATGAAATAGAAGTAAAAATGATCATTTCATTTCATCCTACGATTTGACCTGACTTGAATAATATGGACGAAAGAAATGGGGGAGAAGCATGTGAAATTGTGGTATCAAATTTGTACTAATAATTTGTGGAGTGGGACCTAGGATGTTTGATATGGAAAATGAAAGTTGAAACTTCAAAGACAGCTCTCACTGCACATGCACCTTCAATTGTCTCATCAAGTGGTCCAGACCAAAAATTTTCTTCTACATTATTGCTCCAAAACAAAAATTGTTTTCGTCTACAAATTAGTGGAATTGTTAAAAGTTAGTAGTAGTATTAATGTTGGATGAAACATTTGCTAAAAAAAAAAAATGTTGGATGAAACATTTGTTTTAGGAATTATGAATATCATTTTTTTCGTTGTTGTGTACGTTTTCTTTACTAAGCATCACATTTCTCTGATTTGAGCATTTTTATTTTGTATGGTTAGAATAGATAATCATGCACATTGTTCAATTTGAATCCTCTGTTTTTATTGTGTTTCATCCTCTATTTTATTCGTAAAATTATTGACATGTAGCAATTTGTAGATAATTATATACTATTTTTGGATGGAATAAACCTTAATCAATTATGCATATCATTCAACCAAAGGAAGAAATAGAAATTGTAACACAAATTGCGAGTACGAAATGCGAATTGTATTTTTACAATAACATCCAAATTTGACGGACATTAAATTTATCAAAATTCATAGATGCCCTTGTTGGCATCAAAATAATAATAATAATAATAATAATAATAATAATAATAATAATAATAAAAATAATAATAATAATAATAATAATAATAATAATAATAATAATATAAGAAAGATAAGAATAAATTGAAGCATTTAATCTCAACAATGTGATGAATGGTCAGGATGAATTTCTAATTTCCACATAAGGACTATAAAATTAGTCTCGATATAAAAACTAGAAACTAATCCTAAATTGTGGTTGAGATTAAATTATAAATATATTCATAATTTACTAATTTTATATATTATTTTAAAGCATTTTGGGGCATTTACTAAGAGTACATACAGTGGGGATCGAGCACCGGGGTCGAAGCCGGTGTCGATCCCCCTTCGACCCACCTCCCACTTGACCTCGGAGAGTCGAAGCCGTTGTGGCTTCTTTGACCTCGTGGTATCGAAGCCCTATGCGAGACTGGTGTCGATATTTCGACACCGCTCTCGACCTCATTCATCTCCAATGTTGTGACACGTGGCATGCTCGCATTGGTCCAATTTAATTTTTTTATTTCAAAAATTATAAAAAAAAAATTCAAACGGTTATATTTTTTTCATCCCCTATAAATACCCCTTCAATTCATTCATCCTTCACACCAAAATTCATTCTACACCTCCAAAATTTAATTCTTCACCTAAAAAAAATCACTCTTCTTTCCACAAGCTATAAAAAAAATGAGTTGACTGGGTGCGTTCTTCAATCATGATGAGGAGGAGGAGCAACGTCTCTGACGTATCTAGTTAGGTCAACGAGCCAAGGAGCTTTACCTACAAGCATACGGTGATAATTAATCGGATGACGAACCGGAGACGAGGACGTACCTACTTCAGAATCGTGAGGAGGCCGAACAACGCCTCTGACGAGATTATTTTGACGACAACCCTATATGGGGTGATGTTGTTTTCCGCCGGTGATTTTGAATGAGCAAGAGACTGTTCTTGAGAATGGCTGAAACTCTTGAGGCTCGGGAGCATTTTTTTTTTGAACAACTCCCGGATGCCACCGGAAGATTGAGGTTTCACCACTGGGTGAAGTGCATCGTTGCTCTAAGGCAACTCGCCAATGGTGGAGCAGCCGATCAATACGACAAATATCTGCACTATGGACCTACAACGGGCAATATGATTCTCAAGAATTTATGTGGGGCCATCAGATCTGCTTTCGGCAATCACTATTTGAAGCGGCCAAATGCCGCTGACGTCGTCAGGATCACTGCATTGCACGAGAGGACGCACGGCTTTCCTAGGATGCTTGGAAGCATCGGCTGTATGCACTGGGCATGGAAGAATTGTCCAGCGTCTTAGAGAGGAATGTACACAAGTGGAGAAAGGGTTATTCAACACTCATCCTTGAAGTTGTCGCCTCCCAAGATTTGTGGATTTGACATGCTATTGTCGGTGTCGCTTGCTCTCTGAATGACATCAATGTACTCAATCGGTCTCCCCTCTTCAGTGACGTCCTCAATGGGAGAGCGCTGTCAGTCGTCTTCAACGCAAATGGCTGCGAGCACCACATGCGCTACTATCTCGCCGACGACATTTATCCGAAGTGGGCCTCTTTCATGAAGACGCTCAATGTGCCAACAGATCCGAAGAGACAACGATTTCTTCGGATGCAAGAAGCTGCTCGTAAAGACGTTGAAAGGGCTTTCGGCGTCCTCCAAGCTCGTTGGACAATTATAAAGGGCCTTGCTCGCTTGTGGTTTCGAGAACATTTATGTGACGTCATGTATGCTTGCATCATTCTGCATAACATGATCATTGAAGATAAAGTACCTAGAGCAACTCAATTTAATGCTGAATCGAGCGAACGGGGCGATAGACACATGAACAGTGCACCAGTCAATCAAGGTATGCCAGCGCCACTCAACCAATATATTGAGAGACAAGCTCGGATTAAGGATCCACGTGCCCACGAACGTCTTATGGACGATATGATTGAAGAGATTTTGACATGTTTAGGTCCACTCCACTAATAGTTCCTTTTTTTATTTCTTAATTATTGTATCTTTTTTCCCCTTATTCCATCTTTTCTTTTCCTTAGTTATTGTATGCTTTTTATTTTAATTTAATAAAATTGTCATTTTTTTAATTTTTACATTTAATTAAGTATTTTTAATATTATTTTTTACAAATACATAAAAAATAATATAATAAAATTTATTCAATCATTGCTAATGATTATAGACCCGTGGTCTTGTTCAACCCCACCATTTTAGAAATTTTTACCAGGGACTTACTCAACCCCACCAATCATTAAAATTACGCTTCCCGGCGATAGACCCAGGGTCTAACTAGATATCCGTTGTGCATGCTCTAAGGTTATGTTCACTTTATACAATTGATGTGTCCTGAAACGAGTTTTAGGTGTATGGAAACAAAGAGAGAATAAACCTATGAAAATTTCTTTTTAAAATTGCTCTTGACTGGGAAAATCAGTTGGGTTTATCCAACTATTAATCTCGACTTGCATTAAGTCTTCAGATCCTTACAAAAAATAGACTCTCAATAAGTCTCTATTCACTAATCTAGGCTAGTACAGAGAGGAGATGCAACTGGTCTAGAGACATATTTTGGTAAGAACACTTGAAGTGGAGAAGGCTTTACTGGAGAGTGTTCTTGTTCTTCGTGTGAGCGCTTGTAAAATCTGTTCTCTGTCTTAGTGTTAAGTGCCTCTATTTATGGGTTGTTGATTCAAACTAGCCGTTGGATAAAGCCGTTTGAATCTTCTTCTTGAAGTAATTCTTCAACCGTTTAATTTGTTGTGAAGCTCTATCGAGCAACTGCTGCGCGATACTTTAGTCTGGGATGAAGTCTTTGTCTGGCCAAAATGAGGAAATGTCTTCTACATGCATCTCATTGGTCCACGTAGCTTGAAGTCTTCTGAATTTGAATTTCTTCAAAATCTTCGTCTTAAATATCCTTCAGAGCAGCTACATCTTCTATGTATTTTTCTCAATCAAGATGAGTCACTTGATCAATCAACCTAACTTGTTCTTTGACTGAACAACTTCGACCGAGTCTCCATGTTCTCCCTCAGTTTGAAATCTGTAAAGTTGAACTTTAACTTGCTCAAACAGTTAAGCCTATCTAATAGACTCAGACAATCATCTACTCGGTTAGAGTCCAGTTGGATTTTGAAATTAATCAAAAACTTAACTTTCTTCCCAACAACAATACTATTATAAATATTTCCAAATAGCATCATTTTGAGATACATCCCTGAAAAATTCAAATATTTAGACTTCTAATTGTTTTACTTTGATGATGTAGTATATACAATTATAAAGTTACCTTAGTCCACATGCCATTATTGAGCCTGTCAAATCAACCTGTAGAGGTTGTTACATGTGGAATTTGCAAAATTGTAAAAATTGATTATTTATTTGCATCATTTAAAAAATAAATATAAACTGCAAAACATGTCAAATGTTTGGGTATTGATTTTTTAAATTTTATTATTTTATCATAACTAAATTTATGTGTTAAACATATTTTAATTATATATAAGGACTATTAAAAAAGATATACTAAACCCATAAATCTCTTAGTCTTCACAGTTTATATTTGAGTGTTTGTTGTGTCATGAATTTGCATTTCAGGAAGGAGCCAATTGAAATGAAATGTCTAAATAGCTATTGAAGTGGAACAGAGGAAACATTATTTCGTTACTCCCTTCATCCCGCCAAAAAAATATATAGTAATCCTTTTTAGTGCGTCCCACATGAATATGCATATTTTTTTTAGTGCGTCTCACATGAATATGCATATTTTCATTCTAGAAAATAACTTCATCACTAATGTGTTCTCCACTCAAATTCTATTTTGTCTCCCACAGACTACAAGGATTTTAATAAAATTCATGTCATCTTTAACTATGAATAATTTTTAATATATCTTCATAATTTTTCCCGTATACGATTTTGATTCAATAAATAATATGGGCAATTGTTTTAGAGAGCAAAATTGTATTAGCCACTATGGGCCCAACCAAACATTTTTTTTATTTCTTAAACCCTAACCCTAAACCCCAACACGCCACCCCATCTGGATGTTCAAGGCTATACCTGCTCTAGCTACAAAGACCTCCATCAGAATATCATATTCTGACCTTCCACATTGTTTGAGATGGAGGATGGATACGACTCTACAGGTCGAGTTGAGTGATGCATTTATTGACGGAGCTAACTGTAGTGAGAGCCTTGAACCTAAAGAAGCAGAAAAATGGACATTTTATTGGACATCACTAGTAAGGTATGAAAACGTGCTCGCGGTGAATTATTAATTTACAACAGTAAAATGATGGGCGTCTGATTCCAATACAATAGGGGTCTATCAGTACAAGTTAGCTGAACATCATGATTGATGAGTGGGTAGGTGGGTTAGGTGCACCTCACCTATTGAGAAGTAATGGGGTTAGGATTCATGGATCCAATTCAATTCAGTGAGGTCTTTGATGAACCAAATTTTATGTCCATTTTTAGTATCTTTTTGTTATGTCTTTTGTGTCTTTTTCGAGTCTTTAAGTATCTGGGAGGACATAAATAGGAAGAAGTGGGTGCAAGGTAGAATAGGTGCGTTCGTGGACATAATCTGGTGGAAAACTGCTTTTCTGGTATTGGGCAACGATACGATGCAATATGGGCATAGGGCTGAAGTCTGTAGCTGGGCATGAAGGAATATATCTTGAGCGAAGCTACGGGTGAAGGAGTACCTCCCCATAATCTTATGGCCAAAGCAGCAGAGTACCTAGAGCAGTGCACGTTGAGGGCAAGACTGAAGCTGATGTGACCAAGGCAGACGAGCGAAGCAGAGGGCAATGGATTAAACTTAGGCGTTAAGGAAGAAAATAAGGAAGAAAACTTCCATCCTTATCGAGAAGAGACCAATCGGAGATGGACTCAACAAGGAAGGAAATCCAATGCGCCGATATTAAGCTAAAGTAGGAAACAAGGCCAAGGAATGAAAGAGTCCAGCCCATGAAGGGAATCGACTTAACCTAATCTTGATGCCTATAAATAGGGCTGCATGTACTCTGTGAAGCAACGTCATTCAGCCTAGCATAGTTCTTTAATTTCGGTCTTGAGAGTTTGGTGAGGAAGAAAAACAAGTCATACGGGCAAAGTTTTTATTTTCGTTTACTTTACTGCTTTAAGTTTTCAGTTGGCGTTCTGGCCAAGACACGTACTACTTTGATTTCGGTAATATAGTTCTTATTCAGTTTTAATTATGCTAGCTTTAATTTATTTCACTTTGTTTATATTTGTTAATATGTCTAGCTAATTCTTTAAACTTGGAATGGATGAGATGAAGTGATTATTGTTACTTTGATAACTCGTGAGGCCAAAGCGTGTTAATTAAATCATGTTCTTTTAATCCTGAAATACTTAGGGCTTATTATTATATTTGGACAAGATAACTAATTGCTTGATCACCAAAGAGTTAAGGAGTCTAGATCACCAATAGAGTTGAGGTCAACACAAGAGTGTCTTTTGTGCTCGAGTAGCTAATAAGTATTGGAGAACAGTCGATGTCTTGGGCATCTCTTGGCTGATTTGGGTCTAATCGAAGTTAATGCCTCTTGGGCAATACACCTGCTGAAGGGTCTTCGTAAGTGTATTGATCAAGAGAGGAGTTTTGTCTAGAGTCTCTGGCATACTCGAATTTAAAGGGATAGATATAAGGATAAAGTATTCATAGCTGTGTCTTCGCGACCATAGGGCATGAATTAATTTATTCTTTAAACCGAGTAGTAAAGGCATGCGATAGAAAATCATTGTGCCCATGATCGAGTAAAGAGTATTGATAACCACTGATTCGAAATCCAGTCCAAGTCTTTTTTATTAGTGATCAAATCTACTTTTAGTTTCAGTTATAATTTTCAGTGTTTGTTGACCAAGACAAGTGAAGTACAGACTAATACCCCTTTGTGACAACAGTTTGTGGAAGAGAGACTACACCAATTTCCTTGGGTACGATCCTGCTTACCGCTGGCTATTGCCTACTGTAGGCATAAGAGATTACAAATTGCGCGAGGTACAAACGACAGCTTCATCAGTCTTTCATTCACATTTTTTCATAAAGAATGTTTTCTAAAACTCTTTGACCCCTGAATTTGGAGCATCATACTTTCATGCAATTCACAGGGTTCAACAAGCATGAAGCCGACGAACCCAATCAAAGAAGGAGAGCCATCTCAATGTCATCCCCCGCCTCAGTTACTAGTATCTCTCCCGTGTCAGAGCCTAGCACTGATCGTTACACATATGACTTGGACGACAGAGCCCCATCTACAGATTTGGGGAAAATTATGAAGGCTAAGGAAAAGCGTGCTCGCATAATTCAGTCGTCATCATCGAGAAGCGGCATAGATGCTAGAAGACGATATGAAAGTAGAAGAGGCAAGTTCATGGAAGATTTACCTGGGCTCTTGAGAAGTGAATTGACTTCACAATGGAAAGAAGTCATTTTCTGGAGATCAAGTTGTTTTCACAGATTTGTTTAAGAAGAGTGGACGACAATCCAGCCCCCGTCCAGATACACCACCACCCAGAGCTTCTCCCACGGCAATACAGCGACCCGAAAATTCTTTATTCTAGTCTATCATTCAGCTCCAAAGGTGATAGTGGCCGAATAGGTTAGGAAAGATGGAGAAGAGTTTGCTTACATTCTAGCCCATCATTCAGAAAATTTCCAGCCGATTGATGCTTAGTCGCTTGCCTCCAGGGCTTCTAAACTGAGCTTGTACATTGTCTTGTACAATCCCAGTGCATATGCTGAGTACGCCAGGCAGCTGCTTTCTGAGACAAGGCTGACCAAGCAATCAAAAGGAGAGACCCTTGCCCAAGGAGAGGTGGAAGATCAACGCTCAACCGAGAAGACACGAGGGCAGTCACAAGCCTCACTTCCTCCACGTGATCTTGACAACGAGAAGAAATGTTTAAGATACGACCTATTTATGGCAAGATGATGTAGTCGTCAATGTTGAAGGATACATGTGGAGTGTAAATACTTTCGCGGTATTGAAGATGTGAGCTTGGACATGGATCATTAGTTAATTTTGTAAATTCTAAACTTATAATAAGTAGTTTTATTTGTTATTTTAATAAATATGTAGTTTTTTCGTGTTTGTTGACAGGTTTTCACAGTGTGTGTGAGGTTGTTGGCCAAACATTTGAGAGAATGTGAGCGTGTTCTCCCGCTCTTGACTCATACCAATATGATCATTTTGCACATCGATTTCTTTGTGAGCATTTTCTATGTATTTTTCAAGTTTTAGTTTATTATTGTTTTAAATCCTTTATATGTATTAGTATTTTTCATTAACAAATGAAGTACACAACCAATTTCAAAAGACGAAGAAATCGAGCAAAATGAGGGCCAACATCACAATGTCTCGTGACCTAGATGTCGATGTCAAAACTTGGCGGAATGCTGAAATGGTAAGAAAACATGACACTTATTTATTTTATAAAAAAAATATTTTTTAATATTGATTATCCGTAACCGTAACAGATTATAATTCCAATCATACACGACATGCATTTCTTTGTGATCTGCAAACACATTTCATTATGGATGCTTGAGGTGTGGGATTCAAATTCACACAAGGGGACAGCTCGGAAAAAATCGGTTAGAAACATTGCAGCTGCTTGCAAACAAATTGTCAAGTATCTTAAGCCTACCCCAACGAAGCCCGTAAGACAATTTAAACAAGAGGATAGTCATAGCTGTGATCCATTACGCTTATAAACATTGAGCGCATGATTATTTGAAGATACAGTACTTAATTGAATAGGGCAATGCTCCGGGCAATATGGCAATTTATAGAAGAAAAATTGCCCTTGAAATTATGTGTTAAGCTGGCCAGATTCATTTATAGGCTTAATCATAATTGATAACTTTTATTTTTTAATGTTTGAATTCAGTTTTTTGGATTGCATAATTATTATGTTTGAATGTCACTTTTTTTGGATATAATTTCAATTGAATGGGTACAATTGGTATTTTTTTCAACATTTAAAACTAATCTTTACAGAATTTACTCTCGTTTTACAATATATTGTTTTTTAATTCTTTATTTAGTGACACTATTTTTAATATTAATCACGCTATAAAATCATGGTGATACTGTACATAGTGAAATTTAAAATAGAAATTGAATCGAATTTGGACAAATATAAATTTCCTAATATTCAGTGAATTTAAAGTGAGATTAAATTTGAAACATTTAAAAAGAAAACAAATTGCACAGATCAAATTAATTTGTACAAATTGTTTTCTTTTTAAATGTTTTTTCTAAATGTTTTAAATTTAATCTCGATTTTTAAGTTCTAAAATGTAACAACTAAGAAAAAAAATACACTATGAAATATTTAAATAGACGTCATTTTCAAACGAATAATTTGCTATTTATAAAAGTACAATTCTCATACAAAAACATTTAATTTGTATGGACATTTATTCTTCGAGTGACCACCCTCGAGACATACAAGCATTTTTTGGTCGCCCTTTTTTGACTGCTTGAGGGACCATCGCTGGTGGCTTGACATCTTCTTGAGGTCAAATTGTCAAAGAACGATCACCGACGAGAGTTGCTCGGGCGACCCACCTGCCGGACCGGAAGCATAGGCAAGATTTCAATAGTAGCCACTTGTGAAGGAATAAATATCTGAGAACTGGAAAGGACATTATTCACCACTTAAGAGTAAGTCTGCACTAGGGTATTTCTCGTGTAGTAATCAACTACATATGGGTGTTGCCCATTTCGCCTACTAAACATAAAAAATATAATTGTAGAATTAAGTTATATATACATATACAAATATGAAACAAAACACTTATTTTCTTACTGAATTGTTGCAACGACATGAGAACACGATATCAAGTCAAAATCCCTCTTTTGATATGGACAACTCCTTGAGTTGAGATCGACATTGAGGTTTTATGTCCATTATGGACTTTGCATATTAAGTCTCTTAAGGGAATGACAATGTACGTTTTTGAGAGTTTAACCTCAAGTGCTAGCTTCTTATCTATCTTCATAATATCAAATGCAGTACTAAACGCATACAATTGTCGTCTTTCATCAAAACACCTCTCGAAAGTCATTCTAAGTGTCTCCAAACACGAACAAATTGGTATACATCTAGCAAACTTCAAAACATTATTGAATTGCTCTGCAACATTGAATGTCGGGTTACTATACCGTCGGTCCAGACACAAACATCGAGCCCACCTCTCCAGACCAATGGACATAAGCTTGTTATAAACATAAGGTTTCACATCCAGTATACTATTCATCGTTTTCTTGTAGGCTACTCTCCGTTACGCATATGCAACATTATGATAAAATTTGGTGATAGGATTTCCATAACTAACCAGACCCTTAAGGACGTGAAAGTAGCATATGCCATGGAATGATAGATGTTCCTAATTGCATTCGAAACACTTAGGTGGGTATCTGATATGAACACCAAATCAGGGTGAGTAGGATATGCCTTATTTAGACGAGTTATAAACCATTTCCACGAGATGTCATTCTCAATCGGACCGATTTCCTGCTAGCGGTATAGGTTGCTCACTCCCCTCCTTTCCCATGACAACGAATATAATGCCATTATGCTTTCCCCTTAAGTGCCTTTGCATCCAATATAATCACCGACCGAAGACAATACTAAAATGCCACGATACAAGCTGATAACGCCACAAAATAATGTTTGAATCAAAAGTCGTTAGGGCTAAAATTGCAGTCAACAATCGAACCTGGATTCTCTTTCTGCAGCATGTACAGATACTTAGAAAGCATTTGAAACGAATCTTTATATCCACCATATAACATCTCTAAAGCTTTGCTCCGTGCTCGCAGACAAATATTGTAAGTCGCAACCACGCCATATTCCCGCCTCACAGTTGCCATAATCATCTTCGGTTTGATGATTTCTTTCTGATTTCTCATGCTTTTTGCAAAATCAGCTGCAATCCCCTTAACCTTGACATTCCTCTCCATTAGAGCATGGTTCGTATTAGAATTACAAGTATGCGTCTGGACAAATTTGTGAATATACCAATAGTCATCATGTTTCCTCGCGCGCAAATCAAAAGGACAATTATCTCCATATTTGCATTTGAATTGAACATGCTCAGAATCGGATCACAGAGAATAGAACTCAGTTCGTTGTTCTAGGTGCCACAACCCAACAACAAGCTTCACATCCTCCTTGCTATAAAATATGGAGCTCATACTCAAAGGACAGTCTGGAAAATTGTCTAGATTACCAACAACAAGCTAAACAGTAGTATCAAGTGGAATCATTGAAACTAACCAAGTTCGTAGGTTCTCCACTGCAGTGGCGAGCTCCGTGTCTTCGTCAACAAGGGGTGTACGACTACGCTGCATCAACATTTCCATGAGCTTGTTCACGCTACCTTGTGTATGCACTCAGTTCATGAAATCAGCAGGAGTTTCAAGGTTCAAAGTGGCAGTTTGTTCCTGTTCATCATCAGTCTAGTCCGACTCGGATTCACCAACATATTCTTCACCATCTTCGTCATCATCATCATCTTCGGCACTAGTATAGGCCGAATCTAGCTCTGGTGCTTGCGATTGCCCATGTACAATAATAATCGCTCCACTTTGATAACAAATTTGCGTCTAGCCTAGCCAATTGGATGAAGCGATATGAGCGAGCGAATCGTCATACTACGAGTGCTAGGAGGGGTACACATCATATCATCATAGACATATTATGAAGAAGAATTCAAATCGAAGCTAGGTCTATACACAGAATCATTATGGACGATATACAACGTAGGCTCAATCTCTGTAGCACACAATCGACGAAGTTGTTCATCATTGCTCAAATTATATTTATCAACAACAATTTGAGACGTGAATAAATAAAATATTTCAAAATCACAACTTAACGATCTAGACATTATTATGAAATTGATTTGTGCCTTAATGTTGGAGAAACTTATTATATCCATCGCAAGATAGAAAGTGCGTTGTTCTCCGCCATGAAATTAAACCTATTGAATTTAACAGCAAATATCTTACATTACATCTGCAAGCATAACAAATTTAACGTATAATATTAGTAATATATAAATATACTCATATATCATCGAAAGAATAAGTAAAAATACAATATTCTTTACATGTGTATATACTGTACAGATCGTACCTTAACCTGCAACGATCTGTACAGTATTTTTACGATCTGTACAATTTTTTTTTTAAATTCATTTAATTTTTTTTTAAACTGACCTATGTAAAAATGGAACGACAATACAATGAGAAATGACTTCTAGTCTGGATTCTCCTCGGTTGAAGAACGTCCTTATATAAAATTGTGATTTCCGATTATATTTCTACAAATAAAAACAATAGTGTTAGAAAAACAACAACACCGAATATATTAATTAAGTTATTTTGTAATTAAAAAAAAAACATACAGATGGTTATATGATTGTACAAATAGTGTATCGACAGTGTCCATCTGTACACTTTTTTTTCTTTATAAAAAAATCCTACTCTACTAGATCGATACCGAGAAAGAAGTCAATGTATCCTCACCTGTATAGAATTTCACAAAGGTAGTGACTTTTGTAATTTTTTTGATTTAATTTCACTCTTTCTTTTCTCTCGATTTTTTCTTATGTTTTGCATTTTCACTTGATAGTGTCCATCATATATAAACTGAAGAATTTGAATTCAATAATACATCCACCACATGTAACACCACTGTTAAAAATAGTACATTTTTACATGTATGTCAATTTATTCACGTGAATAAATCTGCCATCCACCAAGCCTTCAATACATTTTTTGCTTTTTTTTCTTAAAGAAATTTAACCACTTATTACTTCAATCATGTCGGTAAAACCAAGGCTGAGGTGATAAATTAAAACTAAAGAGATAAATGGTAAAAAATATACTTTAGTGTGTCAGAGACTAGTGAGAGTACATCGGTAAAACCAAACTTATTTTATGAGAAAACTAAAAGTTCACTAGTCTCTCACGACTAGGTGATGATTTTATATTTTTTTATTGGTAGACTTGGCATGTACGAAAATTTATGAGAAAACTAAAAGTCCACTAGTCAATATGTTAAATTGATTAATGTCTTGTCCATATATGGATGGTATGTCTTTTAGTGACGTAACACATTAATCAATCAATATTCACGTGGAGCCACTTGGACATGCAAGCTCCCAAATATAATTTTTTTCTTTTTGAAAACAACAAAATATTTTTGTTTAGAAAATCCAACTTGTATGATAAAAGAAGAAAATATTTATAAGTCTAAAAATAAAATAGCATGTGCACTAATGATTTTAATAAGATAAAGCATTATCCTAATTAATTACATTAAAAATAATAAAACACTATAAAGTTAAAATAAGGAATCCAAAGTAGTTTTAAAAATCAAAACTTGAATCAAGCATTTTGGTTATATAAATTAATTAATGTAAGTGAGATGCCTAAATTAGTGTAAGTTTTTTTAGAATTCCTAGGGTTTAGTTACTTTCGAATGTAGTTTAGAGTAGAATACTTGTTCTTGACGACGACTTCACGTAGTACATGCACAACTCATGATTTATCAGATTATAAGGCTATTCACAACCCTTAGAGGGTGCTCTAGCACTCGAACATCCTTAGAGCACTCTACCCCTGCAACGCAAGGGTGCTCTAAGGGTGCTCTATCTTTAATATTAAAAAATTTCCCATTTTCATTTATTAAATTAATTCATAAAATTCCATTAATAAAAATAACATTAAACATTACATTAATTAAACAAAAAACACTAACATATTACAATAATTAAAATAAAAAAACATTACATTAATTAAAAATGCTAGACTACTCCCGTAGAGGTCCAAATTTCCGGTAGAGGTGCTCGGTGAGATCATTGGTAAGCCGATGGTGCTTTCTTTGATCACTCAAGTCGGCATTCCGTTGCATAAATTGCCGAAAGCAGATCGGAGTTGTCCGAAAGTGTACCTCGCTAGTGGACGGAGAGTCGGAGTCCTCTCTCCAATTCTCCACATCTTCCCGCTCGTCTTCGATGATTATGTTGTGCAAAATAATGCACACGAACATGATGTCTCGGAGATGCTTCTTGTACCAGCACCGACCCGTAGCGCGGATTATTCCCCATCGGGCTTGGAGCACTCCAAAGGCTCGCTCTATGTCCTTTCTGGCAGACTCCTGCATCTTCTTGAACCTCCCCGTCTTTAGGTCGGTTTCAAGCCTCGGTGATTTGATCAAGGTAGGCCAACAAGGGTAGATCCCGTCGGTCAAGTAGTACCCCTTGTCGTAGCGGTTGCCGTTGACAGTGAAGGTGCATGGTGGAGCTCTATCCTCAAGCACGTCCGAGAACAAGGGCGACTGATTGAGGACGTTGATGTCGTTGTTGGAACCGGCACACCCAAAAAAGGCATGCCAGATCCACAAATCCTGCGACGACGCCGCCTCCAAGATTAAGGTAGGCACGCCTTGATCGCCGCGAGTGTAGGCACCCACCCACCCTTTTGGGCAGTTCCTCCAAGCCCAGCATGCAATCCAGGCTCCCGAGCATCCCTGGAAACCCATGCCGCGCCTCGTACATTCGGAGGAGACATGCGGTGTCGGCAGCGTTGGGCTTCCTCAGGTATCGCTCGTCGAAGAGGTCGATCATTGTTCGGCAAAATTTTTTGAGGCAAAGTCGGCCCGTGCTATCGCCGATCTTCAGGTACTCGTCGAAGAAGTTCGCAACACCACCGGTGGCCAGTTATCGCACCGCCATCGTGCATTTTCGCACCGACGTCAGCCCCCATCGTCCGAGTGCATCTTGTCGATGCGTGAAGTAGTAGACGTTTTCCTCCAATGTCTTGCAGATGCGCAAGAACATATGCTTATGCATACGGAAACGGCGTCGGAAAAAATGTTCGCCGCACACGCCGCTTCTCGGTCGCGGTCGACGAACCCCCGCGCCCTCTTCTTCTTCTTTTTCTGGGCCGCTACGTGTGCACGTATGTATCGATCCACGTCCGCCATCATTTCCATTACCTCGTCGTTGGTGCCCCCCTCGACATATTCCACCGACGAAGATGAAAAACTCGACGAAGAAGATATTTTTTTGTAGTTGAATTTGAGAGAGAAAGAGGTTGTGTTTTTTGTGTGAGCTGAATGAGAGTTGTGAGAATGTATTTATAGTGGAGGAAAAAGAAAAAAATAATAAAAAAATTAATTAAACCGGCAATAGCCGTTGAGAAAGGGAGCAAACGTTCGAATTTTTTAATTTTTAAACGGTAGGCGCGTGTTACACAGGCGCCATAATTTTTGTTTTTTTAATTCAGAAAAGGCACGTGTGCAAGCCACGCGCTTCGTTCGAGCACGCCTCGAGGCGTGGTGGCTTGCCACGCGGTGGCCTCGAGCTACCCCGTCTCGAGCCACCCTCGAGCATCCGCCCTCGAGGCGCGATGCGGATGGTCTAATGACCGTTCATTGCACATGACACTACATTTTCAAAGACAAACAATTCAGAATATTTCCATTTTGTTTTATCCGATGATGGGACGACGTCACCGACCCTACATTTCCAACAAAACAAATATAATGAAACATTTTGTTAAATTTGTTTTTAAGTATGGTGATAGAACGAAGACCCTTGACTTTGGAAGCTATATTTTGTTAAATTCGACATCATACTTAAAATTTTCCAAATTTAGCTTAACCTTTTAATTTTGGTATAATTATTCTTTTGTTTATTCTTTTTGAATAAAGACATTTGGACAACAGTTACAAGAGTGTAATATTCGTAATTAAATAGTTATTCAATTTTTTTAATAACTAATATAATTAGTGTTTTATCTATAATACCCTTTTCCACCTAATTATATGTTAATTTTTAAATTTAATTAATATTTTGAATTTTTAAAAATTTGTGCATAATATTAATTTATTTTAATAAATATTAGACATTAGCATACAATTAAGTAGAAAAAGGTGTTATCGACAAAACACTAATTATATTAATTATTGAAAAAATTGAAAGAGTATTTAATTACGAATATATCACCGTTGTCCGGACAACTGTTGTCCAAATATCCATACTCTTTTTTTTTGTTTATTGAAAAGAGTGGTTATATTTGGTCACTAAGTGTGTGGACACTGGTGTCCTACTTGTAATTAAATGGTCTTTTGATATATTTCAATAGTTAATATAATTAGTGTTTTATCTAGAATACCCTTTCCCACCTAATTACATGCGGCTATTACTTTTATTTATTTTTTAAATAATTAATTAAATTTCGGCCATAAATCAACTTATTTTTAAATATTTATTTTAAGTATTTCATTTTCTTCAGAAATAGAAATTTATTTGTTGACTATGAAATTTGAACATACATATCACCTCTTAGAAAGAAGATAAAGTACTTATCCACTGGACCAACCAACTAACTTGTATAATATCTACTATAATTTATTATATTTAAAATCATTCTTAGCTCTCTTTCTCTCTTATCTTACTTAGGTTTTGACAAACAACTATTTTTTACATTATTTATTTGAAATAATTTTTGTTATTTTTATATATGTAATTTTTGAATTTCAATTAATAAATTTTGTAATTTTTGAATTTTAATCAATAAACTTTGTAATTTTTTAATTTTAATTAATAAAATCTGTAATCCAAATTTACGCAACGGGACAACGAGTACGTGGTCTAATGAAATCTAACCAAATTCCCTTGATGTATTGAAATAAAAACAAATAACATTATTTTTTGATTAATTAGACTGTAGTATAGTGACATTAAAAGTTGATTTCATTCCGATTTGGAAAATTAGACTATAGTCTAGTTAATTCAAAGTTAATTGTGCATTCTAATTTGACCAACAAGACTATAGTGTCTTTAAAGTTAAAATTAATTTCATCAATCAATATTTTTTATTTTTTAATAAAAAAATAAGAAAACATAAGAAGAAAATTGGAATCATATGTGTGAACACACCATATGAGTGTGCCCGTGGCTGGGGCACCGCAACACCTAGTGAAAACGGGCATGAGGCGCCGGAAGTCATTGAGCCGAGTCGAGTCAAATAGTATCTTGCTCAAGATTGACTTGTTTGTCTAAACGAGCTTCTCATTTAATTACAGAACGAGCTTTTATCGAGTCAAGTGTAGTGTCGAGCCTAAACAAGTTTTTTAAAATTTAGACTTTCATTTAAAATATTACTTTTTTTCATAAAAATAAGTTATTTTATTCACAATAATGATATTTACTATTTTCTTGCAAATAGCACGATACTTAATTCAAATATTACTAATTCTAGTATAAAATATAAGACATATGATTAATAATCTTATTTTATTAAGATAAATTACTTAATAAGCTTTCTCATGAGCTAACGAGTAGAGTACTGTCATGTTCAAGCTTGACTCGTTTAGCTAAACGAGTTTTTCAATAAAATATCTAATGAGCTTTTATTGAGTCAAACGCCGAATAACACACGAGTAGCTTGACTCATTTACAGACCCAGACCCCGCACCGGCTCGTTGCGTACACTAAACTAAAAACAATAAAATTATATAAATTAAAGAATTATAAATTTACATAAAATTCAAAATATATAGCATATTTTTACAAGATTAAGATGATTGTCTCTCAAATAACAATTAAGATAATTAAAGGTGAAGAGAGAGATGGGATAAGAACAACTTGAAAATAAATACTTCAATTTGAGAAGGAAAAAAACGGGAATTGCTCTTAGCGTACGTTAGTGTCTCTGAATTAATGTCTGCCGCCCATGAATTAACGTGAGCCATCGGAAAAAATGGGCGGCAAACGTGGCCGGTCGAGGAAGATTGAGGTGATACCACGAGCTACACCAGCCAAGCCTCAGTTTCAGGGAGCAAGTTCCAGTAAGGATGCAAGCCAAAGGAGTTTACCATCGCTCGATGTAGATCTGGAGAATGAAAAGTGGAAATATGCAATGATCCTTTATGTTATTGGAAATACCCCAACTATTAATTTCCTTAGCTCATATTTGATGCAACAATGTGGAATTCAAACTAAACCTGAGATTTATTTGCATAATGAGAGATACTTAGTTATTTAATTTCATTCTATGGAAGAAAGAAATGAGATTCTCTACTCTGGCACTCATACTATTGGATCTAAGCCTGATATTGTAAAGGAATGAGATGCTAATTTATGCTTTAAAAAGGAAATTTTAAGTATTATACCTCTGTGGATCTAACTCCCAAACTTACCCTTAAACTGTTGGGGCATGAATTCTTTGAGCTGAATAGGAAGTGCTTTGGGTAACCCACTCTATGCTGATGAATGCACTTGTCAAAACAGGATTTCGTATGCTCGATTACTAGTTGAGATAGATAGTACACAACCTATCCAATACTCAATGCAAATATAAGGAACTGATGGGAAGCTAATGGAACAAAAGGTTGTTTATGATTGGGTGCCTCAGTTCTGCAAGAAATGCCACATATTAGGCCACAACTGTAATGCAAAAGTGAAGCCTAAAACTTATCAAGAAGTGGTGAAGCAGCAACAGCGGAGGCCAAAAAAGTTTCATCATCAGCAACAACCTAATCAAGTGATTGATGTTGTGGAGAATTCTGAAAATAGAGAGCAGATTACTAGTGAGAGTGTGGAGCTCGCTGATATAGTTGAGAAGAATAAGGAAGGTGGTACTGAACTAGAGGAGACAATACCACAGGAATCAGAGCAGTTCTTCAAACTTGATGATTTCCCCATTATTGAGTCTTGGACTGTGACTCGAAAAATTGCTAATAAGAGCAGTGTGGCAAGAAATGATGATAGAGTTAATGTTTTAAACTCTTATCAACTTATTAGTGAAAATAATGGAGTTGGTAATGGTTCTGCAAGGGGCGGGGACCCTCTCCCCATGGTGAGAACATGAGAATGATAGTGTGGAATGTGAGGGGCTGTAACAAGCCCCTCAAGCAAAAAGAGATCAAGATCTTTTTGCTTAAAAATAAAATAGGCATTGTAGCCCTTTTAGAGACTAGGGTGAAAGAGAATAAGTTCAAAAGTATTTCTAGTAGAATATGTAAGAGATGGCAGTTCATAAATAACTACTCTCAGGAAACTAATGGCAGAATTTTGGCTAGGATGAAATGATCAAACAGCTCAAGTGGATTGGAGGAACAATTTTGCTCAAAGAATCCTCTGTAACATTACTCATATTGTTTCAGGTGTTTCATTCCAATTTGTTGTAGTGTATACTTATAATACTGATGAATTGAGGAAATTTTTGTGGAGAACTATTTCTCAAATAGCTTAGGCCACCTTTGAACCTCTGATGCTTTGTGGTGACTTTAACTATATTCTATCTTATGGATATAGATTCCAAGGCAATGAGGTGTTAGAAAATGAATACAGACTTCAAGACTTGCCTTGAGGAAAATAATCTGACTCTTATTCGGTTCATAGACAACTCTTACTCTTTATGCAACAACCGACAAGGTGATAATATGATACACTCCTTGATTTATAGAACAGTGGCCAATCTTCAGTGGTGTCAAACCTTCCCACATGTCACTGTTGAATTAAAGGAGAGAGGCATCTCAGACCACTATCCTCAATTCATTGAGTTTGGCAGTGACAATATCATAAGGAAATCTCCTCTTAGGTTCTTAAATGTTTTATGTAAGCATACTCAATTCCCTCTAATTCTTGAAGAGCACTGGAATAAGAAGTACCACACCTGCAAGCTCTTGAATATTTGGTACAGATTGAAGGGGATGAAAACTCCCTTTAAATAACTCAACAACCACCAATTTCAAAATATCAGTGCAAGAATTCTCTTGGCCAGGGACAAGCTGGAGATTACTCAAAGACAACTAGCTCATGACAACATGAACCAAGAGCTGATACAGGCTGAAACATCTCTATTATATGAGCTAGAAAAGTGGAGCATAGTTGAAGAAAAGATTTGGCACCAAAAATCTCGAGTAGATTGGCTCAAACTGGGGAATTCCAATACAAGATACTTTTATGCTTATGCTAAATCTCGAGCTAATTCTAACTCTATTAAACTGTTTCTTAGATCTGATGGAATGAGGTGTGCCAACCAGCAACAAATCAGATAAGAGATTTTGGAATTCTATAAGAATCTTATGGGCACAACTGAACAAAACTTACCCATGCTTGACAAAGAGGTTATTAGAAGAGATGCAAGATTGAACCTGGCCCAACAGCAACTTTTGATAGCTCCCTTTACCATCATGGAAATCATAGCAGCTCTGTTTGACATGAATCCTAATAAGGCACCTGGAATTGATGGATTCAATGTTTACTTCTTCCAGCATAATTGGAGAAAGATAGGAGGAGATGTTGTGGAAGATCTGCAAGAATTCTTCAAAGCAGGTTTCCTCCCTAAGCTAATCAATACCACTTTGATTACTCTTATTCCTAAAACTGCTACCGCTAATTCTGTTAAAGACTATAGACCCATTGCTTGTTGCAATGTGCTCTGTAAAATCATCTCCAAGACTTTTACTAATAGGATGCAAGCTGTCCTTGATACCATCATCAGTGATAAGCAATCTGGCTTTATAAAGGAAGGGTTATTTTTGATAATATCTTACTAAGCACAAAAGTGATTAAAGGTTACAGTAGAAAACATGTATCTCCTCGCTGCATGCTTAAAATTGATATCCAAAAGGCCTACAATTCTGTAGAATGTCCTTTCATAAAATATCTCTTGCTTGAGTTAGGATTCCCCTTCTTTTTTGTCAGTTGGATTACTGCATGCCTTGCTTCTGTGTCCTATTCAGTGCTTATTAATGGGGAGGTTACAGAACCATTTGAAGCTAAAAAAGGGCTTAGACAGGGTGACCCTATCTCACCCTATTTATTTGTCATTTGCATGGAATATCTCTCCAGATGCCTCAGTGATCTCCACTCTGTGAAAGATTTTCATTACCACCCAAGGTGTAAGAGGTTTAAACCGATTCATGTCTGCTTTGCGGATGACCAACTCTTGTTTTCTAGAGGAGACATCAAATCTGTGAGGAAGCTCGTATCTGCATTTGAAAAAATTTCTAGAGCATCAGTCCTCAAAGCAAATCCAACTAAAAGCTCGATTTATTTTGGAGGGGTGGCATAAGGAGGCAACAAACTATTATCAATGAATTTGATTTAGTAAGAGGTGAGCTTCCCTTTAGGTATCTCGGGGTACCTCTGTCCTAAAAAAAAACTTACAATCTCTCAATATCATCCTCTTATCCAGAAAATAATGCAAAGGATTGAGTGTTGGTCTACAAAGCTGCTCTTATATACTGGGAGGGTGCAGCTAATTCATACAGTTATCCGAAGTATACCAACCTTTTGGAGCCATGTATTTCTCATTCCTCAAAAGGTGATGAAGCTTACAGGCTGTCCCCGTTCATTTCTTTGGACAGGAGGAGCTGTCCTCACCAAACGTAATCTGATTTCCGTGGAAGTATCTATGCATGCCCAAACAATCTAGAGGGTGGAATCTTACTAACATGACTATTTGGAACAAAGCAGCAGTTTGCAAATTGTTGTGGAATGTGGTGAAGAAAAAAGATGTGCTATGGATTAAGTGGATGCATGACTATTACATTAAAGATCGCAATTGGAAGTTGATGAGAATTCCAGGACAGGTTGCTTGGATGCTCAGGAAAATATTGGGAGCTCGAGATTACATCGCTGCAATGCTAATGGTGAAGATCTGATGCAACACAACTCTTTCTCTATTAGGAAAGCTTATCGAGAGCTTAGAGGGCCAATCGAAAAGGTAGAATGGCACAAAGTTTTCACACAGAATTGTGCTGCTCCTAAGTGTTTATTCATTTTATTGCTTGCATGGAAGGGAAGGCTTTCTACTTGTGACAGGCTAAGTCGATTGGGAATTAGTTGTGACTCAATATGTAGCCTTTTCCAACGGGAGAATGAGTCTTTGAATCACCTGTTCTTTAAGTGCGAGTACTCAACATTAGTGTGGCAAGACCTTGCTAACTGGTGTGGAGTTAGACAATAGACTTTTCAGTGGGAGGAGGAGAAAGTGCATGCTTTGGCTTACTGCAAATCTAGAACGGGGAAGCAAAAGGTGTATCGTATGCTTATCACTACAACTGTTTATCATGTGTGGCAAGAGAGAAATGCAAGGCGATTTAGGAATCTTTATAGTAGTGCTGAAAGTGTAGCACGACAGTGCAAAGTGATTATGTCTATCCGAGGAAATCACGACCCTAGTATCAATCGTTATTTCAGGAACTAGGGTTTTGAGGGAGGGTTTTATTGTTCGTAATTTGTTGATTTGCCATGCCTTTGGGTAAATAAAATCCTAATTACCAAAAAAAAAAGTGAAGAGAGAACGCGCGCTAAGAATACATTTATATATAATAAATTCCGAATATTAATCAAATAACTTTGTTGGTCTAAAGGTCATGTCTTTTTTCCTAGAGGTCATGGGTTCAAACTCCATTGCTTACATATAATTTTTTGTGGCTGCAAAAATAAAACGAAATATTTAACAATTATAAATAATTTAATATCATGCAAAACAAAAAATTAATAAAATAAAAAAATAAATATCATTCACAAATCAAAATAAATTAAAATTCATTTTTTAATTAATTTTAAAGATTGCATACAATTAAGTGAAAAGGATATACTAGACAAAATATTAATTATATTAATTATTAAATTAATTAAAAAACCTTTTAATTACAAGTATTCCAACAAATGAATTGTAACGTACTTGGATTTCTTTTCCAAGTGGGAACGTACTATAAATTTAACTTTTTGACTGGCTTAAGCTCGAGACATAGCTCACTATTCAGACGTATTTCATTTATCTAAAGGAAAAATATTTTTTGACATAATGTCTTAGACATAGGAGGGTTATATTAGTCTATGTATAATTTTCAGGATTTCTGGATATCTTTAATAAATTTAATCGAATTTTTCAAATTGTTCTCTTGTCCTTAGCACTAAATAAAAGATATGTTAGATAATTGATTTGAAAATCAAATCATATCTATTTATTCCATAATTAGTCTTAAAAATTAAGAAATGATCCAATAAAGTCTTACATATTACTAACTTTTAAAATTAATTTTGAATACGAATTAATTTTTGAATTATTAATTCAGTATTGAATCCTTTCCAAAAAAAATTAATTTTTAATTCTTAAAAGAATCGACATGCTAAATACAAGGAAATGTTGTTATTTAATTGGTGTTTCAATTTACACGCTCAAGTATTTTTTATTTATTTTAAAATTAATCTCTTTTTCCTTTAATCCTTTTTTGTATATACAACAATGCAATTTATAAAAATAAAATATTTTATAAGCATACGTTTGTAATAAGTCATTTAATTTCGCCAACATGTGATGGCCCCCCTCGGGCACGGATACGTTAACGGGGATGGGGTTGGGCTTGCATGACATGATTTCACCCGACACCACGACGCTCCATCGGCAAGTAATTTTACTCCACAATCATATATTTTTTCTATTTTTATAATATTTTTTACTTTCGAAAATGTTATATCTTATCAAACACATACAATCTCGAAGATTACTCTATTTTTAAATCACGATAAAAGGAAAATATTAAAGTGTATTTTTTCCTATTTAATAAATTATATATTTATAGTCATACAAAATTAACAATAAAAAGATAAAAAATAATATATAAATGAAAATATATACGGTTTAATCAATAAAATTTAATAAAATAAAACAATATAAATAAGGAATAGATTTATGTTAATTTTGGAGATTATATATACCAAATTAAGAAGATAGTGATATTTAAAACCTTCCAAAATAACATAGGAGTGAATTAGAGAAATTTGTAAACCAGAAAACCCGAAAGTATGGAATCGGTTTAAGGAAAACCAATTTTTAAATTTTATGGGTAGAAAAAATCGATTATGTCTAGGACATTATGTCCCATTATCACTACTCTTATATAAAAAGGCAATTAAATTCTAGCTTAAAGTGAAAGAAGATCATTAATATAAAGTTCAAATGTTAAGCGCTCCTACTGTAAGTTACTCCCTTTGTCCACAAAACTTATAGTCAGATTTCTATTTTGGTCTATCCACGAAAGTTATAGTTTTTCCATTTAAGGAAATAACTTTACCGGCTCTTTACTTTTCTAATCTCATTCCTTTTCAATATTTACCCACTTTATTATTACACTCAAAACATCTACCTACTTTTCAATACAAAGGTGAGGGGTATAATTATCCACCCCACACATCTACTTAACTTTTCTTAAAACTCGCACCACAATCTAAAAATTATAATCAGTGGATCAAGGGAGTAATGCTTTCAATGTACTTTCTCTCTTTCCGGTTATAATACTTCCTATTGGAAATATTTAGCAATTCAAATGTTAAGCGCTCTGACTTAAAGTTAATATTTTCAACATACTTTCTCTCTTGCCGGTTATAATTCTTCCTATTGGAAATATTTTAGCCTACGGTGGTAATGGCATATGCTACATTCAATATGTACCGAATAAACATTCATTTTGAGCCTAAAATATATAGTCGGTATTTAAAATAGAGCTAATGGCAATTTTCGGACCATAACTTCTTAATTTTTGAGAAAATTGACTTTTTTGTGTGGGCCGGCAATAAGTGGACCATAACTTTTTTTTTCTTGCAATAAGTGGACCGTAACTTTTTTTCTTTCATTCCTAAGCCAATTTTCGGCCCGAATTCATTTTTTTGAGCTTTCTTTGAGTTTGGGATGCATTGAAGATGTTTGATGAAATGCTCCAAATTAAGTTTATTGGTTTTATCTCACTCAATTATCCGGCCATAAAATTTGATAAACAATAAAACTGTTGCGGTATAAATTTTAAAGGTCTAGATAGAATTGAACAAAAGATAAAAAAAATTACAACAGAAAATACTAAAATAAAATAAATGTGTAAAAAATGAATTTTACTAATCAATCTACCATATAATTTAAGTGCTTACTATTATTCATTTAAAGCTGCTAATTTCTTGCAATTAACATTATGATTTAACAAGATCTAAAATATTAATTGATCATGTGGCCGTCAATGGATCTAACACTGAATAATTTAAAAAAGGAAAAAGAAATAACTAACTATCTAATTTGGATGAACCTTGTTGGACATGAAAGAAGAGATAGCTCTGACGGCGGAAGACAGAGCAGAATTGAGGATAGCGTCGATATACTTGTTAGAGGCGAACGTGGCGGCTTTCTTCAAAGGTTTTCCCATTTTGCAAGCGGATTATCTCTGGGGCATTTCATCAAACATCTTCCTTGCATCAAAGAAAGCTCAAAAAAATGACTTCGGGCCGAAATTGGTTTAGCAATGCAAGAAAAAAAAAAGTTACGGTCCATTATTGTAAGAAAAAAATTATGGTCTATTTATTACCGGCCCACACAAAAAAAAGTCCGTTTTCTCAAAAATGAAAAAGCTACGGTCCGAAAATTGCCATTAGCTCTTTAAAATACCCATTTTGTACTAGGTCAATCCCCAAACATACATATTTAGCCTAAATATGTACAATTTTTTCTGTAAATATGTATGTTTCGTTCAATAAAAATAGTGGTATTTTTAAATTGTGTTTTAATTGCAATAATTTATATAGTTATGTTCGAACGGATCGAAACATTTCATTACTTAGTAATTATAAAACCCAAAAAAGTAGATAAAAAATGGTTGAAAATATATTTATAGATAGTAAACTAATTCTAGGGACTCTCAATAGTTTAAAATAGACTTAACCTAAAAAATAGTTAGACGAAAAAGAGAAAGTTCCTATTATTTTTATACATAATATCAAAATTATACTCCCTCCCTACACATGAAATGGTTACCACTTTTGCCATTTAAGTCCGTCCACGAAATAGTTGTCACTTTCATTTATAGTAGTTAGGCCCACATAATGTATTATATTTAACATTATATTTCTCACTTCTCAACTCACATTTATTGTGAGACCCTTACTCCACTAACAAAAATATCCACTATTATCCACTACTACCCACCGTTTTCTTAAAATCTGCGTTGTCCACAATGTGGCAACCATTTCATGGACGGATGAAGTACTTTTTTAAGAATACTATTCCCTTAAACCCACTCATTTTGTTCCCTTAGTGTCAGACACGGAGATTAAGAATAAGGGTAAAAAGACAGGAAGTGGGTAGGTCCCATCACTTTTAAAGAATTTTTAATGGTAAATTATTTCCTTATTTGGTATGTGACAAAGTGAATGAGACATCCATTTAAAAGAATTGAGACAAAATGAGCGGGACAAAGTGATAGTTGTATTTCTAACTCATATAAGATAAATTAAGGGAAGGAATTTGATACCCATTACGCTCCCTCGACTCCAAATTATAAATGCAACACGTGATACTTGTACAAATTAAAATTCAAAACAAATATACTACAAGCATATAGTTTATAGTGGTATTGCTCATTCATTTAAGGATGGGGATTGGAGATTCAATCTCCATATTCCCCTCCCTAGGCTCAAGTTGTTAAAAAAAATCTAAAGTAAATATCTATATAACTTTTTTATAATTAAAGTGAAACATATCAATGAGAAATATAGTCCTTAAACCAACGTTAGATAGATAATGATAACATGCATGCATAATAGAGTAACTAATGCTAATAGTTAGAATCATAATTGAGTAATGAATAAACATGCCAACAATAAATATTGAATTTTAAAAGATCAAGGTCATATATATAGATGTCATGGTTACAAGTTTGATTGGTTGGGCTTATTACATTAGTAAATTGATTGGGCTTTATATGTTTGATATGGTTGTGTTTGCATTTGGCATTAATTGGGCTTTTAATAAATATAGTTTGAGAATTTATGTTATTGAATGTTTTCAAGTAACATGTTAATTGACCCATTTCATATACGCCACTCGATTTCATACACAAAGTTTTGTGTGTATATTTTTTAAAATTACTAGTGTAGGTTTTATTATATGTAAAAAGTAGTTGTGTTAACAATTTTGTTATTTGGATTTGATTATCAAATACTAGCATATGGTCGATTTCATAACTAAAAGAGAGGTTAATCATTATTATTATTTTTACTTAGGGTCATTTTTATCAAATCGCGATGGTTTTATAATCAAGGATGGACTGATGTTGGGGCTAAAGAGCTCTGGTCGGTTCAGATCCTCTATTTCACTACATATCCCGCCATATCTTACTACTAAATTAACTATTATAAGTATTACTAGTATTTATTATAAGATAAAATATTGTTAAAATAATGATCCATAATTAATATCTAAAAAATTAAAGTTTATAAAACATGATATATCCTAGTTCGTAAAAATTAAATCATAACAATTAATTATTAACTAAAAAAATCAAATTAAATATAAAAATGGACTCGACAATCCATATTAGATTAATGAATAGTTGTAAATTTAAACTAGATTATAAGAAATTGAAAATTGAAGAAAAGTAATTGATAGTATAACGCGAGTGGGGAGACATTACAAGTGAGATATGAACCCTGAGCTTGAGGCTAGCTCCCAAAATTGTTAATTGGAGGTATAATTATTTACTATTGCACTCACTTAAAATAAACTGTCAAGTCACAACGGCATATTTCTCACTCGAATTTTCAGGATTTCAACGGAATTACTACTTTAATTTTTTGGGAAAATAAAATATACATCATCCGTCCCCTAAAAATATGCATGGTCTTTCGTGAGACGGATTTTAATAGTATGTGTTGAATGTTTTATGATGTAGAGGAGTGGTTCCATATTTATGAGTGAGTTTTTTTGTGAGATAATGTCAATAAATAGAGTATGCATATTTTTGGAGAACTGGTGAAATGAAATAATATGCATATTTTTTAGCACAGAGGAAGTAGTAAGTATCATTGTGTGCAATGTGAAGAAGCCAAGGGAAACTAGATTTTCAAATTGAAAAATATAAGATTCATAATTATAATAAATTATATCTAGACAATGAAGAACAATTTAACGGTAACACGCTTCTCTTCCAATCATGATCTGGAGATTCGAGTCATGTGAGCGCGTGTTAAAACTTAAAAAAATAATTAAAAAATCTTTCTATTTAATTTCTTATGTAGGATCCCTTTTAGTTTCTTTGACTCTTGTGGATTAATTACTTAGTTATAATCCTTTCTCACTTTATTAAAATATTAAATGTTGCATGGGTTATAATTATATGAATTGCGGTTCCATACTCTTAAGATGTAAAAATTTAGTGCATATTCTCAATGAGGTTTAGCACAACTGGCTAACTAAGGCACCGCAAGTCTGTACTTAGTAAGAGGTGTTAGGTTCAATCCCACCTATGTGTGGTGTAATTTTTTCCCCCATCTTTTAGTAGTGTAGTAGTCACACTCTGCATGGTGGTGTAGTTGTCTCACTGTTGTGTGGTGTAGAGATCCCACCTATATGGTGGTCTAGTGATTTATTTGATTAGATAATATACTCATGTATTTCCCTAAAAAAATCAGTGCATATTAATTTGGTGATGTTGTTGCACAATTTAAGACATAATTACATAAAGAAATAAAGACTTATATATACAATGATAATTGTATGGTTGCATTCTAAAAACACTGTTTTAATTAATTTATACGACCTTCGCTCCCCAAGTTTCTTCCTATCTTTCCTTTTTGGGACGGTCTCCAAGTTTCTTTTTAGCTACTTTTGGACACTACCCAACAACAAATTATTATATCTTACCCTTACTTTATCAACTTATTTACCTAAAATACCACATATCGCCCACCACTATCTCAATTAATTAATATATCACTACCCTTAATGTGGGATCCTTTCTCCACTCACAACAAATTCAATTATATTTTCTCTACTTATAACTAAATCAATAACCTTTTTCTTAATACTTGTGTCACTTCCTTCTAGAAAAAGATTTGAGGACCGGAGGTAGTATATAGTTATACATATATGGTAGCAAATTAGAGAGATAAACAAATGGTAAATAAATAGGTAGAGAGTACTGAAGATGAAGATGCATGGAAAGAAACAAGTTGCCAATTAGACTTGACGAGAATTCTTGTAGGTATGTGGACTAATGGGGACACTCGTGTTTTCTAGTTATTTTAACACCTTGCATCGAAATTTCCTATCTTTCTTCGTTAATTCACTAAAATTATTACATTGATTACTTTGCCCTATATATCTAACCAACAATTAGCCTAACTAATTCACACACACAGTATATATTACCTGCTCTTTCTTCTTCTCCTCTTCTTCATATAACATCTTTCATGGCATGTTTGCGTGACTGAGAGAGAGAGAGAGAGAGAGAGAGAGAGAGAGAGAGAGAGAGAGATGAGTGATCTGCCCGTAGGTTTTAGGTTCTATCCGACGCAGGAGGAGTTGCTGTGTTACTATCTTCCTCACAAGTTGAATGGCACAAAACCAGACATCGACAAAGTTATACCTGTTGTAAACATTTATGATTACAATCCCTCCGACCTTCCACGTAAATTTACATCATATTTTGTAGTCTTTACTTTTCGTCTCTCTCTCTCTCTCTAAATATATATTTAGGTTTTAGTATTATATTGATGTTACCAATTTAATTATCGATATGCTGCTTTCTTCAAACTTGTATAGATGTATATGGTAATTAAGAATATAAACTTTTTTTGTGATGAGCAGAACTTGCAGGAGAAGTTTGCCGTGAAGATAAAGAACAATGGTTTTTCTTCACGGAGATGCAAGCAAGGGAAGCCCGCGGAGGAAGACCTAACCGCCGTACTGCAAAAGGATACTGGAAAGCTACTGGCTCTCCTTCTGATGTTTATACTTGTCAAAATCGCCGAATCGGGAGGAAAAAGACCATGGTCTTCTACGAGGGTCGAGCTCCTTACGGTTCAAAAACTACTTGGAAGATGAACGAGTACAAAGTATATGAGACTCATCATCAATCTGCCCAGGTCTATTTCAAGGGCTTTGCTTTTACTTTTTTTCATTCACCACATATATATATAAATATTTATACCCAACTGCACTTTGTGAAATGAAAGAGTCTATTATATATATATATATATATATATATATATATATATATATATATATATATATATAGGATCCTTTGTCCCACCTTAATTCCCCTATCGCCACACATATATACACCACTACTATATGATAAATTCATTTACTAATAGTAATAATCATGGTTCAAAGTTCAAGGTTTACTTTCTAAACTAGCTAGGGTTTCAGTTTCAATTTGGGCATAGGTTTCTAATATATATTAATAATTAAAGTAGTAAGCATATAAGGAATATATTATTGATGTACGGATCTAGTACTGGCCTAAAGCTTTTGTGCATTTAATCTAATAAGGAGATTCATTTATCTTTAATTTCCAAATATGTTGTTATTTCATTTAATTTGTTATACAGCTGAAGGAAGAACTGAGCTTGTGCCGGATTTACAAGAGATCAAAGTGTGCGAGGGCGTTCGATAGGCGGCCGCCGATCGAGGTGACGGCGGCAGCGGCCGCGCATGATGAAGCGGCGGTGCAGTACCACCACCATCGCAAAGCTGACGTGGCTGTGGCAACAAATGATAATCAGCAGAATATTTCAACTGTGGAAAGTCATGAATCGATAAATTGGGATTTGGCAACTGAAACTGAATCATTATGGGATTCGGAATTAATGGCGTTACTCAACTGGTTTGATTTATGAAAAAATGATGAATTATTTGCTGCAAGAGATCGACAATCTGAACCATGATGCAGTAATTTATTATTCTAATTTGAAGTTTAATTAATTACGATGTCGATGTATTTGGTTACAAAATTTGTAATCTTAGAATAAAGTGACTACGTATGAGGAGGAGGGATTTATAAATAATGAACTATCTATACATGTTATATTATTCGTTTTTTTTTTTTTTTTTCGTTTTCTTTTCTGTATATCGTCCATGTTAAATTTTATTAATTCGGCACACTGATTACTAAAAAAACAATTCAAAGAGTGCGATAAAAAAAGAGTAATTTCAGATCATGTGTTGATTAAAATGTTGTTTCCTTACGACTAAAATCCACTATGAGGATGAAGTCAAACGATTACTACACAGAAACAATTGCGTTCAACCTTTATACAATGTTTTATATATTAATTACTGCCTAAGATTATATGAACATATAAGTTAGACTAATTCCACTGCTATGACTAATCTAAAACAAAGAGATAGTTTTTTTTCCTTTCTTAATTTAATTTATTTTATTTGAAAGCTACTATTTTCATAACTAATCTAAAACGATTGTTTTCTTTTTAATTTAATTTATGCAATAATCAAATAAATTATTTTCTTCTCTTTGTATTTTTTCGAGGAAAATTCATCGAACATCATTGTTTTGATGATGTAGAAAATATAACATTTTAATTCAATAAATATATTGGGATCGGATAATCTAAAACGATTGTTTTTTTTTAAAATTTAATTTATGAAATAATCCAATAAATTATTTTCTTCTCTTCATGTTTTTTCGAGGAAAATTCATCGAACATCGTTGTTTTGATGATGTGGAAAATATAACATTTTAATTCAATAAATATATTGGGATCGTATAATCTAAAACGATTGTTTTCTTTTTAATTTAATTTATGAAATAATCCAATAAATTATTTTCTTCTCCTTGTTTTTTTCGAGGAAAATTCATCGAACATCGTTGTTTTGATGATGTGGAATATATAACATTTTAATTCAATAAATATATTGGGATTGGATAATCTAAACGAATGTTTTCTTTTTAATTTAATTTATGAAATAATCCAATAAATTATTTTCTTCTCTTTGTTTTTTTTTCGAGGAAAACTCATCGAACATCGTTGTTTTGATGTTGTGGAAAATATAACATTTTAATTCAATAAATATATTGGGATCGGATGAAAGTTTTCTTAGAACACTAATTTGGAGGTGGTGTCTATTATAGGAAAATGTATTTTAATTAAGTATTGTAGAGTGCATGGGCAAAATTTTAGGAATTTGGGCTGCATGACACTAGTCATGCATGACATGTTGATGTCGAGCGCAGATCTTATATGTAGCGTTCTCGTAACTTTGGATATTGGTAATCCTATGCAAACTTTTAATGATCTGTCAATTTTGTAGTTGATATCTTTTAAGTTGTGATATGGACCAAATTTTTGAAATTCGGACTCATACTTTGTATACAATTTATTTATTTATTTATTATTATTTTTTTTAATGATAATACTGTAAAATGTTTATAGATCAAAATAAGTTTCCACGAAGCTAGTGATATAAAGCTTGATATGGAATATAACAATTAATGGACATTTACTAGTGTTAACTAGTGTAAATTACTTCTTTAAAAAAAAGAAAAATTAATAGTGTAAATCACTTACAAATTATGTCACTTTTTTATGTCACACATAATATCTACCAAGCCTTATGTCAACAGTAGTTCTATAATAACTTTTTATTTAACGTGTATTCTAACGCATGTGTATATTTTGAAGTCATTTTTGAATCTTTAATATAAAATTTAAATGAGATTTATACATTTTTGTAAGCGAAAACAAATTATCCACGATGATCAATTCATTGGCTAGCCTTGTATATATACTATCATGCATATAAATCTAGAAACAATTAAATTGTCAACAAACAGTCAGGTTGCTCTCCATAAACTAGTTAATTTATTTAATCTTTTTCTAATGCACGAGCACGACAGATATATATACGATGTTAATCCACACACCTTAGCGCGTTCATGATCATGCTTCAAATATTCAATGGTTCAAATGCTTTTTGAAATTACAAATGATCTCGAACTAGACGTTAACTAATTGTCTACAATAAACGAATGTAAACCCAGATTAAACGTTAGCTATTTCTCGCTAGTCCAACGAAAAAAGGTTGAATAAAGAAATCAATAAAGATGAAGTAAACAGTGTTAAGATGTACAAAAACATAAAATATTCAAATATCCACATACAATGAGCTCTACTACCCCTTATGAATATCTCTCTCTTCTCACTTCAAAACCCCAAAACCAAACCATCTATACAAATACAATTAGATATTCTCCTAAAAAAATCAAACCATACAGTAAGAGATCATTGATCCGAATAGATTTCGTTTGACGATCAGAATCTGTCAGCCTCAAAAGGTTATATATGTTTCATTTTCTTTGATTATATTTTCCACGTCAAATTTTGCCAGTCTTGTCAAAATATTGGAATTGGAAGGATAAGAGAACCATTGTTTTCTACTAAGGCCGAGCTGGAGAGCTCCCAAAGGTACAAAAACTACTTGGATAAGAACGAGTATAAGGACCCGTTTGGTATCCCATATACCAGTATATGGTATGGCAATTGCATATTAGGTATGAATATGACATTATATATATATGTGTGTGAGTGTGTCAGTGGCTCAGTTTAAGAGAGGTGGGGCAAATCCCCCCCCCCCCCCCCTCCCCTCATTTTTGTAGAATTACCTCTTAACTATACTTATTTATACAAATAAGTATATTTTGCCCCACCAAAAAGTTATAAAGAGAGGGGCAAATGAAAAAAAGAAAAATAAGTGATTTATTTCATTAATTTTCTGCATTTTAGTTTTAATGTGTCAAAAAGGAGAGAAATAAATAGATTTTAATTCAAACTTAATTGTATTTCTCCTCATCTTGAAAAATAAACTTGCACATTTTTTCTGTCTCTTTCAAGACAATTTATGTTTCTCTCATTTGCCTACTATACTGTATTCACTAATTTAGTGCAATTATTTTACTATCTATTTACATACATTAATTTTATGTCATAATTTCATTTATAACAAAATATTATTTTCTACTCAAACTAAAATTAGTAATTTTTTAGGTTGATAGGAATGGCTAACTTTTGTACCGAATAAATATCATTTTGTATCTATTGTTTCTAGATTCTGCAATATTATTATGGGTATATTTTATTTAAAAATATAATTGATATTGTACTAAACAGACTAGTATAGAAGGATTTTGAGACAAAAATTATTCTGTTTTTAATTTTAGACGGATTAACGATGAACTTTGGACGGTGAAAATAACGACAGAAATGACGACGGAATAATGACGGTTATCATCTCATGTAGTTATAATTAACAACTTACGATGAGACATAGCAAATAGAAAATCGAATACCGGCTATCATCTCATGTAATTATAAATTTTAAGAAATTATAGTAATTTTAACAATACTATATTATATTATTTATATTTATATAAATTAGTTTAAATATTCTTAATATTTTGTGCGCCACCCCCCCCCCCCCATCCGGGGCCGTAGCTCCGCCACTGGTTTGTGTGTTTAATAGGTTGAAGATATATAACAACTAATATCAAGTAGAGAGAAAAAAGATAGATATGAGTACGCTAGAAAAAAATGGTATATGAGAATATTGAAAACTTGGATATCAAATCTATATCTATATTTATACTAATATAAAAAGAGATTTGTTTTACAAAATTTGATTTGCCTAAAATATCCTTAATATGCATCTAAATTAAGGGTTATAATGTAATATAGTAATAAATTAGTATAAGATTTATTTTAATATAATATTTTTTAAGTTATAAGGAAATATTAATTCATTCGGAATCAAACTTACCTTGTTATAATTTATCTTTTACCTAATTTACATACTCCCTCCATTCCGACATTCATGGCCTCGTTCAGTGGGCACGGGAACTAAGGAGAAAGTGATTTAAAGGATAAAAATAAAAGTAGTGGAGCCCATAGCTTTTTGTGAGAGAGGATAATTTCCAAAAAACGAAAATATCGAGACACCAAAAAAAGGAAACATGTCATCAATACCGGGACAGAGGAAATATTTAATATGGACTTCCCTATTCTTATTCTTTATTAAAAAAACATTAAACTTTTCTTTTGTTACATGATCATTTGAGAGCTGGATGGCTAGCTTTTCTTTTAATATCAACAAGCGAATGTTTAGATAATAATTTGTACTCTTTATCTTGATTTTATTAGAGATTGTGAAGCAAGACAACTATATAATGTATAAGCATTTTTTTGATTAAAGCATATATACTACACTACCAAGGCATAAAGAAAATGCTCATCATGAATTATCAAAAGCTACATTCTATTTTATCTTGGAAGATCTATATATTCTAATAATTTTTGCCAATTTATCTTTTTTTTTTCTAACTTAGATATGGAGAGATAAAGTATTAAGACTGATATAAAAAAACATCTATATATGTCACAGCCCCAAATCCCGAGGGACGGCAGAAGCCGGGGTGCGACTGGGGTTGGATTAAAGAAGCGGGGAAGAAGGAGGCTAATTGACTAAACATACATGATAAACATCGATAGACCATGAATAAGACTCGAATATAAATAAGGAAGAGTTAATCCCTAAGGATTACTCGACAAAAGTACAAAAAGAAACTAAGTTCATATGTACAGACTTAGACTACAAAGTATTGTTCAAAAGTACATCTCAAAAAAAATTCAGAGATTGGCAGCGGAAGGGTTCTAATTATGCATTCTATACTTTAACTCAACATCAACCGTCGCCGCTCACCGTCGCTTCAACCTGCACATTTAGAAAACAATGCAGGGCTAAGTACAAACGTACTTAGTGGGCACGATGCCGAAATCATAATCATAAATATAGATAAATATGGCATTTCATAAACGTAGCACATCGGAGTTTTATTGAAAGAATCCGTGTCTACTAAACATTTTCTGACTTTTTCTCATAAATCACTCGCGCGAGCATTTTCTGACTAATGTTACGTTCAATCTTGACCAATTCTAATTCACCGTGGCTGGTACCCCTCAACAGGATATCACATACACCACAGGTTACAAAGTGCACTAACTCTGGAAAACACTTAGCAGCTAACTCAGAGCCGATCGTTAGTTAATCTAAAAAGACTAACTCTAAATCTGGAAAACATGAATGTTAACTCAGATAGGTACAAGAGGACTCACATAAAATATAAAACAGTTCATGCCATAATATCACTTTGAAAACACATATATCAAAGCGATAAAGAAAGATTTTCCGAGCATTGCTCGTTTTATTTGTATATAAAAGCCCACCTTGATTTACAGAACTTAAAGCAAACGCTTCCAACTTGGGATCTTCCGTCCTTTCTCTACAGTTGGCTTGCTCCTTCATCGTAAAATAAACATACTTAAAAACGGGTCGTAAAAGATAATCGAAGAAAGAGAATCGAAGAAAGTTTTAGTTGTTTCATTCTTTAGGCATTTGCACGCTTACTAGATTCGTTTTACTTAAACGGGAAACGAGACTCGTACCAATCTCGTTTAGAACTCGGAAGATCTCATACTCGACTCTCGGGTCAAAAGAGAAGGTAGTCGGTATCTTAATATGACTTTAAAGGTTAAAAGAAACTAAGTTGGAAAGAATCAACTTAGGCGATTTACGTTTTAGTTCATTAAACGCTTTATGAAATTTCTCGTTTATTACTTCTTTAAAGAAAGGATAAGAGATAAGATCTCGACTGGTTTTCATCACTCAAGGTCATGTATTTGACTCTAGGGTCAGAAGAGAGATGTTCGCTAGATAAAAACGGCTTAAACGATTGAAAGAAACTAAGTTGTGAACTAAACAACTTAGAAAACAAGAAACTGAAATTTTCACTGCACAGTCCAGTAACTCTGGAGGCTGTCCAGGACAGAGGATTTAGAAACAGGGGATGAGCTCTATACCATTAGAAAGCTTAGGAAGTCTAGTTCATGCTCCAATTTACGGATTACAAATTCGATAAACGAGCTGGAAGATATTACAGTTTCCGGCGAAGGTCGCAAAACTGCTGCGAAAACCCTAATTGCTTGATAGGTTTGACGTATAACGTCTTAGGTTCGTTCTAAGCTCTCGTATTTGATTTTTTTAGAAACTGGACTCTCAAGGAAGTCATCACGTACTTCCGTATGTGACAAACTCCTTCTCAAAACTCGCTCAAAAGCACGACGTTCTAACGTCGGATTTCAACTAACAAGTACTAAACCAACAAAAATTCAAAACGCGTTCTAATTCTCAACTATAACTATAGCCCACATTATATCAACTCGAAAGCTTATAACGTCAACTAGAAAGTTGTTCTAAATTTCATTATAAACAATAATATCAAATTAGAATTTTCATCCGACTTCTCGATTATTAGTTACAACTAGATGTTTGTCTCTTACGCGATTTTTTCTACGTTGTCGGATTTCATTCAAATTTTACAACGTTAAACTACGTCTAACGTGAAACATTTTCATGCATGCAAATATATCATAACATCATTTTAACTCAGTTTATATGGTGATCTTTATCTCTTATGTTTCATTAAACATTTTTAGAAAATTCTTAATTAAATTCTATAACCAACTAACATGATTTGCAACTATATTCCATTAACAATTCATCAATACATGAAAACCCTTAATCACTTAATAAATTTCTGGTTTTATACATATGTTAAGGGAATGATTTTCTTCCCCAATTAACTACATTTATTTACTAATCAACTTCTTATATCATCCATTAATCAATTAACATACAAAAATCCCTAAATTCATAATTCAAACCCTAATTAAATTTCACAAAAACATAGGGCTTTTGATTCCTTTTTATTCCAATCACTAATTAAACATCTACTAAGCATGAATCCATCATCAAATGAAGAAAAATAAAAATCCTACAAAATCCCTAATAATTTCGGCATTTACACAAGATTTAGGGTTCTGGGTTTTGATCAATTTTAAACCCTATTTAATCTATCTAACATATCCAATTTCATTATTCTAAGATCAAAACATCTCTCTCAATACCTTAATTTTTCGATCAAGAAGGAAAAAGAGAAGAAAGAAATCTAATTGGATGGAGTTGTGGAGGAAAGAAATACCTTAAGAATTAAAGAAGGATGTGTAGAGTTTGAATGGATGGATGGTGATTGGTGTTCTTCTTCTTGTTCTTGAAGGTGTCTTCAATGGAGAATGGAGAAAGAAGATGAAGAAGATGAAGATTGGGGGGGGAGAGAGAGCTGCCGAGAGATAGAGAGAAAGAGAGATGAAATTGTCTTGTTCAAGAGTTTGTTATGATGATAGGTTTGAAAGACAAGAAACGTGTGGTTTATGTGTCACTTAATTAAACAACATTAACATGCATGTTTGCCACTAAATAGGATGATGTGTCGGCTGCCATGCAGAAAAAATTAAAGGGTTACGGGTTTTTCCGGCGCGATCCGACGTTACGTAAAAACGAACGACGAAAAAAGTTGCTCGGTACAAAAATCGTCGCGATTCGATTTGACCTTAAATTCTAACGTATGAAATTAATTTGAAAATAAATTTACAAAATTTATTTTAACAAAAACTCGGGACGACAAGTCCGAGTTTCGTCCGAAAAAAACATAAAAACGAACTTTCTCGGGTGTGTTCATATTGCAATTTCGTGATTATAAAAATTAGACGGTTTTCCGTTCTTAGTTTACGAACTAAGAACTTTTCGTACGCGCTAACACTAAATACAGTAGTCGTCTAGCTGACTTCTGTAATTTATTTTTAATAACGGATTCGACCGTTAGTCTTAGAATTCAAAAATTGTAAACTTAGGCGTGCAAAGCCATTTATTTAATTAACTTTAAAAATTAAGAACGTAAGGAATTTACGGGGCATTACATCCTACCCTCCTTACGAAAAATTTCGTCCCGAAATTTGCTTACCTTCTGCAAAAAGATGAGGATACTGCTCCTTCATCTTCTCCTCGAGTTCCCACGTGGCTTCTTCTTGCCCGTGATGGTTCCATAGCACTTTAACTATTGGTATCGATTTGGTTTTTAATTCTTGGACTTTTCTATCCAAGATCGATATCGGCTTGTCATCGTAGCTTAGGTCAGATTCAAGAACTACGTCTTGCTGACTAATGACGTGCTTAGGATCATAAACATATTTTCTCAACTGAGAAACGTGAAAAACGTTATGAACGCTTCCTAGACTTGGCGGTAAGGCCAATCTATACGCGACTGATCCTATTTTCTCGAGGATTTCATAAGGTCCTATAAACCTGGGTCTTAGCTTACCCTTAACTCCGAACCTAAGGATTCCTTTGGTCGGGGATATCTTAAGAAAAACTTTATCTCCTGTTTCAAACTCAAGGTTGGTTCGGCGATCGTCGGCATACGACTTCTGTCGGCTCTGGGCCTCTTTCATTCTATCTCGAATCTGTCGAACTATCTTAATCATCTCATTGATCGCATCTGGGCCTAGGTTCTTTCTCTCACCTACTTCGTCCCAATAAAGCGGTGATCTACACTTTCTCCCATACAAAGCCTCAAACGGTGCCATTCCTATCGTGGCCTGATAGCTGTTGTTGTAGGCGAATTCGACTAAGTGTAGAATTTCTTCCCAATTCGCGCCTCGGTCCAAAACCACTGTTCTTAACATATCGACCAAAATCTGAATCGTTCTCTCTGACTGTCCATCTGTCTGCGGGTGAAAAGCTGTACTGAAATTTAGCTCTGTTCCCAACTCTTTCTGCATTGTAATCCAAAATCTCGAGGTAAACTTAGCATCTCTGTCTGATATTATGACCTTCGGTATTCCATGCAGACGTACAATCTCTCTGACATACAACTGAGCTAGTCTCTTTGATCCATATGTAGTCTTAATCGGTAAGAAGTGTGCTGACTTCGTAAGTCTATCAATTATCACCCAAATCGCTGTGTTTTCTCTTCTCGACTTAGGCAAGCCTGTGACAAAGTCCATAGCTATGCCTTCCCATTTTCAATCTGGGACATCCAACGGTTGTAGTAATCCATACGGTCGTCGGTGTAAAGCCTTAACTTGCTGACATGCTAGGCATCTTTCTATAAACGAGGCAACGTCTCGTTTCATTCCATTCCACCAAAAGTTTCTTCTCAAATTTTGGTACATTTTCGTATTTCCTGGATGTGCTGTGTAAGGCGTATCGTGAGCCTCACTCAAGATTTCGTTCTTCAATTCGTTGCCGTTGTCGGGAATATAAATCCTGCCTTCGTAAAGTATTGCATTGTCTGGAGCTTCAGAATATTTTTCCAGCTTATCTGTCCTTATCCTTACTCGTAACTTTTCCATTGACTCGTCTTTCCTCTGAGCACTAACGATCCTTTCTCTCAAATCTGGTATAGCTTCTAATGCTGCTATTTGACTTGTTATCATTGTTGGCATGTCAAGTACTCTGATATCCATCTTCTCGAATTCTCGTACTAAGGTTTCTTCTTCTACAAAAAGACATCCTAACTTCGTTGGAGCCTTGCGACTCAATGCGTTTGCTACCACATTAGCCTTTCCTGGATGGTAGTTAATTCCACAATCATAATCTTTGACTAATTCGAGCCATCGTCTTTGTCTCATGTTCAGTTCTTTTTGCTTGAAAAAGTACTTCAGGCTCTTGTGATCAGTGAATATCTCAACTCTTACACCATAGAGATGGTGTCTCCAAATCTTTAGCGCATGCACTACGGCTGCAAGTTCTAAATCGTGGGTTGGATACTCAACTTCGTGGGGTCGAAGTTGTCGTGAAGCATAAGCTATCACTCGTCCGTCTTGCATCAAGACACAACCTAATCCATTTTTCGATGCGTCAGTGTAAACCACATATTCTTTGTTTGCGTCTGGAAGTGCTAGTACTGGTGCTGTAGTTAACTTTTCCTTAAGAGTTTGGAAACTCTTCTCGCACTCATCCGTCCACTTAAACTTGGTATCCTTCCTGAGTAGCTGCGTCATCGGGCGAGCGATTGTAGAAAATCCCTCGATAAACCTTCTGTAATAACCAGCTAATCCCAAGAAACTTCTGATCTCATTCTGACTTGTTGGTGTCTTCCAGTTGTGCACTGCTTCTACTTTAGCTGGATCCACCTTGATTCCTTCTGTCGATACTATGTGTCCAAGGAACATTACTTCCTTCAGCCAAAATTCGCATTTACTGAACTTGGCGTAGAGTTTCTCAGCTCTTAGTGTTTCCAACACTATCCGTAGATGTTCTTCGTACTCCGTCTCATTCTTAGAGTAAATAAGGATGTCGTCAATGAATACTAGAACAAATTTGTCCAAGTAGGGGCTCTGTTCATAAGGTCCATGAATACGGCTGGAGTGTTGGTCAAACCAAATGGCATCACTAAAAATTCGTAGTGGCCATATCGATTCTAAAAGCGGTCTTCGGTACATCCTCAGGTTTGATCTTGAGCTGATGATACCCTGACCTCAAATCTATCTTGGAGAAGACTCCTGCACCTTTAAGCTGATCGAACAGATCCTCGATCCTTGGCAAAGGATATTTGTTCTTGAGAGTGATCTTGTTCAGTTCTCGGTAATCGATGCACATTCTCATCGATCCGTCCTTTTTCCTAACAAAAAGTACGGGTGCTCCCCAAGGTGAAACGCTTGGCCTGATAAAACCAAGGTCTAGCAATTCCTGTAACTGGATTTTGAGCTCTTCCAGTTCCTTCGGTGCCATTCTGTAAGGGGTTTTAGACTTAGGAGCTGCTCCTGGTTCTAAATCGATCGTGAAGTCCACATGACGATCTGGTGGCAATCCCGGTAGTACTTCCGGAAAAACATCTTCGTATTCGTTTACGACTTTTACGTCCTGAATGGTCTTCTCGCCTCCTGGCTCTCCGACTAGGTACACAAGATAGGCTGTGGTACCTTTCTTCTTCATGATTTTCGTGGCTTGAAGGGCTGATATGATTGGTACGCCTCTACCCATTGAAATTCCGTGGAATTCGGTCGGTTCTTTACCCGGCGGTTGAAAAGAAATTTTTCTCTCGTTGCAGAGAATCGTGGCGTAATTCTCTGACAACCAATCCATTCCTAGGATTATATCTACGTCCCACATTATCATAACATTTAGGTTGTTTGCTGTAACCTTATGAGTTCCGATTTCTAGTTCTAGGTTAGAGCAAACATGCGTGGAAGTAGTGATTTCTCCTGAAGGTGTGGCTACTCCCATAGATTGTGTAGCTCTTACAGGTCTGATGTCCAAGTTATCGGCACATGAGCCAGCAATGAAAGAATGCGATGCGCCAGTATCAAACAGTATCTTAATGGGGGTATTGCGGAGTTTTCCCATACCTGCTAGATTGCTTTTTCCTTTGCGCTGACCGCTTTGTTTGATAGCGCATGCCCTCGCATTCTGTTGCTGCTGTGCATGCTGCTGAAACTATTGCTGGTTCATAGGCGGCTGCTGCGGCTGTGCTTGGATGGCTCGGAGGGGTACTGCTTGAAGCGGTTTAGGGCAGTCCTTTTTCATGTGCCCCTTCTGTCCACAGTTGAAACAGTTAGGGGTGCCTATCTGGCAGACTCCAGGATGGGCTCGGTTGCACTTCGGGCAGACAGGGATGGTAACTCTCCCTGGGTTATTCGCTTCCTGGTTAAAATTCCTCTGTTGCCCTTGCGGCTGGTTTAACTGATTATTGCCCCTCCATGGCAAGTTCTGCCTGTTCCCCTGAATAAACAACCCCGATTGGTTGTTTCCCTGCCACGGCTTCTTGCTATTGTTGTTGTTGTTGGCAGGCTGCTGATAACCTCTTTTCTGTCCTCCCTAATTGTTGTAGCCCTGATTGTATCCACCGCTACCTCCTCCGCTCCATTTTCTCTTCCCCTGGTAATTGCTACTGTTGTTGTTGTTGTAGTAGCCTCGATTCTGACTCTGTGCTGGTGCTGACGCAGTTGGTACAATCTTTTTCTCGTCAGGCACGACGGCCTCCATTTCCAGTGCTCTTCCCAGTATGTCTGAATAACCTAGTCCTCCATGACTAGCCAAAGCGATTCCCAATTCATGACGTAAACCTCCCTGAAATTTCTTTGATAACTTCTCCTCAGTGTCGACCAATGTCGGCGCATACCTCATCAACTCGCAGAACTTGATGTCATATTCCGTCACAGTTAGCTTTCCTTGCTTCAGATTATAAAATTCGGCCTCTTTCTGTGCCCTATACGTCTTGGGAACGTACTTGTCAAAGAAAATCTCCTTAAACTCTTCCCACGAAAAACGAGCCAGATGCTCAACAGGTATCACCTTCTGTCTTGCTTCCCACTAGTAATCTGCCGATCCCGTCAGTTGGAAAGCGACACACAGCATTCTCTCCTCATCAGTGCATCTAAGGAGTTTGAAAATTTTCTCGGTTGACCTTACCCATAGCTCAGCATCGCTAGGGCTTCCAGTTCCATTGAACATTGGGGGGTTCCTTTTGAGTAAAAGATCCTCAATATCTCTACGGGGCGGTGGTGAAGGTGGTGGTGACGGGGGTGGAGATAGGGATGGAGTGATATTCCGCTCATATTCCTGTTCTAGGTTATTTTCTGGCTGACGTCCACCACGTCCTCTCGGCCTTCCAGGTCTTCGACCTCTCCTGTTGTTAACATTTCTCGGCGGCATTTTCTTTAGTCTAGAGAAGAATTGAAAATTCTCATTAGTTTCCTTTACTTAGTACTTACCAGCTCATTTTCAACTTAATCAAATTCATGGAACAACATATCAAACATAGCTTTTATTTCATTAATCTTTTAACTTTCGAGTTAAACTCATTTCCTCGTTACACGAGTTCATTTAACATTCTAATTTTTAATTACTCGGTTCATAAGAAATTTTACTTGATTAAAACCCTCTTGTGGGTTATATATATATACATCCAAAAAGAATATTACTTTTGCCTCTAACGAGGACTTATATAAAAGGGTTAGACTACTATCAGTCTAAACTAGGCTGACTGCCTACTATTTACTGGGTGCACTAACAAGGTGCACTCCGTATCTACCAGAGTACTAGAACGGAAACGATTCATAAAATTTCGTATCCGCTAGAGTACTACAAAAATTAACTAGTTACTGATCCGACTCTATACAGGACAAAAAGCTATCACCACTACTGATATTTACCCATATCTATAAAGTACTGCCTAACTAAACTGTAGAAGAAAACCAAAAACTACCCCGAAGTCTGTAAAATTCTAACAACCCTCCCCTGGGTCCTCCTCAGGGTCCTCCTCCGGATCCTCCTCCTCGGACTCCGAACCAAAAACCAACTCGAGTGCCTGGTCCACCCTCAGAGTAGAACCGTCGTCAAGTGTAAGCAGGGTGGGTGAAGGTGTCTCAGAAACAGTCTCCTCCAAGTCGGAGACCAAGTCGTCCTCTCTGATCCTCCTCGCACGCTTCTTTAAGGGAAGAAGGTGCTCGGGAACTGAACCTGAACCTGACTCGAACTCCTCCCTAGAACGGACCCTGGACGGTCCTGCCTCCATATGTTCTCGGGCTACTCTCCACTTCGCGCAGATCTCCTCGAGTGGCGTAAGTGGAGAAGGCAACTCTAACATGGCGGCGAGCTTTGCGTCGATCTGTCGGTAGTCTGGTCCCTCTCTATACAGTCTCGTCTCCAACGGTCCCCTGACCCTAACATAAACGTCAGGCATAAACGGTGAAGACAACCCCAACAGTGCGGCTGTCTCAGCGTCAACCTCTACAAAACCCGGGCCTGGGATCAACTCCTCAATCTGCTGTTCAACTGGTGGTAACTCTGGTGGAACTACCGTCTCCTCGTCCTCCTCTAGCTGCTCTAACTCAGCCTCAAGCTCCTCCTCCAGTACACCGTCTGGTGGCAACTCTAACAAATCTAAGAACTCCGGGTCTAAGTTAAGCTCCTCAAGCTCCGTCTCGGCTGGAAAGTGACTGTAGGGGATGTGTGGCTCTAAAGGAAGGGGAAGCATATATCTGCTCTCAAAGAAACGCCTGTGCACACACAGGGCGAATCCAGCGTAGTTGCCAGTCGGCTCCGTGTCATCGCCGAAAATCCCCAAAAAGTACCAAGCTGCACGGTGCCCAACCGCGCCACTCGTCCGGTAAGTGCACGATCAAATCCAGTATTGCCTGACTCTCCCTGATCAGGTGTCTCACTGGGTAGTAGGCTGAAGAGAAATTACTGACAATCTGTCCCACATCTTCTTCTCCGTAGTCTACCTCAAACTCGTAGTACTCATCCTGCAACATATCAACTATGGTGCGCTCGCACGAGGCCAAAGGCTGGCTCTTCCGAGCCGTAACACGAGTTCTAGCTATCCTACAAAAGTTTTAAGGTAACACGGATCAGTAATAGGTAGGAAGAGAAAATAATAACTTATCTTAACGAAAACATAAATTACAAAATAAATATCCCTTATTCAATTGTAACATCAACACTTAAGCCAACCACTTATTAAGACTTCTAGCAATTCAAGAAATTGCACTCGACAACATATATATATTATATACATTCATAAAATTAAAGATTTTATTTTCATTCTCTCATTTCACCATATTATTACTCATTTTAATTCTTCTATTTCTTTTATTTCTTAACTCACTAACTCTTAACGATTTTCACTTATTAAAACAAAGTATTTTTACTTCGTTCATGTTACTTATTCAAAAGTAACATCCGTTTTCAAAAGAATTTATCGCTTACAATTCTTGATATTCGTACTAATTGTAGTCGTCGCTCAAGACGAAAATATGGAATTTAATTCCATAAAAAGAAAATGAAATATATATAACTTAAGAATAATTTCTTGAAAAACTAAGTTCCAGTTGTCGTCTCGTTCATATCTTTCTTAACTCGAAGCCGAAAGCTTCTCAAACGTCTAATCGCTTCCTTCTTTTACTAACACGATTTATTAAATTATTTTTATTCATTTTATTTCTTTTCCCTCGCAGGAAATTCTTAGACGACAAGTTCGACTTTGCCGAATCTTTATTCATGTCACTAAGCGCACGTGACATTCATCAGAGGAAGTCCTTCTCGCGTTAGGGATCTCCTTTCGAAATCATTTCAAAACAACGTTTCTTAAAAACGTCTAAGTTCTTGAAGAACCGGAAAGTTCTTAGGTTCCACGTCTACGTTCTCATTGAACCGGGAAAATTCCTTAAAATCTGACTATATTCTCGTATCCGCATACTTTTTTTTTATAAAAAGGAAATCATTGCGCAAATATTTTCACATAAGATAGTACTTGTACTATCGCATAATCATATAAGTATAAAAATTATACTTCTGTAAAATTCTCATTTTTAAAACACAACTCATTCTCGTCTTCAAATTTTTCATTAAATACTTGCTCATAAATTCCTTATTTAAAAGAAATCTCATTATAAAATTCTTTCATTTTTCCTCGTTGAGTCGACGTAGCGGGCGGTTGAGTTGACTTCTACGTTCTCAATCTTAGCATCATAGTCTAACTCTTATCTCATACTTGGAAAGACGACTCTGATCCAGAGTATACACAAATACCATGTCTCATGACTTGAAAGAAGACTCGATATAGAGTACAAACAAATACTCTATATTATTTCTCGGAGAAAGACTTGTATACAAATATCACTTTATGATATTACTTAAAAGAAATGACTCATACTTGAAAGAATAACTCACACTAACTCATACTAGAAAATTGACTCAGAAGCAGAGCAGAAAACGAACACTGCTCTGATACCACTCTATCACAGCCCCAAATCCCGAGGGACGGCAGAAGCCGGGGTGCGACTGGGGTTGGATTAAAGAAGCGGGGAAGAAGGGGGCTAATTGACTAAACATGCATGATAAACATCGATAGACCATGAATAAGACTCGAATATAAATAAGGAAGAGTTAATCCCTAAGGATTACTCGACAAAAGTACAAAAAGAAACTAAGTTCATATGTACAGACTTAGACTACAAAGTATTGTTCAAAAGTACATCTCAAAAGAAATTCAGAGATTGGCAGCGGAAGGGTTCTAATTATGCATTCTATACTTTAACTCAACATCAACCGTCGCTTCAACCTGCACATTTAGAAAACAATGCAGGGCTAAGTACAAACGTACTTAGTGGGCACGATGCCGAAATCATAATCATAAATATAGATAAATATGGCATTTCATAAACGTAGCACATCGGAGTTTTATTGAAAGAATCCGTGTCTACTAAACATTTTCTGACTTTTTCTCATAAATCACTCGCGCGAGCATTTTCTGACTAATGTTACGTTCAATCTTGACCAATTCTAATTCACCGTGGCTGGTACCCCTCAACAGGATATCACATACACTACAGGTTACAAAGTGCACTAACTCTGGAAAACACTTAGCAGCTAACTCAGAGCCGATCGTTAGTTAATCTAAAAAGACTAACTCTAAATCTGGAAAACATGAATGTTAACTCAGATAGGTACAAGAGGACTCACATAAAACATAAAACAGTTCATGCCATAATATCACTTTGAAAACACAGATATCAAAGCGATAAAGAAAGATTTTCCGAGCATTGCTCGTTTTATTTGTATATAAAAGCCCACCTTGATTTACAGAACTCAAAGCAAACGCTTCCAACTTGGGATCTTCCGTCCTTTCTCTACAGTTGGCTTGCTCCTTCATTGTAAAATAAACATACTTAAAAACGGGTCGTAAAAGATAATCGAAGAAAGAGAATCGAAGAAAGTTTTAGTTGTTTCATTCTTTAGGCATTTGCACGCTTACTAGATTCGTTTTACTTAAACGGGAAACGAGACTCGTACCAATCTCGTTTAGAACTCGGAAGATCTCATACTCGACTCTCGGGTCAAAAGAGAAGGTAGTCGGTATCTTAATATGACTTTAAAGGTTAAAAGAAACTAAGTTGGAAAGAATCAACTTAGGCGATTTACGTTTTAGTTCATTAAACGCTTTATGAAATTTCTCGTTTATTACTTCTTTAAAGAAAGGATAAGAGATAAGATCTCGACTGGTTTTCATCACTCAAGGTCATGTATTTGACTCTAGGGTCAGAAGAGAGATGTTCGCTAGATAAAAACGGCTTAAACGATTGAAAGAAACTAAGTTGTGAACTAAACAACTTAGAAAACAAGAAACTGAAATTTTCACTGCACAGTCCAGTAACTCTAGAGGCTGTCCAGGACAGAGGATTTAGAAACAGGGGATGAGCTCTGTATCATTAGAAAGCTTAGGAAGTCTAGTTCGTGCTCCAATTTACGGATTACAAATTCGATAAACGAGCTGGAAGATATTACAGTTTCCGGCGAAGGTCGCAAAACTGCTGCGAAAACCCTAATTGCTTGATAGGTTTGACGTATAACGTCTTAGGTTCGTTCTAAGCTCTCGTATTTGATTTTTTTAGAAACTGGACTCTCAAGGCAGTCATCACGTACTTCCGTATGTGACAAACTCCTTCTCAAAACTCGCTCAAAAGCACGACGTTCTAACGTCGGATTTCAACTAACAAGTACTAAACCAACAAAAATTCAAAACGCGTTCTAATTCTCGACTATAACTATAGCCCACATTATATCAACTCGAAAGCTTATAACGTCAACTAGAAAGTTGTTCTAAATTTCATTATAAATAATAATATCAAATTAGAATTTTCATCCGACTTCTCGATTATTAGTTACAACTAGATGTTTGTCTCTTACGCGATTTTTTCAACGTTGTCGGATTTCATTCAAATTTTACAACGTTAAACTACGTCTAACGTGAAACATTTTCATGCATGAAAATATATCATAACATCATTTTAACTCAGTTTATATGGTGATCTTTATCTCTTATGTTTCATTAAACATTTTTAGAAAATTCTTAATTAAATTCTATAACCAACTAACATGATTTGCAACTATATTCCATTAACAATTCATCAATACATGAAAACCCTTAATCACTTAATAAATTTCTGGTTTTATACATATGTTAAGGGAATGATTTTCTTCCCCAATTAACTACATTTATTTACTAATCAACTTCTTATATCATCCATTAATCAATTAACATACAAAAACCCCTAAATTCATAATTCAAACCCTAATTAAATTTCACAAAACATAGGGCTTTTGATTCCTTTTTATTCCAATCACTAATTAAACATCTACTAAGCATGAATCCATCATCAAATGAAGAAAAATAAAAATCATACAAAATCCCTAATAATTTCGGCATTTACACAAGATTTAGGGTTCTTGGTTTTCATCAATTTAAAACCCTATTTAATCTATCTAACATATCCAATTTCATTATTCTAAGATCAAAACATCTATCTCAATACCTTAATTTTTCGATCAAGAAGGAAAAAGAGAAGAAAGAAATCTAATTGGATGGAGTTGTGGAGGAAAGAAATACCTTAAGAATTAAAGAAGGATGTGTAGAGTTTGAATGGATGGATGGTGATTGGTGTTCTTCTTCTTGTTCTTGAAGGTGTCTTCAATGGAGAATGGAGAAAGAAGATGAAGAAGATGAAGATTGGGGGGAGAGAGAGAGCTGCCGAGAGATAGAGAGAAAGAGAGATGAAATTGTCTTGTTCAAGAGTTTGTTATGATGATAGGTTTGAAAGACATGAAAAGTATGGTTTATGTGTCACTTAATTAAACAACATTAACATGCATGTTTGCCACTAAATAGGATGATGTGTCGGCTGCCATGCAGAAAAAATTAAAGGGTTACGGGTTTTTCCGGCGCGATCCGACGTTACGGAAAAACGAACGACGAAAAACGTTGCTCGGTACAAAAATCGTCGCGATTCGACTTGACCTTAAATTCTAACGTATGAACTTAATTTGAAAATAAATTTACAAAATTTATTTTAACAAAAACTCGGGACAACAAGTCCGAGTTTCGTCTGGAAAAAAACATAAAAATGAACTTTCTTGGGTGTGTTCGTATTGCAATTTCGTGATTATAAAAATTAGACGGTTTTCCATTCTTAGTTTACGAACTAAGAACTTTTCGCGCTAACACTAAAGACAGTAGTCGTCTAACTGACTTCTGTAATTTATTTTTAATAACGGATTCGACCGTTAGTCTTAGAATTCAAAAATTGTAAACTTAGGCGTGCAAAGCCATTTATTTAATTAACTTTAAAAATTAAGAACGTAAGGAATTTACGGGGCATTACAATATAAATCAAAATTGTCAAAATTAAATAAATAAAAGAAATCCTTTAATTATTTGATCTTGAACTTAATGTATATACTATTATAATCTGAAGATTGGGAACCAAACAAATTTCATTAACTTGAGTATTTGTGTAGGAGATGAAGGTAACTCTGTACTTATAAATCTTCATTTGATAATTTAGATGTTAATCAATTAGCTTTTTTCCTTATTTCAAGCAATATATGCTTCTATATGATTGTCAAACCTTTTAACAATATCCTCAATTTTATTAAAACATACTAAGAATATTTTTCTAAAACAAAAATCTATAACTATTTAAGAATTTTGTATATTTATTAATAAAATTCTTATTTTTTAATGTTTCTCTATTCATCTGAAACTCCTTCAGTAAATTAAAGATGGACACTCATTCACTAGAAAAATAGAAATTAGTATTATATTGCACCATCCCTAATTTATACTTCTAATATCACTTAGAGTATCAACATTACACATACGAGCTTTCATAGAATAAATTTATCAGTTATACGTGTGAATGCACGTTACTTATACTAGTATATCAAAGATATCAATTTGGTGCTCATATGCTGATATACCAAACATAAGGAATGGATACGGTCCATATCCATACTAATCCTAATATACGTATATGGATATCAAATGATGCATGAGAGATGTAATCAATACGAGATTGTAACATGTTGAAAAAGTGATATTGTGGATGATTTGCCACACATAGACAACTACTATATAATATAATTGTATTGCTTGAGTATTCAGGGTCACTGATATATGGTGAAGAAATATTATACTTCAAGTCTCTTGTTAACCTCATATTGCTAACTGCATTATTTCTCCCTGTCAATAATAATTAAAATAATTACAAGCGTCAATCAACCTATCAAATGAAGTTCATAGAGGAACTAGAGACTAACAAAAATGAAATTATACAATAAAACAAAACAAAAAACCACATCAGCAACTAGAGAGTTAAAGACTAACATGAATTAGAGATTAACAAATGAAGCATCAAAATAAATCCTTATTAAAGCAACAAAGCATATTATGTCAAACTTACCTGATTTTGTCACTAATTTGAATATTGATTGATTAAGATAAACAAATTGTGTAAAGATAATTGGAGCACCAAACCTTGAACTTCACAACATCTCTGCTCCTCTTGATTCTCAAACATGGTATATCAGTTGTATATATGAACATAATTTAGCTGAACTAAACGAATCACATTATCAAAAAATAAATATTATTGAGTCAGATCTCTCTATTTGAGCACCACAAAATTGAATCCTTGTATACATCAATGACAACAAAGTACAAAGTCAAGAAAATTGAATATAGCAATGTGCACAATGTTAATGAATTTTTTTTTTTAAAAAAAGAAACACTATTGAGTCAGATTTCTCTATTTTGAATTTTAGAGCATGTTAAATTTACCTTTTCCAACTTTTCACCATTCGCATCTAGTCCAATAACTCGAAATATATCTTTGAAAAATGACTTCATCTTTATTGTCTGAAAAAGAATATGAATCCACACATAAACCTCAAACTCTTCCAAATTAAGTTATATCTTTTAAAATGCCATAAAAGTAATAAACCAATTCACAGAAAAATTAACTACATGAACCCCAAGGACCTAAACCATCTGAAGTAAAAATCTCTTACCATGATACTTCTCGTCTTTCCCAATGAATGTTTTTGTATTAAGGAAAATATTTCCCATAATTTTATGACAACAAATTCGACTTCCATGTTGATTTTCTACAAGTGATGAACTATTAATTGAAAAGTACTAGTAAATACAATTCAATTCTCAACTTGCCTTCAATTTATTGATCTCTGTCTTATTTTTGCTTGCAATCAAGATATCATCAACATAGAGTAGAAGATATGCTACTGGTGATCCATTAACAACTTTCATATACACACAACTGTCATGAGAAGACCTGTTGTATCCAATATTCATCATATGCTCATCAAACTTCTTATACCACCGTCTGCTACTCTGCTTTAATCCATAAAGATTTCTCTTTAACAAACATACCTTTCCTTCATTTCCTGAGCTCACGAAACCCTCAGGTTGAGACATATAAATGGATTCTTCTAAATCTCCATTCAGAAAAGCAGTCTTCACATCAAGTTGTTCCAAAATCATGTCATACTGAGCAGAAAGAGATAAAAGGATTCTAATTGAGCAATGTTTAACAACGGGTGAGAATACCTCAATAAAATCAATTCCTTTCTTCTGAATATGTCCTTTCTTCTCTACATTCTGAAACTTCAATCTTTCTCTTGAAGATCCACTTGCATCCAACAGTTTTCTGTTTCTTTGGTTTATCAACAAGTACCCAAGTTGTATTTCTAATCAGAGAATCCAACTCTTCATGCAATGCTTTTATCCATTTCTCTTTATCTCTACTTCTCATTGCTTCAGCATATGTCTTTGGCTCAAGATACTCAATTTCTTCTACAACATTTAGAGCATGAGCTACTAGATCAGCTTCACCATTGGTGGTCTAATTGTCCTTCTAGCTCTGTCCCTTGTAAGCCAGTAGTCATCATTACCATGAATTCCTTCTGATTCATCATTTGATGAACTAGAATTCCTATCTAAATGATTATCTGATCTCTGCATCTCCATCTTAACTTGTGCATCCTCTGAAACCTTTTCCTTTCTTTTCTTATTCTAATATGAACTACTCAGAAATGGCATGAAATCTTCTCTAAACACCACATCTCTTCTTATAAGCACCTTGTTGTATCCAGACTCAGAACACCATAACTTGTACCCTTTGACTCCTTTTGGATATCCCAACACACTTCAGTGCCCTTGGATCATCAAGTTTATCTTGCTTGACATGGGCATATGCTTGGCAACCAAACACCCTGAGATATGAGTAATCTGCAGGCTTTCCATTCCATAGTTCTTCTGGAGTTTTAAACTTTCTGGCGTTTGATGGACATCTGTTGATGAGATAACATGCAGTAGACATTGCATCTCCCCAAAACCTCTTACTGAGACCTGAACTTGAGACCATACATCTTGCCCTTTCAAGGAGAGTTCTATTCATTCTCTCTATCACACCATTTTGTTGGGGATTTGCAGGGACTGTCCTATGCCTTTTAATTCCCTTATCTCTGCAAAACTGATTGAACTCTTCTGCCACAAGCTCAAGCCCGTTGTCAGTTCTTAGACATTTTAGAGTTGAGTCTTTCTCATTTTCAATAGCTGCACACCTTAAAACTGGAGAATGCATAATTCTTGTTCTTCAAAACATACAACCAAAGTTTCTAGAATAATCATCAATGATGCTAAGAAACCATCTCTCTCCACCTAGATCTCTAGTTCTAGATGCACCCTATAAATCTGCATGAGCATATTCAAGAGGTATTTCTGCACTATATGAACTCTTGCCATAAGGCAGCTTTGTACTCTTTCCCAAAATGCACGGCTCACATGTCTTGATCTTGAAGACAGTAGGATTTGAGAGAACTCCTTGTTTCTGTAGCTCCACCAGACCCTTTTCACCAACATGACCAAGCCTCTAATGCCACATATTTTAATCATCTCTCGTGCTAACTTCTACATCTCCAATTACAGTTCTAGTATCAAGATAATACAAACCTCTATGCCTATTCCCTCTCATCACCAGCTTATTGTCCTTGACTACCACAATCTTGGCATCTTTTGACATCCAGCTATAATCCTTTTTCCTCCAAAGTTCCCAAGGAAATCAGATTCTTTTAAGAGAGGGAATGTACCTGACTTCAGTGAGAATCTTGATAGATCCATCATGCATCTTCAACTTTATTGTTCCTATCCCTTGAACCTTGCAGTGATCATCATTTTCTAGCATTACTGATCCTCTTTGCATCTCCTCCAATTCAAGAAACCAATCCTTATGAGGACACATGTGGAAGCAACAGCCTGAATCCATCACCCACTCATTTTCAATTTGAGAGTTTGTCACATTTAGGAGCACAACATCTTCACAATTTTCTGCAATTTCTACAGAGCTTTTCCCTTTCTCTTCCTTGGCTTGTAGTTTCTTCCACTCGAAACAATTCTTATTGATATGGAAAGACTTCTCACAATAGAAACATTTCCTTGTTTCTTTGCTTTCCTTGCCATTTCCATTTGTCTGAGGAAACTTTTTCTTGCCTTGATGAGATTTCTTGGACTTATTTTTCTGGAATTTTGCCTTTACGTTGAGTCCCTCTGCCATGGAATCACCACCTCCATTCTCATGGATCTTTTGCAACTCCTTTGATTTTAGAGCAGCCTGCACTTCATCCAAAGAGAACATTGTTTCTCTTCCAAATAGCATTGCATCTTTGAGATGCTCATACGATTTTGGCAGAGTATTGTAGAGAATAATGGCCTTATCTTCATCCTCAATTGTGACATCAATATTCGCCAAGTCATCAAGAGCTTTGTTGAATTCCTCCAACTGATCAGGGATGCTCTTCTCATCTGTGATCTTGTACGCATACAGTCGTTGCTTTATGTAAAGGTGTAATACCCCGAGTTTTTATAAGTCTTTAAGTGCGTTCTAAATTTCATAATATGCCTAAATAATATGCATTGAATAATAAGATTTTTCCCAAGAAAAGGGATTTGCTGAAAATGATCAAATTGCCCTTATGTGCTTTGACGTGAATTTTCTCGTTTCGATTATTCGAATTGAGTCTGTGATGCATTGATTGAGTTTATTTATATGAGTTTGAGCATGAGTATGACCTTTGGAGAATTTTGAGAATTTTTACTTTTCAGTGAATAGTGACGAGAACCGAGAAAATACTATTCACCGACGAACTCAAATTTTAACCTAATTAGTGTCTTTTGAATCTAGATTTAATTTTAAGACCCCTGAGATATGTTAGAAGCTTATCCGAGATCATATGAGAGAATTCTAAGAGTTTAGTTCTTAAAGGATTAATTAGCCGATTAATTTTTAGGTTTTCTTCGTTACTTGGAATTTTGACCTAAAAATTAGATATTCGGAATCCTTGAATTATTTCGTGAGATATGAGATAGAGTTGAGGTGTTTTTGATGTCGGAAACGAGACGAGGAGAGTTTAGAGCTGTTTTCAGTATAAATGAAATAACACGGACATATTCTACCGGAAAACTTTTTCATCCGGGTAAAATTTTATCTGTAAAATGAGAATATCTCTCTCATCTCTCTCCCTCTCTCAACCGACCTCTCTCTCTCTCTCCCTAATCTCTCTCCCTAGGCGTAGCCTATTTTCAACACCTATTATGAGAATATAACGATGATATTCCATTTTATTTGTTTCCTAAGAGATGAATTCATCTCATTCATTTCATTTCATCATTTCACCATCTCATCACTCTCTCCATCTCTCTCTCTCGTGTATCACCAAGAAAGAAGGAAAAAAAAAATATTCTCTCAATCTCTTCCTCTCTTTGCCGTGACACACACACAAGCACATAGTTGGAGAAACTCCATTGAAGCTTCAATCTTCAAGCTTCCAAGCTTCCAAGTTTCAAGAGATCATCATCATCCTCTCTAGTTCTTCCAACTTTCATTGAAGAGGTAATAATCCTTCAAATTTTGAGTTTAAATCCAAGCAAAAATATCTCTCTATTTCCTTAAATTTTCGGCACTCTAGTCCTAAATGAGATGTTTGATTCTTGTTTCATTTTTTTTTGAGGATTCAAGATGAAATCCACCATGGAATTCCAAGCTAGAGTTTGAGCCTTCAAACCCCTTCAATTCGGTTTCACCAAGATCAAGAGGAGAAGCTTCGATTTAATTTTTAAAGTAGGTTATTCATTTGATTACTTGTATATATGTAATCTCTAATCCCTAAAAGAAAGAAAGATGCATGTTTTAATTTTATGCTTAGGCAAACTAGGATTCGATGTGAGAATCGAGTGAGAAAATTGATAGGAAATCAAGTCCTAGAAATTAATCTAAGAATTAAAAGAGAAAAGAAAAATAAATCCTCTAAGAAATGATTAATACCGAAAAATATGGAAAAGAAAAAGAGAAAAATTGATTTCTATGATTTATTGATGATTTAATGATCTATACGTGTTATGAGCATGATTTGGATGGTTATTATGTATGAGAAAAATTGAGAAAATAATTTGCTTAATTATTATGTTAATACCAATAATTTTGAGTTTATGGAGAAGAAATTTTATTTGATTTATTTCTTGATGATTTGTTGATGTTATGAGCATGAGATGATTATGAGTTATAGATGATTTAATTCATTATGTTGATATTATGAGAAAAATCAAAATTTATGCATGTTTATGGAAGAAAAATATTTCTAATGATTTATGATGATTTTTTTATGATTTTTAGTGATTTTGATGAATTTGATGTTATGAAGATTTGAGCATATGTGTATGAACTTTGAAGTCATAGATGTTAATGAGAATTTTGAAATGAAGAAAATGAAAATTTGAGTGCAAAACATGAAAAAAATCGAACGAAAATTTCTAGGTGTTCTTGGTGTAATTTTTGAAGACTTAAAGAACAATAAAAAATAAATTAAATAAGAAATTTTGAGAATAAAAATAATTAAAAAATAAAAAGAAAAGTAATTATAGTAATAATGAGTTTTAGAATTGAGAAAATAAAGAAAAATAATTCTTTATTAAATAATTAGAGTTAAGAAGAGAAAAATTAGTTTTAATAATAAGAGATTAAAAAGAGATAATAATAATCGAAGAAAATAAAAGAGGAGTTCGAGAGAAGAAGATCGAGTTAAAGGTTAAGTATAAAGTTAAGACGAGTAGTCGAGGTTAAGACGTTCGATTGAATGAGAAATAACGAGAAATAATAAAGAATTAATCTATCACAGCCCCAAATCTCGAGGGACGGCAAAGCCGGGGTGCGACTAGGGGTTGGATTAAAGAAGCGGGGAAGAAGGGGGATAAATAAATAAATAGACAATAATTAAACAACAACTGATATCTATGAACAGATTTTATTGAAAGAAAGAGAGTCGACCTTGAAGGATCGCTCGACAAGTTGTTCAAAAGTTAACTAAGTTCAACATACGAATCTTAGACAAAAAGGTTTATATATAGACACGAAAAAGTTTGGCAGCGGAAAGCGTAAAACTTGACACAAGTTCTTCATCCTAATTACAACTCTTTACTCAACCTCCTGCCGCTTTCGTCACTCAACCTGCACATTTATAAAACATATGCAGGGCTAAGTATAAACATACTTAGTGGGCACATTGCCGAAAACATATCATAAGTATAGATTAAATCAGGCATCTCGATAAATAGCGCATCGGGGTTTTTCATCAAATACCCGAGCCTATTAAACATTTTCTTTCACTTTTCACAATATAGCTTGGCCAAGCCTTTACTTGATGTTACATTCAAACTTGCCCAAATTCTGTTTCAACGCCGGGGAAGAGTTAACTTCTTCCACGCATGTTCTATTCACCGTGGCTGGCTACCCCTCAACAGGGTACCACACACACCGGCTACCGTGTACACTTAAACCCTGGAAAACCCTTTCTGGTTAACTCAGCTGTCCGATAGATTAGTTAACCCCTTTTGGCTAACTCAGAAAGGCACAAGAGAACTCACATAAAACAAATATTTTCATGCCTCGATAATCATTTCAAAACACAGTTATCAAAGCAGTAAGTAAACATTTTCGAGCATCGCTCATTTGATTTGATATGTGGAAAAACCCACACATTTTTGATAGAAAGCCCACCTTAGGTGATTACAGAACTAAAACACGAGCTTCCGTCTCTGGTCTTCCGTTCTGTCTTCTAAACTCGACTTCCTCCTTTGAACGCAAATAATAACACTTTAATAAGCGGTCGAGACAATAAAGGAAAAGGAAATCGAATTCGTTTTATGATTTTTAGGCCTTTGCACTTAACTACATTCTTTTGATTATCCAAGAAACGAGACTCGAACAATTCTTGTTTAGAACTAACTCAGTTTATTAATCGACACTTAAGTCAGTTAATTACGGGAGTTGATAAATTATAATGACTTAGAAGTTCACAAGGAACGAAGTTAAAAAGGATTCATCTTAAGAAATTAGGCTTACGAAAGTTTCTGCACAAAGCAGAAGTTCTGGAGTTCATACAGAACAGATTCCTGTGAAACAGGGGATGACATTTATACCAAAAGAAAGCTACGGATCTCTAGTTTATTGTACAATTTACGGATCTCGATTTCATTAAGCGAACTAAAAGTTATGACAATTTCCGTAACGCATCGCAAAACAGTCCGAGTGAAACCCTAGGTGCTCGTTAAACTCGACGCACGATTCCCTAGGTTCGATCAATGCTATACAACCTTTAAGCTCACGAAATTATTAACAAATTACAGTTAAGACACGTGTTCCTTTATCGGGAACACCTTCACGTCTCTCGATTAAACAAACGACGAGCATTTCCTCGTCTTTTCAACTAATCAATTACTATACCAAATTCCAATTCAATTTCCATTTCAAACTTCTATTTCTCGTTTATAAATTATAACTTATATCATCTCGTATCTCGGATGGAAATATCGTCAATTACAATCTCGTTCGTTTATCAACGTTAAACACTAATATCCGATTAGTTTCCTTATTTGACTTTCCTATCGACACTTAGACTCGTTTCTTCGTCTCTTACCGATATTTCAACTTCTTTAGAATTCGTTCAAATTTTCCGATTACGATCATTAAATAACAAGAATAACATATGTTCAAATCATAAACCTAAAGCATTATCCAATCTCAACTTATCGACGATTATTCGTCTCTTATTAAAATTTCGACGTTCTCCAATTTTGCTCAAATTTTCCAATATCGTTCATCAACTATCAAGATTTACTAATATGAAAACCATAAACTCAAATTATTATCGAATCTTATCTTATCGTCGGGTTTTCGTCTCTTACGTTTTCTATTTTATTTTTAGAAAAATCCCATTAAATTATATAATCATCCACATACTTACTACATATCATTTATATCATCATATCATATAAAATATAACATTTACTACATCAAATCCTCACTTCTTCATCTCTTACCTTTTTATTTTTATTTTTAGAAAATTCTAAAACAATTCATGCATCAATCTATCAACATATAGAACCTAAATCTACTAATCAATCATCTAAAAATCGAACTAAACATCAAACCCCTAATTTCTCTAAATTTTCGGTAATAAGCATTTTATAAAGAGGTTAATTTCCACATGATTTCTATCCATGAAATCCAATTCTAAGCATCTAATAACATGAATTAATCAAAGAACAACATGCTTCTTCTTCTCCAAACTTTCGAAAAAAACAAGACTTGAGGGAAGGAAGTTTTGTTCAGTTTAATCCGTAGAGGAAGCTCTTACCTTGTTGATTATGGACTTGGAACTAAGATCGATCGGTAGATGACTAACTTGTGGAGCTTTGAAAGCTTGAAGATGACTAACAATGGAGGATTGAGAGAGATGAGAGAAAAGAGAGAGGGAGATGGCGGTAAAGGGAAGAGAAAGAGAGAGATGATGAGGTGTTATGTTTTAGCCTAAGGTGTAAAGTAGAAGAACAAAATAGAAGGATAACTCACACACACACATAGGCGGTTGGGAGGGGATATTTATTCAAAAATATCGCGTTTTACGGGTCTAATACGATGTTATAAAATCGAGAAATTAAAACCCTAGATGGTTACGTTTTTGACGAAATCTAATTCGACCGTTAGATTAGAAATAAATCACTTACTCGGAAAGCATATTTCGATTTCCGAAATCCGATGAAAAGTCGGGACAAGACAGTCCAAATTTTGCCCAAAAAAATAATGAAAACTGACTTTCTCCGGTGAACTCGTATCGCAGAAAAAGTGAATGTAAAGTCTGACGGTTTTTCGATCTGAGTTTTCGAACGAAAATTTTATCGGACGCGAAAATCCTAATACAGTAGTCGTTCAACCGACTTCTGAAATTTATTTTCAGAAACAGATTTCACCGTCAGTCTTAGAATCGAAAATCCTTAACTTAGGCGTGCAAATCCTTAATTAATAATTAAATTTTTATTTTAAAGCGAAATTAATTAAAGAGTCGAGCATAAGACATTAAGTCGAGTTTGAGATCATTTATTCGATTAATAACGAGATTAATAAAAAAGTTTTGAGATAAAAATAATAGAGTTAGAATTAATTAAATTAGAGAATCAAAAGAAAATTTAGTAAGAGTTGTTTTGATTTGAGAATCAAGTTATAAATTGATAAGTGTTTAATTACCCGTTTATTAATAAAGTCGAATGTTGAAGAATTGACAATGCTTGAGTAGTATAAATCGAGTTTGATTTTCAAGTCTTTTTATTAAAACGTTAAAGTTATCGAGTTTTGTAAATTAGTTAAAAGTCGAGATTATATAAAATAAGAGTTTAACTGAGAATAAGAAAAGAGATATACTAAATAAAATAAAGTAAGAATATGTGTGCGAGTATGTGTACGTAGTTAAGAAAAAGACGCCGTATTTAAGAAATAATATCGTATTTTGAGTCAAGAAATATTAAATGAATATTTTCTAGAATTGTGTAAAGTCGAGTCAATTCATAATTGAGTTTGGAATATGAATCATGTTGAAGTTGTTATGCTTGATTGAATCTAAATGTTTATGTGAAATATTTGTATTTTGTTTGTGATGAAATGACTTATACAAATTGTTGAGGATGATTATATATGCAGCATGATTGATTGACATGATGATTAGTTAAATCGAGAATTCACGGGAAATTTGAATAATATAGTCGAGATAAGAAATATTCCCTTAACTGGTGAGAATTACTAAGTAGAAGTAATTTAGAAGCGAGAATGTGAGACGAAGTAATTAGTAACCGAGTAGAGTCGAGAACGAGAAAGTCGAGAAAGGATATTGATTTAGAAAAGATAAAAATAGAAAGAGACGAATCAAGTAGAAGTCCTTCAGTCGAAGCTAAAATCTACTTTACGTCTTTCGCGTCGAGTCTCATTCTTTTATCGATGTCAAATTGTGAAGGACCGAACGGGACAGACAAGTAGCAAGGACAATCAAAAGTAAGCCGCCTATCTAGTCTTTGGAAGTCAGGTGGGCTTTTCTAAAACCAAAATCTCCGATGAATGCTATTATGATTATTGAGTATTATTATGTGAGTTTTGAAGTTCGATTGACTTGCCGTTTTTACATGAGTTTTGGTATGCTTTATCATCTGATTAAGATATGAATGCCCTGTGAAAGACAGGAACCCACGTGTGGTATTTTTTTGGTTTGAGGTGACTGTGAGCTTTACTTTGGTTTTGCCAGTCACAGTGTTCGAGAAGGAGGCCTACTTCTCGGCACAGAGTTAATGTGGTAGATGATACATGCCTTTAATTGAGTATATATTATGTTTTGACTGCGCAGTCTATTCAGAAAGAAAATGTTTTTGCATTCACAAGTAAGCAATTTTTAATTGCATTAATACTTGTGATGTTTCGACAAGGCAAGTTCAATTGTATATCTCTAAGAGCAAGTTTTCAAATGTTTTGGCACGTGTTTACTGAGTACGAAGTACTCAGCCCTGCATGTATTTCTAAACGTGCAGGTTAGCAGGATGTGGATGGCGTGGGCGGCTTGGTGGTGTGTTGTTTTGGTCGAGTAGAAAGTGGACCGGCAATTACATGTCTTCATACATGTAGTTGTTGGGATTGAGTCGAGATTTCCGCTGCAATGCAATGCAATGCTATGTTAATTGAAGTCTTTTGATATGTTTTTGAATTATACTCTGATACTTGTTCTAATTCAGGAGCGATGTGCTTGATACAATTTACCGCTTATCCTTTATTCTCGTTTCTTGTGAACTTGATATCCTTATTCAAATTTGGATTTGATATGTAAATTATCCATGCTCGTTTGATGTTTTGGTTGTGACTTGGAAGCATATTTTTATTTGTTATCGCTTTCAGTCAATATTCCCTTGTTACTCGAAGCATGAATCCCTTAATTGAGTTGAGTTGACGGATGGTTAGTAGTGTTAGTGTCATTAGTCGCACCTCGGGAGTCGGGGTGTGACATAGTGGTATCACAGCAGGTTTGTCTGCTCTGAAGTCTAATTTTCTTTGGTGAGTCGAGTCTAGATTTATTTCCTAGACTTATTTGAGTCAGTAACACACCAAGCAATCCCATCCATCTCATCCAGCAACCAGGTACGCTTTATTTTCAAAAGCTTTCAAGTTTAAAATGATTATTGAGTTTATTATTTGCGCTTGTCTAGAGATAAAAGCTTTATAAGTAGATTGAATAACTAGATTGCTTTAGAATGCCTTCCCTAATGCGTTTTTGTGTGGAAAATCGAAAAGGATGGAATTTTTGTGCAAACGATTACGTGAAATGGAATTGCCCAGTACCCTGAGCGATAATACCCCTATGGAAAGCAAGAATGAGTATGTGATGGTTGGAAATTCTAGCATGCTCGTTTAACTGTTTTAGTGTGCTTAACTTGTTTAAAATTCGTATAGGATGGCCGACCGTGAGTGGATGCAGGAGTACCTGCATGTGAGAAATATTCGTATAGAATGAGTACTTGTTTAACTCCGAGACTCTTGCAGAATTCTTAGCTCAATACCATAGGATCTGGGAAAAGGTTCAGTATATTGACGTAGGACCGTTGGATGGAATGACACACTTGATTCAGGCTTTACCCCGTGAGTGGGGAGATTGAGCAGCCTCGCTAGTGCCCCCATTTCTCGGACATTGCTATCTCGATGGCTATCTTTACGGCGACTGTAACGCGTTCATCTCCACTAATTCCGGACGGTATATGCAGTATGGTGAACCGCCTCTAGCCCCTTATGATGATGACCTCCCTGCCGAGCCAAATAGTTTTGTTCATAGTCCCCCGCCTGTGCCCCAAGATGGCCCTGTTCTTCCCCGTTTCCCTTCACCGCCTCGTGTTGAGCCAAAGCCTTGAGCTGCTTACCAGGACTACCCATATTCGGGTAGTGTACTCCCCATTCGAGCCTATGATCCTTTTGCCTCATCTAGTTCGACAGCCCTACAGTCGAACGGTTTTCACGATCCTAATGGAGCCTTGCCGCCTTTGAATGACCAGTTTGCGGAGTATATGCGTCGTAACCAAACTTCTTCTCCGGTTCAGCCCGTGGCCGAGCCCTCTAGGCCAGCCTGTTCTGGCGACGGCAATGACGACGAGTATGATGAGAATTCGACAACCGCAGCTACCGTGGGAAGCGGTTATCTCCAAGCTCTACCGAACGATTATTTCCCTGCTCCGTACACATTTGCTCCTACCCCTGTAGTGAGGCCTGATGACGGATGTGAGTCAGAGTATGGCGCTTCGGCCGATGTGGCATCCTACCTTTGCCGCAACGAGGATAATCCCGAGATACCTCTATGGGTCGAGTCAGAGCTAGAGGACGTCAATGCTCGTTTTGAAGACGAGGATACATGAGACATGACGAACCCTTGGGAAGCGATCAACTACACCTTCTACGACCATGAAGAGGAAATGAGGGCAGCCGAACGCGAGCGTTTCAACATCATAAATGATGGCGCAGAAGAGGAAGAGGAAGATCCCGAAGAGGATCCAAAAGAGGAGGAGGATCCCGAAGAGGATCCCGAGGAGGAAAAGAACCCAGAAGAGAACCCAGAGGAGTATCCTAACGAAGAATAGTATGATGATGACGGCCCGAGTGAGGGTGATTCTAATGTTTAGAAACAGTTCAAGCAAGTTGTGGAAAAACATCGAACAATATTTATCTTTTATGTCTAAGAGTTGAACTCTTTTTACCTTTTAGCAGTGATGTAAATATTTTGTAACTTGAGATTTGGTTAGTTAGTAGAATCAAACGCGAAGTGGTAGCTCGTGTAGTTCGATTTGAGTTGTAGACCGTCGTGTCGACGTGTGGGATATTTTCCGATGTAAAAGTTAATCCCTTCTTTTGTTGTAAGTCCTCCAAAGAGGCCATCGTCGGGTGATATGAAAGAAGAGTCGTTAGGCTATTAAAATCAACTTTGAGTCTCCCAAGAAATTAAATTAACCCGAGAATTAGAGATTCCAAAATTTTGTTTGAGACAAGACCAAGTGACGAGATAAGATTTGAGTAAATTAAATAATATATTCTTTGAATAATAAAATTTGAGTGAAGGTAAACGAGATATATACGAGCCAAAATAATAGCATGAGGATGCATGATTGTTTTGAGTATTGAAAAAATTTAAATTGAGAATATGTGAATGTTGATGTGATGATGCTTGAGATTATGATTGTGAATAATATTTGTTTTGAGAATACAAATATATGATGATGATGTGAATGCATGTTGTCCTTTATGATGATTGATTATTTTTTAGTTGAGAATTGAATTGTTTGAGATATGTGAAATTGAGATGATTGAATTATTGCAGCAATTATTTAATTGATTGTGTTTGATAAGTACCGATCGAGAATCATATTTCTCTTGAAAAAGGAAAACATTTTCAGAATCGAGAAAGGTTTCGAGTGAGATAATTTATTCCTTTCAAGTGGCTTAAAAATTTTCTTTTGCATTTCTTTAGAATGCTACCAAGACGAAGAAACGTTAGAAACGTAAGAGATGAGAAAGAGGGTAGCGAGACCCTACTCCGCCCCATCCAAATGAACATCGCGTAGAAGAACTTTTTCTCCGCCAAAATCCCCCAACCTTCGATTGTAAAGGCAGTCCGGTAGAAGCTGAAGACTGGATTCGTTCTCTTGAGCGAATTTTTAGATTCCTTCATTGTACCGATCGCGAACGTCTCGAGTGCATGACGTATCAATTGAAAGGAACTGCCGACTATTGGTGGGAAGCAAGACAGAGGATGTACACTCCAAAAGAGCATGAAAATTTGACGTGGGAACAATTCAAGGAAGCGTTGTACGAAAAGTATGTGCCAAGGAGTTACCGTAAGCAGAAGGCGAACAAATTTGCTAATCTGAGAAAAGGAAAGAAGACTGTAGCTGAGTACGATCGAGAGTTTTGCGAGTTAGCTCATTTTGCGCCTGATAAGGTAGATACCGATGAGAAAATGTGCGAGCTGATCCGAGCAGGATTAATGCAAGATATTTGAGTAGTTCTCGCCTGTCAGAGTGGTCTGACTTACGCAAAAGCCCTTAACCAAGCCCTAGACATGGAGTTGGCTATACAGCCAGAAAAATGATCACATTCCTCAGCAAATCCTCAGTTCCAAAGCCAAACAACGACGACCTTAACCACCCATCAGTCTCAGTTCGTTCAACATGGAAAGAGAAAGGAAAAATGGAGTGGTGAAGGCCACCCAAGTAAGAAGCCTTGGCAAGGAAAAGGATAGCAGCAATCTCAGCAAACCCAGAAAGTGAGAGCCCCACAGGTTAATCGAAGCAATGTGCCTGTAGGACCTCAAGGACTTCCCCCTTGTTCGAAGTGTGGACGAATGCATCAAGGCATCTGTAAAATTGGAAATAATGTCTGTTATACTTATGGTCAGCCTGGTCATTTCTCGAACCAGTGCCCAAGTAAGCAGCAAGGAATGAGTAGCGGAAGGCCAAATCAGTTTCAGCCTTCGCAGATGAAAGCAGTTGAGGCAACTCGACCGCAAAAGTTTCGTCAGCATCAGCGCAAGCCACAGCAGCCGAAGCAGCAACCTTCTCATCAGGAGCCGCTGCATTTCTAAAGAGCCTTTGCAATTGAGCAGAAACCGTCAGCTAAAGACCCAGGAAACCTAGCAGGTATGGGAAAGCTTAACGGCATACCTGTTATCGTTTTGTTTGATACCGGCGCTTCGCATTCGTTTATATCTAGCGCAGGCGTAGAAAATTTAGGTTTGAAAGTAGAAGAATCGAACCAGGTGCTTAGAGTCGCAACCCCTTTAGGTAAATCTGCGTTAATTTTGCGTGTTTTCTCGAACTTAGAATTCGAATTCGGAAGCTGTAAGTTGCTAGCAAAATCTCTAAATCTGATTCAAATATGGGACATAGACATAATCCTAGGAATGGATTGGTTAACCGAGAATTTTGCGACGATTCGATGCGACCTGAGGCAGATTTCATTTTAACCTCCCTGGAGAAGAGTCGACTGTAGTTTTCGGAATTGAGAAGAGAGTAAGGAAGAGTATGCCGATAATTTCGGCAATGAAAGCACATAAGCTAATGAGAAAGAAGGATACAAAGGTATATCTAATTTACTTGAACAAAGATGAGAATCAAGAGCTGAGTGTCGATGACGTGCCTATCGTGCGAGAATTTAAAGACGTATTTCCAGAAGTACTACCAGGATTGCCTCCTGACCGGCAATTGGAGTTTATGATTGAATTAGAACTAGGATCAGCCCCAATATCAAAAGCTCCGTACAGAATGGCCCCAAAGGAACTCCAAGAATTAAAGATCCAGTTGCAAGAATTGTTAGATTTGGGTTTTATCCGACCAAGCGTTTCGCCTTGGGGAGCCCCGATTCTCTTTGTGAAGAAGAAAGACGGAAGTTTGAGAATGTGTATAGACTACCGAGAGCTTAACAAGATTACGCTCAAGAACAAGTATCCTTTACCAAGGATCGACGATTTGTTTGATCAGCTAAAAAGAGTCGGTGTTTTCTCCAAGATTGACTTAAGATCTGGATACCATCAACTGAAGATCAAGCAAGAAGATGTTCCTAAGACCGCTTTCAGGACGAGATATGGACATTACGAATTCATAGTAATGCCATTTGGGTTGACTAATGCTCCAGCAGTATTTATGGACTTGATAAATAGAGTTTTTCACGAATTTTTGGACAAATTTATGATTGTCTTCATAGACGACATATTGGTGTATTCAAGGAATGAAGTCGAACACGAGAAGCATTTGCGAATCGTGTTGGAAAAGTTAAGATCAGAGAAGTTGTATGCCAAATTCAGTAAGTGTGAATTTTGGCTGAAAGAAGTGAATTTCTTAGGACACGTTGTTTTGTCCGAAGGAATTAAAGTTGACATGGAAAAGGTGAAAGCTGTGTAAGATTGGAAATCACCGAAGTCCGTTCATGAAATCTGTAGTTTCCTCGATTTAGCAGGTTACTATCAGAGATTCATAGAAGGATTTTCCAAGATCGTGAAGCCGATGATGAGTTTGTTGAAGAAAGAATCGAAGTTTGAATGGACAGAGGAATATGAGAGAAGTTTCCAAGAGCTCAAGACAAGATTAACTTCAGCTCCAGTATTAGCTCTTCCCGAACCAGGAAAAGACTACATCATTTATACCGATGCATCAGCTCAAGGATTAGGATGTGTCCTAATGCAAGATGGAAGAGTCATAGCATATGCTTCAAGACAACTTAAACCCCATGAAGAGAAGTATCCGACTCATAATTTGGAATTAGCAGCCGTAGTGCATGCTTTGAAAATTTGGAGACATTATCTTTATGGAGTCGAGTGTGAAATCTTTTCGGATCACAAGAGTTTAAAAGAGCTAAATATGAGACAGAGGAGATGGCTCGAGTTGGTGAAAGATTACGATTGCAAGATATCCTATCACCCCGGTAAAGCTAATGTTGTAGCCAACGCGTTGAGCCGAAAAAGAAGGACGGAGAATTCAGAGGAAACCGAGTTAGGATTTTTGCTAAGTGAAGAAGCAAGATTGATCGAGGAGTTTGGGAAAATGAGGATCGAAGTAATTATACCTCCAGCGACAGTAGAGCAAGTGATTGCTACTTTAGTAGTAATGCTAGATTTGAGGTCTCGTATCATAGAAGGCCAGAGGAAGGACGAAGAATTGGAGAAGTTGAGGTTGAAGATTAGAAAGGAAGGAGTTAAAGATTTTTTAGAGTTGAGAGATAATGCTTTATTGTATCAATGAAGGATTTGTGTGCCCAACGACGAGAATTTAAGGAACGAGATAATGAGTGAAGCTCAGGAGACCCCGTATACAGCCCATCCTGGCAGTACGAAGATGTACCAAGACTTAAAGCAATAGTTTTGGTGAGAAGGATTGAAAAAGGACGTGGCCATATATGTTGAAAGATGTTTAGCTTGCCAACAAGTGAAGTCTCTACACCAAAGACCGTATGGACCCTTACAACCGCTACCAGTCCCAGAATGGAAGTGGGATGGTATCACGATGGATTTCGTGATGGGTTTGCCAAGATCGAGAAAAGGAAATACAGTTGTGTGGGTAATTGTGGATAGATTGACGAAGTCCGCTCATTTCATCCCCATTCCACATACCTATGGATCGGATAAGTTGGCTCAGATTTATGTCAAAGAGATTGTGAGATTGCATGGAGTGCCGAGTATGATTACCTCCGACCGAGATTCGAAGTTCACAGCCCATTTTTGGGAAAGTTTTCAAAAAGAATTAGGAACGCAGTTGCAGTTTAGCACCGCTTATCATCCTCAAACGGATGGTCAATCCGAGCGAACGATTCAGATTCTCGAGGATATGTTAAGAGCTATTTTATTAGACAAAGGAGACGAGTGGGAGAAAATTTTACCTCTAGTCGAATTTGCTTATAATAATAGCTATCAGAATACGATTGGAATGGCCCCTTACGAAGCCCTTTAAAGAAAGAAGTGTAGATCTCCGCTCTATTGGGACGAAGTAGGCGAGAGAAAAGTGATAGGGACAGAAGCGATAGAGGAGATGATAGAATCTATTCGTCAGATTCGTGAGAAGATCAAGGAAGCCCAAAGTCGACAGAAGTCACATGCCGATAACCGAAGATCCGAGTTAGAGTTCGATATAGGGAATAAAGTCTTTTTGAAAGTATCCCCTTCGAGAGGAGTGCGCCGTTTTGGTTTTAAAGGAAAGCTAATGCCTCATTTCATAGGACCGTTTGAAATTCTTGAGAGGATTGGAGCCATATCATACAGATTAGCGTATCGCAATTGAGGAAGTATGTTTTCGATCCGAAGCACGTGATTCGCCAAGAAGATGTGGCTTTGAAGCCAGATCTAAGCTACGAGGAGAGGCCCGAGCAAATTTTAGACCGTAAGGTCCAACTGCTTAGAACGAAATCAATTCCCCTAGTTAAGATTAAGTGGTATCATCACGACCTTGAAGAAGCTACATGGGAACTCGAGGAAAAGATGAGAGTGAAATATCCCGAGCTATTTTCTCAAGGTTAGTAAATTTCGGGACGAAATTTTTCTTAAGGGGGTGAGGATGTAATACCCCGAGTTTTTATAAGTCTTTAACTGCGTTCTAAATTTCATAATATGCCTTGAATAATAAGATTTTTCCCAAGAAAATGGATTTGCTGAAAATGACCAAATTGCTCTTATATGCTTTGACGTGAATTTTCTCGTTTCGATTATTCGAATCGAGTCTGTGATGCATTGATTGAGTTTATTTATATGAGTTTGAGCATGAATATGACCTTTGCAGAATTTTGAGAATTTTTACTTTTCAGTGAATAGTGACGAGAACCGAGAAAATACTATTCACTGACGAACTCAGAATTTAACCTAATTAGTGTCTTTTGAATCTAGATTTAATTCCAAGACCCCTGAGATATGTTAGAAACTTATCCGAGATCATATGAGAGAATTCTAAGAGTTTAGTTCTTAAAGGATTAATTAACCGATTAATTTTTAGGTTTTCTTCGTTACTTTGAATTTTGATCTAAAAATTAGATATTCGGAATCCTTGAATTATTTCGTGAGATATGAGATAGAGTTGAGGTGTTTTCGATGTCAGAAACGAGACGAGGAGAGTTTAGAGTCGTTTTCAGTATAAATGAAATAACACGGACATATTCTACCGAAAAACGAGACGAGGAGAGTTTAGAGCCGTTTTCAGTTTATGAGTTATAGATGATTTAATTCATTATGTTGATATTATGAGAAAAATCGAAATTTATGCATGTTTATGGAAGAAAAATATTTCTAATGATTTATGATGATTTTTGATGATTTTTAGTGATTTTGATGAATTTGATATTTTGAAGATTTGAGCATATGTGTATGATTTGAAGTCATAGATGTTAATGAGAATTTTGAAATGAAGAAAATGAAAATTTGAGTGCAAAACCTGAAAAAAATCGAAGGAAAAGAAATGGAATGCCTAGTGTGTGTTCTAGATGTTCTTGGTGAAAATATGAGTTTTTGAATGAGTGTTCTTGGTGTTCTAGGTGTTCTTGGTGAAAATATGAGTTTTTGAATGAGTGTTCTTGGTGTTCTTGGTATAATTTTTGAAGATTTAAAGAACAATAAAATTAATTATAAAATTAATTAAATTATAAATTTTGAGACTAAAAATAGGGAATTAGAAAATAAAAAGAAAAGTAACTAAAATAATAATAAGTTTTGGAATTGAGAAAATAAAGAAAATAATTCTTTATTATATAATTAGAGTTAAGAAGAGAAAAATTAGTTTTAATAATATGAGATTAAAAAAAGATAATAATAATCGAAGAAAATAAAAGAAGAGTTCGAGAGAAAAAGATCGAGTTAAAGGTTAAGTATAAAGTTAAGACGAGTAGTCGAGGTTAAGACGTTCGATTGAACGAGAAATAACGTGAAAAAATAAAGAATTAATCTTAAGTTAAATAAATTTTCTGATGGTCCCGATACGAGTTCTGGTGTATGGGGGGGGGGATACACCAGATAGGAATTTTAAAAATAACCCCCTGAAAATTATCACAACCGAGTAAGAGGACACAGCTGGAATCACAACTGAGTAGGAAAACTCAGCTGTAAGAGTGGTGCTGTGCGGAATGTGGTGGAAACAACAATAACTCGTATAAAATAACTCACGCTCAGATGCAGGGTCGGTCAATAACCAAATCAGTTGAAAATGTAAAGATGCAGTTTTGAGTGCTGGTTAGTTGGTCAGTTGGATATGTAAAAAGTAACTGAATTGAAAACACAAACACACAAAGGATTTACGTGGTTCGGAGAGAACTCCTACGTCCACGGGGAGTTGTGAGTCCACACAACTCAGTCCAAATTCTTTAGGATAACTACCACAAAGCTTACGCGGGCTTTGCAACCGTTCAGATAAGTTTGCGGGTACTTATCAACCTTACAGATAAGTTTGCGGGTACTTATCAACCTTTCTACTCAATTTCGGGAAGAGTAGGATCCTAACAACCTTTTTAGGGGATGTGTATAAGGATGGGTTTTCCAACTACTAGCTCTAACAAAGAAGTGAGCTAGGATCTAAGCTTGAACAAATGAAGACTCAAACTAAGATCGAAAACACCAAGACAGATTCTAACACTCTATGACCTCTCAACAGGTGATGTTCTTAGAGATTATTTGCAGTTCAGCTTGTGTGCAATATAAAGTTGTTCTTTTGCTCTTTAGTCTTTTCTTGCACTTGTCTGTCTTGTATCTTGGTGAATGAATGAATGCCTCTATTTATAGGCGGAGAGAATCAACTAGCCGTTGGATGAGCCGTTGATCTCTGTTCTGTGAAAGCGATGGCTTGTCTCTCATCTCTGCAGATTTTCCCGATTTGGCAACTGTGAACTTCTGCTTACCATCTGAGACAACCTTGTGTTGGGCCAAATGAGGTAATGACAGAACGTCAAACCTTCACGTGACTTCCTTTTCGAAATTCAAATTTCAACCTTTGTCTTTCTACATTGTTTGGTCGGTTGAGAAGTTTGATCTTCATCTGAGTGGTCTTCAGCTGATGTTCCATCTGATCGCTATCTTCATCTGACATTCTGTTTGAAGAGGAACAGTTGAACCCTCAGCTGCCTTGAACTTCATGTTGTCGATCTATCAGATTGAGTCCTGCAACTGATGTTCCATCTGAACAGTTGGCTTGAATGCTCAGTTGTCTTTCTTACATCTGATGTTCTGTCTCTTGAACACTCAGTTGTTTTTCTTACATCTGATGTTCTGTCTCTTGAACGCTCAGTTGTCTTTCTTACATCTGATGTTCTATCTCTTGAACGCTCAATTGTCTTTCTTACATCTGCTGTTACACATCCGAATTTCCATCTGTAGTTCTATCCGAGTAACGCCATGTTGCCGTCTTCAGCTGGAGACCTGTAAATATAAAATCTCAACATTGCTCAAACAACGAGCCTAATTACTAACATTAGGATCTGGCAACATCTACTCGGTTGGGGTCAGTTAGTTTTGGAATCAATCAAAACTTTACTTAAATTTTCCAACATTTTCTTTTAAAGGGAAATTAATTAAAGAGTCGAGCATAAGACATTAAATCGAGTTTGAGATCATTTATTCGATTAATATTACGAGATTAATAAAAGAGTTTTGAGATAAAAATAATAGAGTTAGAATTAATTAAATTAGAGAATCAAAAGAAAATTTAGTAAGAGTTGTTTTTATTTGACAATCAAGTCATAAATTGATAAGTGTTTAATTGCCCGTTTATTAATAAAGTTGAATGTTGAAGAATTGACAATGCTTGAGTAGTATAAATCGAGTTTGATTTTCAAGTCTTTTTATTAAAATGTTAAAGTTATCGAGTTTTGTAAATTAGTTAAAAGTCGAGATTATATAAAATAAGAGTTTAACTGAGAATAAGCAAAAGGTATATACTATATAAAATAAAGTAAGAATATGTATGCGAGTATGTGTACGTAGTTAAGAAAAAGATGACGTATTTAAGAAATAATGTCGTATTTTGAGTCGAGAAATATTAAGTGAATAATCGAGCAAAGTCGAGTCAATTCATAATTGAGTTTGGAATATGAATCATGTTGAAGTTGTTATGCTTGATTGAATCTAAATGTTTATGTGAAATATTTGTATTTTGTTTGTGATTAAATGACTTATACAAATTGTTGAGGATGATTATATATGCAGCATGATTGATTGACATGACGATTAGTTAAATCAAGAATTCACGGGAAATTTGAATAATATAGTCGAGATAAGAAATATTCCCTTAACTAGTGAGAATTACTGAGTAGAAGTAATTTAGAAGTGAGAATGTGAGACGAAGTAATTAGTAACCGAGTAGAGTCGACGAGTCGAGAACAAGGAAGTCGAGAAAGGATATTGATTTAGAAAAGATAAAAATAGAAAAAGACGAGTCAAGTAGAAGTCCTTCAGTCGAAGCCAAAATCTACTTTACGTCTTTCGCATCGAGTCTCATTGTTTTATCGATGTCAAATTGTGAAGGACCGAGCGGGACGGACAAGTAGCAAGGACAGTCAAAAGTAAGATGCCTAGCTAGTCTTCGGAAGTTACGTGGGCTTTTCTAAAACCAAAATCTCCGATGAATGCTATTATGATTATTGAGTATTATTATGTGAGTTTTGAAGTTCGATTGACTTGCCGTTTTTACATGAGTTTTGGTATGCTTTATCATCTGCTTAAGATATGAATACCCTGTGAAAGACAGGAACCCACGTGTGGTATTTGAATGGTTTGAGGTGACTGTGAGCTTTACTTCAGTTTTGCCGATCACAGTGTTCGAGAAGGAGGCCTACTTCTCGGCACAGAGTTAGTGTGGTAGATGATACATGCCTTTGATTGAGTATATATTTTGTTTTGACTGCGCAGTCTATTCAGAAAGAAAATGTTTTTGCATTCACAAGTAAACGATTTTTAATTGCATTAATACTTGTGATGCTTCGGCAAGGCAAGTTCAATTGTATAGCTCTAAGAGCAAGTTTTCAAATGTTTTGACACGTGTTCACTAAGTACGAAGTACTCAGTCCTGCATGTATTTCTAAACGTGCAGATTAGCGGGATATGGATGGCGTAGGCGGCTTGGTGGTGTGTTGTTTTGGTCGAATAGAAAGTGGACTGGCAATTACATGTCTTCATACATGTAGTTGTTGGGATTGAGTCGAGATTTCCGCTGCAATGCAATGCAATGCTATGTTAATTGAAGTCTTTTGATATGTTTTTGAATTATACATACTTATTCTAATTCAAGAGCGATGTGCTCGATACAATTTACCGCTTATCCTTTATTCTCGTTTCTTGTGAACTTGATATCCTTATTCAAATTTAGATTTGATATGTAAATTATCCATGCTCGTTTGATGTTTTGGTTGTGACTTGGAAGCATGTTTTTATTTGTTATCGCTTTCAGTCTATATTACCTTGTTACCCCGAGCATGAATCCCTTAATTGAGTTAAATTGACGGATGGTTAGTAGTGTTAGTGTCGTTAGTCGCACCTCGGGAGTCGGGGTGTGACAAAAGGTGATTGGCCAGTGATTTTGCCATGTATAGCTTCTCAATCTTCTTCCATACTGCCGCTGCACTCTCACATTTTGCAACTTCTCGAAGAACTTTGTCCCCCAAACAAAGAATGATCGCGCTGTGAGCTTTATTCATCATCTCTATTCACTTTGTCTTGTCTTCACCTTCCTTGATGAGGAGATCCTCTTTCAGAGCATCCATAAGACCTTGGTGCGTCAAGATCGCCTTCATTTGGATTCGCTAGAGACCAAAATCGTTTTGGCCAGTAAACTTGTCCGTTTCAAACTTTGTTGTTGCCATCTTCTCCAAATCCGATTACGTCTTCACTCTCCGTATCGATTTCTGCAACTCCGGTGAGTTTGCTTCTCGCGGACGGTGCCAATTGTAAGATTAATGGAAAATTAATCGCCAACTCAACTCAGCAATGAAACTAAAACTCAAACAATACAGAAATGATTTGCAGAACATTAAGAACTTGTAGAACCCCAAAATTTTGAGCCTAAAATTTTAATTTTCATTAAATTAAATAGAATAGAATAAGAATGAAAAAAAAATAGAATGGTCTCTCATTCCCAATAAGTTCTAAGATAGATTTTATTACAAATTATAAAATCTAAAAGTTTTGAAAGTTAAAGTTTATATTTCTCATGCATATGCATAAGCACGAACATTTCATATTATTCGTTCAATGTGAAATAATTGTTCTATGACATTATTAATTGATGTTGTGATTAATAAGAAATGATAATGTAAATTATTTAATTGTTTAGAGAATGCCTATAAAATTTTATATTCAATATTGGGCTCGTTGGAATCCAAATAATTAATTCTATTCATTTACTTATTCCAAAATACGATTCGACTAAAGGATGATATGTTACGAACTAAGAATAGAAACTATATATGAAAGAATATAATATATATATATATATATATATATATATATATATATATATATTGTGAGAGTATGGTATAAAATGGATTATTGGATTTATTATGAAATTAGATAACTAAGCAAGCATAAGAGACAAAAATAACTTAGCAAATTTAGAGATGGCAACCGATTATGTACAGGCATGGAGAAGAATGATTTACTTTGTAGAGCAGATTTTTGGGTAATGAGGAGAATATATTTTAAAATCTTACTTTTGAGATGTTTTAGGCAGATTGTAATCTTATTTTATGATAAAAAAATGCACAAAGTTCACCCCTACTTCCCCTAAACCTATCGCCACCATTTTCATCCAATCCTAGTTGCTGCTTCATAACCATTAAACTTATATCCTCTAAAAAAAGAAAACGCAGCAACAATACCACTCCATCTCCACTATAAATTAACTTCCTCTCAGCCTCATTCTCATTAAGCAACTCGTTCACTCACCACCTCTTCACTCTTTGCACTCATCCCTCCTTTGCTGCCACCATTCCCTCACCTTCACAACCTTACTGCCATCGTTGGAACTCCTTCAAAGAGGCGAAACAGCAGCAGGCCAGCAGCTTGTGAGGTTGGGAGTGATAGAAGCTCGAGCGAAAGGACACAAGTGAGAGAAAGTTTAAGAGAGAGTGAGGTAGATGGCTTAACCTCCTTTCACTTTCTGTTTTTATGATTCTTTTGAGCATGAATCTATTAGATATGAATTTTAGGGAGTGTAGAGGAATGATGCTGGGTTTGGGACGTGAGAAAAGTCGAGAGGGATAGGGCCCTTGGCCCACTCACACATGCATATGGTTTATATCGTTGGTGTAGTTGTTGTCTTCCTTGATATAACATATAAGAAGATGCTTGAATGTTGATTGTGAGGGAACTAGACTCCCATGTTTTCTATTATATGCAATCTGCCTCATATATGATCTTGGCAAAGATTAGTTTAGATTCTAAGCATGAACAAGCTAGAACACTAAGAACTATAATTTTCGGATTTTGCTTCTTTTATGCACTGCATGGAGTCAGTTTTGAGTGTAATACTCCGGATATTTTCTTCCGACGAGAAATAAAATTTTAATTATTAATTAAGGCTTTGCACGCCTAAGTTAAGGAAATTCGATTCTAAGATTAACGATGAAATCTATTTCTGAAAATAAATTCCAGAAGTCGGTCGAACGACTACTGTATTAGGGTTTTTGCGTCCGATAGAATTTTCGTCCGAACGAGATATTTCCGTCAAATAAAACACACCCAAACCGCCACCTACTTAGGTGAGTCATCACCTTTGGATATTTATCACCTTTATGCAATAGTATAAGCCTTGTCATCCTCCCTCTCTCTCAACACATATTACCGCCCCCCCCCATTCTTCTCTCTCATTTCTCTCTCAAATCCTCCATTAAAGTCATCTCTTTCAAGCTTTCCAAGATCAACAAGTCATCCGTCTACCGATTGATTTCATTTCCGAGTTCATATTTCGCAAGGTAGGAGTTTCTTCTACGTTATGAACCGAAAAAAATCTTGAATCCATCAACTTTCATTTTTTTCGAAACATATAGGATAAGAAGCATGATGATTCTTGTTTAATACATGTTGTTAGATGTTTAGGAATGGAGTTTATGGATTGAATCATGTAGAAATCACCCCCCTTGAATATTTGATCAATACCGAAATTTTAAGAGGATTTAGGGGTTTTTGCTAGCTCGATTTTCTTGATGTTTAATTGATGGATTAGTATTCTATACGATGTTAGATGACTATATGAATTAAATTAGAATTTTCTAAAAATAAAAGTAGAAATGTAAGAGAAGAACAAGTGAAGTTTTGATGAAGAAGATGTTATGTTTTTCATGAATGGTTAATGGAAATGAGATTTAGTATGTATGTAGATGGTTATATAATTTATTGAGATTTTTCTAAAAATAAAACGAAAAACGTAAGAGACGGAAACTCGTCGATAAGTTGAAGCTCGTTAATGTTTTGAGAATATGGTTTGCATATTAGTGATGCTAGATAGATGATGATCGATGTTGTAAAATTTGAACGAAATCGGAGAACGTAGGATTTTTGCTAAGAGACGAGCAATCGTCGATAAGTCAAGAATAGATAATGATTTAGGTTCGTGATTCGAACCTATGATAATCTTGTTAGTTAATGTTCGTAACCGTAAAATTTGAACGAATTCTAAGAAGGTTCGAATTTTGATAAGAGACGGAGAATCGAGATTAAAAGCCGATAGAAAAGTCGAGTAAGGAAAATCTTTTTGATATTAATGATTGTTGTCATGTGACGAACGATATTGTAGTTGACGACATTTCCATCCGAGTTACGAGATAATAAGAGTTTTAGTTAATAAACGAGAAGTTGTGGAATGAAATAGAATTTGAAATTTGATTTTGGTATAGTAATTAGTTAGTTGAAAATGACGAGAAAATGCTCGTCGTTTGTTTAATCAAAAGACGTGAATGTGAACCCGATTAAGGGATATTGCATGTTGACTGCAGTGAGATGAAATTTTCGTGAAAATAAAAGTGGAATAGCATTAATCGAACCTAGGGAATCGTACGTCGAGTGTTGTCGAGCATTAGGGTTTCGCGCGACTGTTTTGCGACGTTTTACAGAAACTGTCATAACTTCTAGCTCGCTTAACGAAATCGAGATCCGCAAATTGGAGAGTAATCTTGACACTTGTGGCGTTCTATTGGTATAAAAATAATCCCCTGTTTTATAGTACTCTGTTCTTTGAGAACTCCAGAACTACTGTATTGTGCAGTAAGTTTCCAAAACTTAATTTCTTAAGTTGAATCCTTTTCAACTTCGTTCCTTGTGAACTTTTAAGTCTTTATAAGTTATCGACATCCATTATCTACTGACCTAAGTGTCGAGTAATGAGCCGAGTCAGTTTGTAGACGAGAATTGATTGAAGTCTCGTTTATTCGTTAATCAAAAGAAAGTAGTAAAGTGCAAAGGCCTAAAAGTCTAAAACGAATTCAATTTCTTTTCTTTAATCGTCTTGATCGATTACTAAAATTTGAATATTTGCGATAAAAGAAGGAAGTCGGAGTTGAAGACAGAATGGAAGACCGAAGGTTAAAGTTTGTTCTGTAAACGATTGAGGTGGGCTTTTCTATATACGAAATAAAATGAGCGATGCTCGAAAATCTTTATTTACAGCTTTGATAACTGTGTTTTCAAAGTGATTATCAGGGCATAAATGATTTTGAATTATGTGAATTCTATTATGCCTATCTGATGTTGGTTCGCCAACCAGTTAACGATCGGATTCTGAGTTAACCCACATTGTGTTATCCAGAATTAGTGTACACGGTAGCCGGTGTGCGTAGTACTCTGTTGAGGGGTAGCCAACCACGGTAAGGAGCGTGCGCGGAAGAAGGCCTTCTTCCCCGGCGTTTTAAAACAGATTTTGAGCTAATATGAGTGATTCATTGAATGAGAAGGAAAATGTTTAGTAGGCACGGGTATTTGACGAAAAACCCCGATGCGCTACCTTTTAAGATGCCTGATTAATCTATACTTATGGTATGTTTTCGGCAACGTGCCCACTAAGTGCTTTATGTACTTAGCCCTGCATATATTTTATAAATGTGCAGGTTGAGTGACGGGAGCGGCGGAGGTTGAGTAAGAGTTGTTTATAGAAAGAGGATCAGTGTCTCAGTTTCACGTTTTCCGCTGCAAACTAGTTCTTTCGTTATGTATAAATCTTTTCTTTGGTTTAAGTCTCGTACCATAAACCGAATTTACTTTGAATCAACTCTGTCGAGCGATCCTTCGAGATCGACTCTCTTTTATCCAATGAAGTCAAGTTCATAGCAATTATATTGTTTATAAATGTCAGTTTATTCAGTAATTCCCCTTTCTTTCCCGCCTTTTTAATCCAACCCCTAGTCGCACCCCGGCTTGGCTGTCCCTCGGGATTTGGGGCTGTGACAGAGTGGTATCAGAGCGATCGTTTCTGCTATGCATATAAATTTCTTTCAAGTAGTAAGATAGAGTATTTGTATATACTCTATACCCGAGTCTTCTTTCAAGTAAAGTTAAGTCGTAACACTAAGTTTAAGAGTGTAGACGACAACTCAACCTCCCGCTACGTCAACTCAACCAAAGAAGAAAAGTAAGGAAAGAATTTCAGAAGTATGATTTCTTTTAAAGAAATTTTTGATTAAAGTATGCAAGAAATTTTGATTAAGTATGAAAGTATGATGAGATTAAGTATGCCAAGTATGATTTGATTAAAGTATAAGAGTTATACTTTGTGATATTACGTGAACTATGTGAAAGCATGAATATTGTACTATGTGAAAATACGTGAAATTATTTGAGTTAAATTCTTTATTATTGAAAAGTATGTTGATAAGAGAACTTAGACCGTTGTTCTAAGATTTCTCCCGATTGTCTGAGAACTTAGACTGTTGCTCTAAGGATTCTTCCGATTCCCTAAAAACATAGACATTTTAAGAAGCGTTGGTTCCAAATGATTTCGAAAGAGGCGATCGGATCGGAAAGGACAGAATGAAGGGAATCAAAGCAAATAAACGAATATCACCTGCGTAAAGTGACATGAACATCAGACTCATTGGAGTCGACTTGTTCTTTTAAATGAAAGCCGTAAGAATTCCCTTTTGAGGAAATAAAATAAAGAATAAAAAGAAGAATAAGAACAAATAAGTTGATAAGTTAAAAGAAAGGAAAGAAATCGTTAAGAAATTTTCTTCGAGGAAGAAATAAAGTAAGAAAGTAAAAGAATAATAAGCAAAAGGATGAAAGTAAAATCGTGATTTTTTTTTATATGATTGTTTGGGTGCAATTTCTTGAAATTGCTAGATGAATAAGATAAGATGAGATTAAGTGGTTAAGTATTGCAATTTTGAATAATGGAGTATTCTAATTGTAAATTTAAGAATTTTCTTAAGATAAGTTATTATCCTACCAGTTACTGATCTGTATTTCTTAAAACCTTTGAGGATGGCTTCTAGTAGTGATATGACTCAGGAGAATCAATCCCCGCCACAACGTACTTGGGAAGATGAGATATTGGATGAGTATCGTGACTACAAGGCAGGCCCGAGTGATGACATTGGACAGATAGTTAGTAACTTTTCAGCAGTTTACTATGCAGCCCGACACAGTGTTACAGAGTGTCAGGCTATAGCAGACTTGATTGTTCGACTACCAGATAAGTGACGTGGATGGGCACATGATTTGTCTTGGTACTTCCTTGCACTGTTTGGTGATGACACTGAGCCGATAGGAGATTTCTCAGGATTCACTCTCGCCGTACACGAGCGTTTCCTTCAGAATAGATTCATAGTGTCAGTTCCAATTCAAGAGCACCACCCCTACCGTCATTTTTCAGAGCCAGAGCCAGAGTCTTTGAACATGGATCTGGAGATGGCCACACCGTTAGAGTTACCACTAGTCCTTTCATCCAGTGAGGAGTTAGTTCCAGAGACAGGATACCTGGAAACCGGCACGGAGCTTGCTACTATGATAGAATTTTCATTCCCATTTAGACCACTTGAGGAGATCTGTGCAGAGTTGGCGAGGGTCCGAGGAGAGTTTGAGGCAGGACCATCCAGGGTCCGTTCTACAAAGGAATACGAGTCTAGTTCACCTCCCGAGCACCTGCTGCCTCCAAAGAAGAGGACAGTAGAGACCAATTTGGACTACTTGGTTTCAGACTAGGGGAAAACAGTTTCAAACGTGCCTTCACCACCACCACTTACACTTTTGGACGACACTACTTTAAGGGTTGACGAGGCACTTCAGCTCGTCTTTGGTACAAATTCTGAGGAGGATCCGGACGAGGATCCGGAGGAGGACCCCGAGGAGTTTCAGGTTGTAGAGGGCAGTAATGACTCGACTGCATCTTGTTGAGCAGAGCGTCTTAGACGCGTAGTAGCAATAGAAGTTTCTTTTTATCTTGTAAATAGTCGGATCAGTAACCATCCTTTTGTAGTACTCTAAGCGGATACGAAGTTTTGAGATCGTTTTCGTTCTAGTACTTCTGATAAGTACAAGAGATGTAACTTGTTAGTGCACCCGATATATAGATAGGCAGTTAGCCTAGTTTAGACTGGTCATAGTCTAACTTTTTTGTATAAGTCCTCGTTGGAGGAAAAATTAATATTCTTTTTGACATGTATATAATATATATATGATGACCCGAGAGTGGGCTTAAATCTTTCGAAAGTTTCTTCTAAGTACGATTAGAAGAAAAAGTTTAGATGAATATTCTGGTTTAAACCGAGAAGTTAAAAGTTTAAAACAGTTAAGAATCGAAGCTATTTTTATCAGTTTTCTTTTCCATGAACTTGTCTAAGTCAGGAAAAAAAAAAGGGTTAGTAATAAAAGAAGGTTAAGTAAGTAAGTAAATGATTAAAAGTAAAAGTGCTAATGAGAATTTCTGTTTTCAATAGCTTCGAAATGCCACCAAGAGTAGTAAACCGAAGAGGACCTGGTAGACCTAGGGGACGTGGTAGACGTCAAGCTCGAGTTGAAAGAGAAGGGGAACAGGAGTATCATGAAACCCATCCACCACCATCACCATCTCCACCACCACCCTGTCGTGATATTGAGGACTTATTCCTCAAACGAAACCCATCTGTGTTTAAAAGAACCGGTAACCCAAGCGATGCTGCGCTTCGGGTGTGAACTATAGAGAAAATCTTTAAACTCCTCAAATGTACTGATAAGGAGCGTTTGTCGTGTGTCGCATTCCAGCTTTCCGGACCAGCTGACTACTGGTGGGAGGCTAGGCAGAAAGTTATACATGTGGAGCATCTGGCTCGTTTTACATGGGAAGAATTTAAGGAAGCATTGTACGATAAGGACGTACCTAAGACTTATAGAGCTCAGAAGGAGGCTGAGTTCTATAATTTAAAACAAGGAAAGATGACAGTAACCGAGTACGACGCCAAGTTCTATGAATTGTCAAGGTATGCACCTGCTCAGGTGGATACCGAAGAAAAGATAGCGAAGAAGTTCCGTGGGGGACTTAAGCATGAGCTAGGTGTAGCACTAGCCAGTCATGTAAGACTGAGCTACCCTGAGATACTAGGGCGAGCCCTAGAGATGGAGGTAGTAGAGCCCGATGAAAAGAAAGTCGTAACACCCACACTAGCCCCAACCCAGACTCAGAATCAAGACCATTCCAACAACAATAATAACAACTTTAAAGGAAAAAGGAAATGGGAAGGAGAAAACCAGGGAAGAAATCAGCATGGCTTTCAGCAGCCAAATCAGAATAATCAATCAAAGCAGGGGCAACAGACAAACAATAACCAAAGAAAGGTTACCGTTCCTGTCTGTCCTAAGTGTAATAAAATGCACTACGGTGTCTGTCAAGCAAACTCTGGTGTTTGCTTTAAATGTGGACAGAAAGGACACGTGAAAAGAAATTGCCAAAAACCGATGCAACCAGTAGGATCAAATCAGTATGGTCAGCCCCAACCTTTGAGGGCAATTCAGGCACAGCCGCTGCAGCAGTATCAACAGCAACGGAGTGCAAGGGCATTCATGATTAGGCGAGAGAAGCGCAATAAGGGCAAAGGAAATTAGGCAGGTATTGGACTAACCTCTTTATTACCTTGTCATAATTTTGCCTCATACCAAAGTTTTATATTCGTTCGTTTCTAGTGCCTGTTAACACTATAGAAGTAAAACTAGAGCGCGCCAATCATGAAATAAGAATAACCACGCCTTAGAAGAAATTATTGTCACCTCCTTAGTTTTTCTCGAATAGAGAATTTGACTTAGGATCTTTTTAAGATCATAGTGAGCAATCTGAACGAATGAAAATATTCGACATAGATAAAATCTATGGGATGGATTGATTATTTATTAACTGCGTCATTTTATATGGAGCATGCGCCGAGAGAACTAGAAGAGCTTAAGATCCAGCTGCAAGAATTATTAGACCTTGGATTCATTAGACCGAGTGTTTCACCTTGGGGAGCACCAGTTTTACTCGTCAGAAAGAAGGATGGTTCTATGAGAATGTGCATAGACTATCGAGAGCTAAATAAGATCACCCTTAAGAATAAGTATCCTTTGCCAAGAATAGAAGACCTCTTTGATCAGCTTAAGGGCGCATGAGTCTTTTCAAAAATAGATTTAAGATATGGGTATCATCAATTGAAAATCAAACCCGAGGATATACCTAAAAAAAAAAAACTGCATTTCGAACCAGATCTGGCCATTACGAATTCCTAAGTTATGCCATTTAGTTTAACTAACGCCCCGCAATATTCATGGATCTCATGAATCGAATTTTTTTTTCACCCATACTTAGACAAATTCGTCTTAGTATTCATCGAAGACATTCTCATTTACTCCAAGAATGAGGAAAAACATAAGGAACACTTGAGAATAGTTTAGAAACGCTTAGAGCCGAGAAGCTTTACGCCAAATTCAGTAAGTGCAAGTTTTGGCTGAAGGAAGTAATGTTCCTTGGACACATAGTATCAGCAGAAGGTATCAAGGTAGATCCTGCCAAGGTAGAGGCAGTACGCGACTGGAAATCACCGACAAGTCCGCAAGACTTAGAACTAGCAGCCGTTGTGCTTCACGACAACTTCGACCTCATGAAGTTGAATACCCAACCCATGACTTAGAACTAGCAGCCGTTGTGCATGTGCTGAAGATTTGGAGACACCATCTCTATGGTGTTAGGGTTGAGATTTTTACGGACCATAAGAGTTTGAAGTACTTTTTCGAGCAAAAGGAATTGAACATGAGACAAAGATGATGGCTCGAATTAGTCAAGAATTATGATTGCGGAATCAACTATCATCCAGAAAAAAAACAAACGTGGTAGCCAACGCGCTGAGTCGCAAGACTCCAACCAAGTTAGGATGTCTCTTTGTTGATAAATGAACTCTGGTACGAGAATTTGAGGAAATGGACTTAGAAGTGCTCGATGCACTTGAAACAATAACAAACCATATAGTAGCACTAGTAACTACACCAGACTTACGAGAAAGAATCTTTAGTGCCCAGAGAAAGGACGAGTCGATCAAAAAGCTTCAGCTTAAGATAAAAACGGATAAACTAGACGGTTATTTCAAAGCACTAGATCATGCAATTTTATTTAAAGGTAGACCTTATATCCCTAATAACGACAAATTGAAAATGATTTCATGAGTAAGGCTCATGATACACCATATACAGCATACCCAGAGAGTACGAAGATCTATCAAGACGTAAGAAAGAATTTCTAGTGGAACGGTTTGAAACGAGACGTTGCCTCGTTTGTAGAACGATGTTTGGGCTTGTCAACAAGTGAAAGTTTTACGCCAATAACCGCAAGGGATGTTGTGACTATTAAATATTTTAATATGGAAGTGTAACGTTCGATAGAGATGCCAAATCCATTTCGAGATTTTGGATCATTATGCAGAAGGAGTTAGGTACCAAACTAAACTTTAATACCGCTTTTCACCCCTAGACGGATGGATAATCCGAGAAAACGATTCAGATACTCGTTTTTATGCTAAGAACGGTAGTATTGGATCTAAATAAGAATTGGAAAAAGATTTTGCCATTAATTAACTATGCGTACGACAATAGTTATCAGACTATGATAAGTATTGGGCTTTACGAGGCCTTGTATAGGAAGAAGTTTAGAATACTGCCTTATTGAAATAAGGTTGGTGAAAAAAAGAATCTAGGACCAGATAAGGTCAGTAAAATGATCGAGATCATTCGATAGATTTGAGTCTGAATGAAAGAAGTTTAGAGAAGACGAAAGTCTTATGTTATTTATGCCGATCAGAACTTAATTTCGAAAAGGGAGATAAAGTTTTCTTAAGATTTCTCCGTTGAAGAGAATCATTAGATTCGTGTCAAGAGTAGGCTTAGACAAAGATTTTTATGATTTCTAGATATCTTGAAAAAAATAGTTTTAATGTGTATAGATTGGCCGTGTCGCCAAGTCTATGAAATGTTTATTATATTTGCGTATCTCGTTGAGAAAGTACGTGTTCGTTTCTAAACACGTGATCTATCAGCAAGACATAGTTCTTGATTCCCGATTTAAGTTATAAATTATGATGAAAGACCGCAATCGATCTTGGATCGAAAAGTGCGAGAGTTAAAAAAGTAAATCAGTACAGTTAGTAAAAATATTATAGAATCACCACGGGCAAGAAAAAGCCACGTGAGAACTCGAAGAAAAGATGGGGAAGAAGTACCCCGGACAGTTTGAAGAAGATATGCAAATTTCGGGACGAAATTTCTTGTTAGAGGGGTAGGATGTAATACCCCGGATATTTTCTTCCGACGAGAAATAAAATTTTAATTATTAATTAAGGTTTTGCACGCCTAAGTTAAGGAAATTCGATTCTAAGATTAACGGTGAAATACGTTTCTGAAAATAAATTCCAGAAGTCGGTCGAATGACTACTGTATTAGGGTTTTCGCGTCCGATAGAATTTTCGTCCGAAAACTCAGATTGAAAAACCGTCAGAATTTACATTCACTTTTTCTTCGATACGAGTTCACCGGAGAAAGTCAGTTTTTATGATTTCTCCAGAAGAATTTTAGACTGTCTTATCCCGACTTTTTATCGGATTTTAAAAAACGAATTAGGTTTTCCGAGTATGTGATTTATATCTAATCTAACGGTCGAATTAGATTTCGTCGAATACGTAACCGAATAAGAAATTATTTCTCGACTTTTATAACGTCGTTCTAGACCCGGAAACGAGATATTTCCGTCAAATAAAACACACCCAAACCGCCACCTACCTAGGTGAGTCATCACCTTTGGATATTTATCATCTTTATGCAATAGTATAAGCCTTGTCATCCTCCCTCTCTCTCAACACATATTACCGCCCCCCCCCCCCCCATTCGTCTCTCTCATTTCTCTCTCAAATCCTCCATTGAAGTCATCTCCTTCAAGCTTTCCAAGATCAACAAGTCATCCGTCTACCGATTGATTTCATTTCCGAGTTCATATTTCGCAAGGAAGGAGTTTCTTCTACGTTGTGAACCGAACAAAATCTTGAATCCATCAACTTTCATTTTTTTCGAAACATATAGGATGAAGAAGCATGATGATTCTTGTTTAATACATGTTGTTAGATGTTTAGGAATGGAGTTTATGGATTGAATCATGTAGAAATCACCCCCTAGAATATTTGATCAATACCGAAATTTTAAGAGGATTTAGGGGTTTTTGCTAGCTCGATTTTCTTGATGTTTAATTGATGGATTAGTGTTCTATATGATGTTAGATGACTACATGAATTAAATTAGAATTTTCTAAAAATAAAAGTAGAAATGTAAGAGAAGAACAAGTGAAGTTTTGATGAAGAAGATGTTATGTTTTTCATGAATGGTTAATGGAAATGAGATGTAGTATGTATGTAGATGGTTATATAATTTATTGAGATTTTTCTAAAAATAAAACGAAAAACGTAAGAGACGGAAACTCGTCGATAAGTTGAAGCTCGTTAATGTTTTGAGAATATGGTTTGTATATTAGTGATGCTAGATAGATGATGATCGATGTTGTAAAATTTGAACGAAATCAGAGAACGTAGGATTTTTGCTAAGAGACGAGCAATCGTCGATAAGTCGAGAATAGATAATGATTTAGGTTTGTGATTCGAACCTATGATAATCTTGTTAGTTAATGTTCGTAACCGTAAAATTTGAACGAATTCTAAGAAGGTTCGAATTTTGATAAGAGATGGAGAATCGAGATTAAAAGCCGATAGAAAAGTCGAGTAAGGAAAATCTTTTTGATATTAATGATTGTTGTCATGTGACGAACGATATTGTAGTTGACGACATTTCCATCCGAGTTGTAATACCCCGATATTTTTCTTCTGTCGTTAAAAATGAAAGTTAATAATAATTATGGCTTTGCACGCCTAAGATCATGAAATTAAATTCTAAGACTAACGGTGAAATCCGTTTCCGAAAATAAATTACGGAAGTCAGTCAGATGATTACTGTATTAGGGTTTTTGCGTACGAAAAACTTTTGAGTTCTAGAACTCAGTTCGAAAAACCGTCGAACTTTACATTCACTTTTTCTTCGAGACGATTGAGTTAGGAAAAATCGTTTTTATTATTTTTTCGGACGGAATTCGGATTGTGATGTCCCGAGATTTTGTCGGATTTTAGGGATTTAAATATACTTTCCGAGTATGTTAAATATTTCGGATTTAACGGTCGAATTAGATTTTGACGAAAAACGTAACTGATTACGTTTTCAATTCTCGATTTTTATAACGTTGTAACGAGCCGGAAAAATGCGATTTTGGAATAAAAATCCCCTCTCTTGACCGACCTCCCTCACACACAACCATAGGATATTTCAATTTTATACTATATTAACTTTATGACTCATAGTTTCTAATTCTTTATAACTAAAAATCTACCACATTAGTCATCACTTTTCTTTCTCCCTCTCTCCCTCAATACCGTCCATCTCTCTCTATCCAAGAACTCCATTAACACTTTTCAAGTTCTTCAAGTTCTTGCAAGAGGAATTCTCCATAGATCAATCATCAACCATCAACCTTCATTTCTAATTACATAAATATTCAAGGTAAATTCATGAGCTACACATCTATCCAATTGGAATTCATTTTCTTCAATTTTTGTTAAGAACCGATTTCTAGTAGAAGAATTAGAATGATTCAAGCTTTAATTCTTGTAATTAGATGTGTTAGTAATTGATTCTAGGGTTAATTGAAGAGAAAAATCAAAAACCCTAATTCTAGTAGTGGACCGAAAATTAGGGCTTTTATAGTAGGATGTTATATTCTTTAATTAATTGGATAATTAGGCTTAGAAATGGTTTAATTGATGATTGATGCAAAGAAATTTCGATTGCCCTAACAATCTAGTGAGGATCGATTTTTAGGGGTTAGGGTTACAAATTGAAATTCAAATTAATGAGGTAGAAGTGTTAAGTCTTGAATAATACATGTTGTTGTGTGTTTAGAAATGGATTATTGGATTGAATTAATGAAGAAAATCACTCCCCCTAATTAATTGACAAAACCGAAAATGATTAAGAAATTGGAGGTTTAATGTGGTTTGATCTTATTAAGGATTTAATGATAGATTAAGGTTCTATATGATGTTAGATGATGTCATGAATTAATTTGGAATTTTCTAAAAATAAAATAAAAAATGTAAGAGACGAAGAATTGGAAATAAGTCGAGATTAGGTAATGATTTGAGGCTATGATTTACGTATTAATGATTCTAGATAGATGATGAATAATATTGTACAATTTGGTCGAATTTTAATAATGTTGGAAATTTCATAAGAGGCGAAGAATCGAACCTAAGTAAAGATAGAAAAGTTGAATGAGGTTTCTAATTAGATATTAATGATAGATAATGATAAGTGAACAAGTTTGTAGTTGACGACATGTCCATCCGAGTTATGAAAAGATGGGTTATAGTTGTAAACGAGAAGTAGAGACGAGAAGTTTGATTTGTTTTGGTATAGTATTTGTGTAGTTTGAAAGACGTAGACTTAATCGTCGTATTTGAGATCGAGAAATGAAAAGGAGTTTATCACGTACGAAGATACGTGTTGACTGCCTTGAGGTGTAATTTTCGTGAGAATTTAGGTAAGATAACATAAAACGAACCTAGAAATCCGTGCGTCGATGTTTATCGAGCATTAGGGTTTCACTCTGCAGTTTTGCGATCCATCACGGAAACTGCCATATCTCCTAGCTCGTTTATCGGAATTGAGATCCGTAAATTGGAGAGTAAACTAGACTTCCGTGGCTTTCATTCGGTACAGAGTACCTCCCTTGTTTCAGATTACTCTGTTCTGGGCAGTCTCCAGAACTTTTGTTTTGTGCAGTGAATCTTTAAAACCTAGTTTCTTAAGTTGAAACCTTTTCAACTTGATTCCTTTCAATCTTTTAAGTCGTTTCAAGTTATCGACTACTTCTTACTACTGAACTAAGTGTCAATTCCGGAGCCGAATGAGTGCTAAACGAGATGTGTTCATATCTCGTTTCTTTTTAACTAAAAGAGTTTAGTTTAGCGTGCAAATGCTTAAAAGTCTAAAAGACTAAAACCTAATTCGAATTTCCGTATTCGTTTATCGTTTACGATCGAGTTTTAAAGTATGATTATTTACGATGAAGGAGGAAGTCAGCACAAGGACAGGACGGAAGATTGAAGAACGGAAGCTCGTATAATAGTTCTGTAAATTCAAGGTGGGCTTTTATATATGAAACAAAATGAGCAATGCTCGAAAACCTTTCTTTATCGCTTTGATAATCGTGTTTTCAAAGTGATAATCATGGCATGAACTATTTGTTTTATGTGAGTTCTCTTGTACTTTATGAGTTAGCCAAAAGGGGTTAACTAAACGATCGGACTTTGAGTTAGTCAAAAGAGACTTTCCAAAGTTTAGTGTACACTGTAGCCTGTGGTGTATATGGTATCCTGTTGAGGGGTAGCCAGCCACGGTGATAATGAATGGTCAAGATTGAACGTAACATCTATGAAAAATGCTTGCAAGCTAAGTTATGAAAATGAGAAAGAAAATGTTTAGTAGACACGGGAATTTATTGAAAAACCCTGATGTGCTACTGTAATGAAATGCCTGATTATCTTTACTTATGATTATGTTTCTGGCAATGTGTCCACTAAGTACTATTGTACTTAGCCCTGCATATGTTTTCTAAATGTCTAGGTTGAAGCGACGGAAGCGGCGAGGGTTGAGTTAAAGTTGTCAATAGGAGAAGACTTTAATATGTAGTTCACATTTCCGCTGCTAAACTCTAGACGTTTTTAAGTTATGTTGTAGAACACTTTTTGGTTTAAGTACTGTATTATAACTTAGTTCCTTTGGAGAATAATGTCGAGTAATCTGTCGAGATTAACTCTTTCCTTTTGTTAATAAAGTCTTGTACATAGAAGATAAGCTGTTATTTAAGTCTCTTATTTGTTTATTTCCCTTTCTTCCCCGCTTCTTTAATCCAATCTCAGTCGCACCTCGGCTTCTGCCGTCCCTCGAGATTTGGGGCCGTGACAGAGTGGTATTAGAACAATTATTTCTGCTCTGTATACAAACCTTCCTTCGAGTTGTAAGATAGAGTATTTGTATATACTCTATGCCGAGTCTTCTTTCAAGTAAAGTTAGATCATAACACTAAGATTAAGAGTGTAGATGACAACTCAACCTCCCGCTACGTCGAATCAACAAAGGAAAGAAAAGAAAGAAAGGAAAGAAAGGAAAGAGTTTCAGAAGTGATTTCTTCTTAAGAAAGTTTTTGAATAAGTATTCAATAAGTTAAAAATGACAATGGTGTCAAGAATGAAATTTGAAAGTATAAGAAATATACTTAGTTTCTGTTATGTGGATTATGTGAAATTATTTGCGCAATAATTTCTTTTATTTGAAAAGTTTGATGGCACGAGAATCTAAATTGATTCTAGGGATTTTTCCCGGTTCGCTAAGAACATAGACTTGAAACCTAAGGTCTTTCTGATTCCTCAAGAACTTAGACGTTTTAAGAACGTTAATTCAAATGATTTCGAAAGGAGATCGTGAAATGGGAAGAACTTTTGTAGATGAATGTCACGTGCGTATAGTGACATGAACAAAGACTCAGCAGAGTCAATTTTTGTTTTTGTAATTAAAAAAAACTATAAGAATTTTCTTTCGAGGAAATAAGATAAATAATGATAAGGTACGTTAATTCTGTACCAAGTAAACGAAAGAAACAAACAGACATTTGAGAAGCGTTGGCTTCGAAATAAGAAAGAAATGATTGGGTCAAGGAGGACAGAATAAAGGGGATCAAATTAAAAGAAAGAAATAAATGTTACTTCCGTAAATGTAACATGAACGAAGTCATTTTCAGTTGGAGTTCGCCTCGCTCGAACTTCAAGAAGAGATTTGTTATAATTACTAAGAATCAAGTACGAATCTTAGTTAATTTCCAATGATCGCTTGATCCTGACGACGACTAGAACTTTGGTTCTAAAGTTATTTTCCAGTTATAATTCCTTTTCTTTGGAATTTATTTCATAATTCGTAATTGAATGAAGAATACGACGAGTAAGAGATTCAAGTGTCGAGAAGGACAAAATCTTTTGTAAACGGATGTTACTTTTGAATAAGTAACATGAACAAAGTAGACGTACTTTATTTTAATTAAGTAAGAATCGTTAAGAAATTTTCCTTAAGGAAGAAATAAGGAAAGAAAGTAATAAAGAATAAAGAAAGAAAGTTTATAAGGAAATAAAGTAAGAAAGTAAATGAATAATAAGATAAAGGATGGAAATAAAATCTTTAAATTTTATTTCTATATATTGCTTGAGTGCAATTTCTTGAATTGCTAGATGTTTAAGATAAGTGGTTGTTTAAGTGGTGATATTACAATTGAATAAGGAATATTCATTTTGTAATTTAAGTATTTCTTAAGATAAGTTATTTTCCCCTACCTGTTACTGATCCGTGTTTCTTTAAAACTTTTGTAGGATGGCTAGGACACGCGTTACAGCTCGGAAGAGCCAGCCTTTGCCCGTGTGCGAGCGTACCATAGTAGATATGATACAGGATGAGTATCATGATTTCGAGGCAGACCCGGATGAGGAGGACATCGAGCAGATAGTGAGTAACTTCTCATCGGTTTACCATACAGCACGACACTTCATCTCAGAAAGTCAGGCTATATCCGATTTGATTGTGCATCTACCGGACGAGTGGCGCGGTTGGGCGCACGGCGTGGCATGGTATTTCCTTGGAGTTTTCGACGACGACACGAGCCGACGGGCAACTACTCGGGATTCGCTCTAACTATACACGAGCGTTTCTTTGACAGCAGGTTCATGGTGCCAGTCCCTTTTGAGCCACATCTTCCTTACCGTCACTTCCCAGCAGATACCGAGCCAGAGCATTTAGACTTGGACCCGGAGATGGCCGCATTGTTGGAGATACCGCCAGATTTTGTACCTAGTGAGGAGTCAGACTCGGAGGCAGAGCATTTAGAGGAGGACGAGGAGTCTGCAGCTGTACCAGAGTTACCACTTCCACATAGACCACTTGAGGAGTTGATTCCCGGACCAGGACTCATAGAGATTGACGCAGAGACAGCTGCCATGTTAGGGTTATCTACTCCTTTTATACCCGAGCCTAGTGTGAGAGTTCGGGGACCATTTGAGACAGGACCGTTTAAGATAGGGTCAGGGTACCGGGAGATAGACGCGGAGCTTGCCGCCATGCTAGAGCTACCATCTCCATCGACACCGCTTGAGGAGATTTGCGCAAAGTGGGAGATAGTCAGAGGACAGTTAGAGGCAGGACCATCCAGAGTCCGTTCTAGGGAGGAGTACGAGTCCGGTTCCATTCCATAGCACCTTCTTCCCCTGAAGAAGCGTGTAGTAGAGATCGGTGATGATTATCTTGTTTCATACTCAGAGGAGACAGTTTCGGAGGCACCATCACCACACCCACTTACACTTTTTGACGGCTCTACTCTGAGGGAGGACGAGGCACCCTAGCTCGTCTTTGGTTCAGAGTCAGAGGAGGAAGATCCGGACGAGGATCCGGAGGAGGACCCGGAGAAGGACTCTGAGGGTTTACAGGTGTCACAGCCCAAATTCCGGTGTGTAGGAACGACCAGACTCCATTGGAGTGTGAAGGTGAAACCATCAAATAAACATCTTACTTTTGTTACAACTCACTCAAGATGTGACCAACTCTATTTACCAATTCTGAATGAATTGAGAATAAGAAACCATAAATCAAAAACTCAACTTGACAATGAATCAATAAGGAAATAAGGTATGAAAGCAACGACGAATAAGAACATGCTCTCAACCGATTCCAACAACAAACGGCATATTTAATTTACAACGATTTCTCAAAAATAGCGTTAAGTATTTTGACTTCACGTCATTCAAAATAATAAGCAAACGAAATTAAGGTACTATTTTGACTCGGGCAGACTGCTCATTGTAGCATCAACATAATGAAGTATTCAAAAATATAGACACAATCCAGCGGAAGACATCTTTGCTCTCGACAATTACATGTATGAAGACATGTAATCACCGACTGAACTCACAACAGAAAATACACCACCAAGATCATCCGCACCATCCTCATCTACAGCTAACCTGCACGTTTAGAAATACATGCAGGATTGATTACTTTGTACTCAGTGAACACAATGCCAAAACAATTGAAACTCTGCTCATTAGAGCTATATGATTGAAATACTTGCCTCATTTGCTGCATCACAAGGGCTAAATATATAATCGTTCAAAAACATCTTACCACTTGTGACAGCCATAAAATCATTTTCATCTTTATGAAATCGACTGCAGTCATTTTTATACTCAAGTATGAATTAATCTACAACTCATCTTTCTGTTGTGTCGAGAAATAGGCCTCCTTCTCAAACACCGTAACTGGCTAAACCGTAGTAAAGCTCACAGTTACCTTAATACAATGCATGCATCGGTCCCGCATAAACAGGACTTTTATCTCGTGCGTCCACAGGACTTTTAATAATTAACATTTAGATGATTGCATACCATAACATTTAAAACATTTAGGCAAGTCAATCAATTTGAAAAGCGCACATAATATATAAGTAGTAATCGCATTCATTATTTGGTTTTAGTTCAGAAAGTCCACCTTGCTTTGGGTATATTGAAGTCGATGTTGCTTACTTTACGCTTTCCCGACTATTTCGCAGTCCCGCTCGGCCCTTCAATAATAACATTGATTAAAAAAATCGAGCTTAACTTACTCGAAAAACGTATAATAGACTTAGGGCTCGGCTGAAAGACTTCTACTTGACTCGGGTTTTTCCTTAACTCAACTAAACTTCTCTATATCGATAACTTTCTCGATTTCTCATTTTTGAATCATCGTCTTTACTTGGTTTCTAATAACTTCTCAAACTTCACGAAAATTGATAAGTTACTATTTAACTCGTCTTGACTTCTTATAACTCGAGTTATATGATTTCGTCAAATCATAACATCAAAACTCAACTAATATCGTCATACATCATTCATACACAATTCAGTACTGATTTCAATAATCAAGCATTTACATTGGCAATCAAACATTTACTTAGAAAACAGGTACTCACATCATTACTCAAACATCGTCATCATACTCAAGTATCAATGTCAACATTCAATACTTACATCAAATAAACGATTAACTTTTCTCAAATAATTAGGTTATTATCATCATACTTAATCATATAATCGCAATCAACTATCGAGATTTTAGAAATACGTCATATCTTAAACACAATAACTCATACCTCAGACATTTTCATATATTAATGAATTATCACTCGACTTTTAACTTCTATAATCTCATAACTTCAAATTTTAATGAAAATCATTTCATTAAATTCATATAATAATAATCATTTTGAATTAAATACTCAAAATTCTACTTCGTATTTATTGACTAAAAAATACGCCATTCTTCTCTCAAAATGCGTATTCATATACGTCATTATTTTCCTCAAAATACGTACTCATGTATATAATCTCAACTAAATATTTAATAAAATAATTATTATTTTATCTTTTTCTATATTTAAAACTCAATTTTCGTCTTTATTTAAATAAAACTCGGTTTTTATTTCAAAATTTCATTACTCGATAACTTCTACGTCTTAACTCCTTTTTAAGTGATTTAAAAAGCAAACTTGCTTAATTTTACTTAAATGACATCATCAAATCACTTAACACATTATATAACATCAATAACTCATCATCAAAAATATTTTAAACTTAATTTCATCTTTTTCTCACATAATATATTTATTTTCTCGTTTTTCAAACTTCAATCATTTTTCCTTTACTCGATTAATACGTCGTCACATCAATCAAATATTCATAACATACTTAAGATCACACACATCACTTAAAATTCACATTAAATTTCATATTGCTCAAATATTTTCATTTTCCATGAAAATATTCTATTTAAAATAATTATTCTATTATTTAACTCTTATTTCTTTAATAATAATTCTTTTAACTTCTCGTTTGAAACAAACGAACTCAAATACGAATATCTTAACTCTTTAACTCATACTCATGACTTTTATCTCATATTATCTCATAGATAATTTCATTTTCTTTTATTTAAATTCTCCTTTATTTTCAAATAGATATTAATATTATTATTAATACTCTATTTCTCTTTTTAATGCTAACATCAAATCCACACTACATCTTTATTTATCATCATTCTAACATCATCATTAATCAAAGAAATATTTTTCCTTAGACTCATATTTTCTTTTATTTCTTTTTCTCATTATTCCTTTTTTAATATATATATTTATATATGTAATACCCCAGATTTTTCGTACAGTCTTAAAATTTTAAAGTTATTAATAAAAATTGCTTTGCACGCCTAAGTTTACGATTCTGAATTCTAAAACCAACGGTGAAATCCGTTTCCGAAAATAAATTACGGAAGTCAGTTAGATGACTAATGTATTTAGGATTATCACGTACAAAATCTTTTTAATTCTAGAACTCAGAACAGAAAACCGTCTGATTTTTACATTCACGAAATTGCGATACGAACTCGCCCGAGAAAGTTTGTTTTTTTTTTATTTTTCGGACGAAACTCGGACTGTGTCGTCCCGAGTTTTTGTCGGAATTAAGTTTTTAAATATTACTTTCCGAATAAGTTAAATACGTTAGAATTTTTGGTCGAATCGGAATTTGACGATTTTGTGTCGAGCTACGTTTTTCGTTGTTCGATTTCCGTAACGTTGTATCGCGCCGGAAAAGCGCGTAATTTCTTCTTTTTCTCCCCTCAATGCCGACTTCACCCTCTCTCACTAAGCTAGATATTTCATTTTATATAGTATCAAGTCATGACTCACCATATATATATTTACTTAACTTTACACCTTAACCTACATAATAACATAATTAAGTCATCTCCCTCACTTACCTCTCCCTCATTTTCGAAACACACACACATACAATATCTCTCTCTTTGTTCTTCTTTTCACCATTGAAGAACCTCAAGTTCTTGGACAAGAAATTCCACAAGTGCATAATCCAACCATCGAATCCTATTTCTTCCTTTAGTAAAGTTCAAAGTATTCATCTCCTCTCTAATCCTATCCAATTGGATTCCATTTCTTTTAATTTTCTCTTGTGGATCGATTTTTATGGATGATGGGAATTAGATGGTTTGATCTCTAATTAGAGTAATTAGGTGTATTAGTTATGGATCTATGATTAAAATTGAAAGAAATCCAAGAACCCTAAAACCTACACAATACCGAAAATTGGGGCTTTGGGGTAGGATAATTTGATTCTTCAATTGATGGTATAATATTGCTTAGAGTGGTTTAATTAGTGATTAAAACAAAAAGAAATCGAAACCCCTATGATTATAAGTGAGAATCGAGTTTAGACTTAGGGTTTGAGGATGGTTTTTCAAATTAGTGATGTAATGGTATTGATAATTGGTTAATTGATGATATAGTAGTATGATAAATGGATTAATGAGGTTATTTGATGAAGAAAATCACCCCCTTAATTATTATGTTATTACCGAAAAAATTGTGAGAATTGGGTGATTTCATGTAGCTTGTTTTTATTGATGATTTGTTGATGGATTAAGGTTCTAGGTAATGATAGATAATGTTATGAATTTAATTGAAATTTTCTAAAAATATTAATGAAGTTATAAGAGACTAAGAATTGGATTTAAGTTGAGTTTAAGTAATGATATGAAGTGATGATGTATATAATAGTGAATCTCGTAAGATGTTGATTAATGTCGTAGAAAATGAACGGATTCCGATAACTTTTGAAATCTCGTAAGAGACGAACAAGTGGACGTAATTAATAATCGAGAAGTCGAGTAAGGATTCTAACTTGATAATAGTGTTTATAATGGACTAAGGAATGACTTTGTAGTTGACGACATGAGCATTCGGATTATTATAATATGAGTCGTAGTTATAGTCGAGAACTAGAAACGAGGAGTTGTTAACTTGATTTTGGTATAGTAAATGGTAGTTGAAATGACGAGGTTTGATCGTCGTAGTTCTCAACGAGTTTTGAAAAGGAGTCCTTCATGTACGAGAGTACGTGTTGACTGCCTTGAGAGTGAAGTTTCGTCCCGAAATTTGCATACCTTCTGCAAAAAGATGAGGATATCGCTCCTTCATATTCTCCTCGAGTTCCCACGTGGCTTCTTCTTGCCCGTGGTGGTTCCAAAGCACTTTAACAATTGGTATCGACTTGGTTCTTAATTCTTGAACTTTTCTATCCAGAATCGATATCGGCTTCTCTTCATAGCTTAGATCAGATTCAAGAACTACGTCTTGCTGACTAATAACGTGCTTAGGATCATAAACATATTTTCTCAACTGAGAAACGTGAAAAACATTATGAACGCCTCCTAGACTTGGCGGTAAGGCCAATCTATAAGCGACGGGTCCTATTCTCTCGAGGATTTCATAAGGTCCTATAAACCTAGGTCTTAGCTTACCCTTAACTCCGAACCTAAGGATTCCTTTGGTCGGGGATATCTTAAGAAAAACTTTATCTCCTATTTCAAACTCAAGGTTGGTTCGACGATCGTCGGCATAAGACATCTGTCGGCTCTGGGCCTCTTTCATTCTATCTAGAATCTGCCGAACTATCTCAATCATCTCATTTATCGCATCTGGGCCTAGGTTCTTTCTCTCACCTACGTCGTCCCAATAAAGCGGTGATCTACATTTTCTCCCATACAAGGCCTCAAACGGCGCCATTCCTATCGTGGCCTGATAGCTGTTGTTGTAAGCGAATTCGACTAAGTGTAGAATTTCTTCCCAATTCGCGCCTCGGTCCAAAACCACTGTCCTCAACATATCAACCAAAATCTGAATCGTTCTCTCTGACTGCCCATCTGTCTGTGGGTGAAATGCTGTACTGAAATTAAGCTCTGTTCCCAACTCTTTCTGCATCGTAATCCAAAATCTCGAGGTGAATTTGGCATCTCTATCTGATATTATAACCTTCGGTACTCCATGCAGACGTACAATCTCTCTGACATATAATTGAGCTAGTTTCTCTGATCCATATGTAATCTTAATCGGCAAGAAATGTGCTGACTTTGTAAGCCTATCTATTATCACCCAAATTGCGGTGTTTCTTCTTCTTAACTTAGGCAAGCCTGTGACAAAGTCCATAGCTATGCCTTCCCATTTCCAATCTGGGACATCCAACGGTTGTAGCAATCCATACGGTCGTCGGTGTAAAGCCTTAACTTGCTGACATGCTAGGCATCTTTCTACAAACGAGGCAACGTCTTGTTTCATTCCGTTCCACTAAAAGTTTCTTCTCAAATCTTGGTACATCTTCGTACTTCCTGGGTGTGCTGTGTAAGGCGTATCGTGAGCCTCACTCAAAATCTCGTTCTTCAAATCGCTGTCGTTGTCGGGAATACAAATCCTGCCTTAATAAAGTATTGTATTGTCTGGAGCTTCAGAATATCCTTCCGGCTTATCTGTCCTTATCCTTACTCGTAACTTTTCCATTGACTCATCTTTTCTTTGAGCACTGATGATCCTTTCTCTCAAATCTGGTGTAGCTTCTAATGCTGCTATCTGATTTGTTATCGTAGCTGGTGTGTCAAGCACTCTGATATCCATCTTCTCGAATTCTCGCACTAAAGTTCCTTCCTCTACAAAGAGGCATCCTAACTTCGTTGGAGCCTTGCGACTCAATGCGTCTGCTACCACATTAGCCTTTCCTGGATGGTAGTTAATTCCACAGTCATAATCTTTGACTAGTTCCAGCCATCTTCTTTGCCTCATATTCAGTTCCTTCTGCTCGAAAAAGTACTTCAGGCTCTTGTGATCGATGAATATTTCAACTCTTACACCATAGAGATGGTGTCTCCAAATCTTTAACGCATGCACTACGGCTGCGAGTTCTAAATCGTGGGTTGGGTACTCAACTTCGTGAGGTCGAAGTTGTCGTGAAGCATAAGCTATCACTCGTCCGTCTTGCATCAAGACACAACCTAATCCATTTTTCGATGCGTCAGTGTAAACCACATATTCTTTGTTCGTATTTGGAAGTGCTAGTACTGGCGCTGTAGTTAACTTCTCCTTAAGAGTTTGGAAACTCTTCTCACACTCATCCGTCCACTTAAACTTGGTATCCTTCCTGAGTAGCTGCATCATCGGGCGAGCGATCGTAGAGAATCCCTCGATAAACCTTCTGTAATAACCAGCTAATCCCAAGAAACTTCTGATCTCATTCTGACTCGTTGGCGACTTTCAGCTGTACACTGCTTCTACTTTGGCTGGATCCACCTTGATTCCTTATGCTGATACTATGTGCCCAAGGAACATAACTTCCTTCAGCCAAAATTCGCATTTACTGAATTTGGCGTAGAGTTTCTCAGTTCTTAGTGTTTCCAACACTATTCGTAGATGTTCCTCGTGCTTCTTTTCATTCTTAGAGTAAACGAGGATGTCGTCGATGAATACTAAAACAAATTTATCCAAGTAGGGGTGGAAGACTCTATTCATAAGGTCCATGAATACGGCTAGAGCGTTGGTTAAACCAAATGGCATTATTAAAAATTCGTAATGGCCATATTGGGTTCTAAAAGCGGTCTTCGGTACATCTTCGGGTTTGATCTTGAGCTGATGATACCCTGACCTCAAATCTATCTTGGAGAAGACTCCTGCACCCTTGAGCTGATCGAACAGATCCTCGATCCTTGGCAAAGGATATTTGTTCTTGAGCGTTATCTTGTTCAGTTCTCTGTAATCGATGCACATTCTCATCGATCCATCCTTTTTCCTAACAAAAAGCACGGGTGCTCCCCAAGGTGAGACGCTTGGCCTGATAATACCAAGATCTAGTAATTCTTGTAACTGGATTTTGAGCTCTTCCAGTTCCTTCGGTGCCATTCTATATAGGGCTTTAGATTTAGGAGCTGCTCCTGGTTCTAAATCGATTGTGAAGTCCACATGACGATCTGGTGGTAATCCCGGTAGCACTTCCGGAAAAACATCTTCATATTCATTTACGACTTTTACGTCCTGAATGGTCTTCTCGGCTCCTGGCTCTCCGACTAGGTACACAAGATAAGCTGTGGTACCTTTCTTTTTCATAAGTTTCGTGGCTTGAAGGGCTGATATAATCAGTACGCCTCTACCCATTGAAATTCCGTGAAATTCGGTCGGTTCTTTACCCGGTGGCTGAAAAAGAGATTTTTCTCTCGTTGTAGAGAATTGTGGCGTAATTCTCTGACAACCAATCCATTCCTAGGATTATATCTACGTCCCACATTATCATAACATTTAGGTTGTTCGCTATAACCTTATGAGTTCCGATTTCTAGTTCTAGGTTAGAGCAAACATGCGTGGAAGTAGTGATCTCTCCTGAAGGTGTGGCTACTCGCATAGATTGTGCAGCTCTTACAGGTTTGATGTCTAAGTTATCGGCACACGAGCCAGCAATGAAAGAATGTGATGCGCCAGTATCAAACAGTATCTTAATGGGGATGTTGTGGAGTTTTTCCATACCTGCTAGATTGCCTTTTCCTTTGCGCTGACCGCCCTGTTTGATAGCGCATGCCCTCGCATTCTGTTGCTGCTGTGCATGCTGCTGAAACTGTTGCCGGTTCATAGGCGGCTGCTGCGGCTGTGCTTGGATGGCTCGGAGAGGTACTGCTTGAAGCGGTTTAGGGCAGTCCTTTTTCATGTGCCCCTTCTGTCCACAGTTGAAACAGTTAGGGGTGCCTATTTGGCAGACTCCAGGATGGGCTCGGTTGCATTTCGGGCAGACAGGGATGGTAACCCTCCCTGGGTTATTCGCTCCCTGGTTGAAGTTTCTCTGTTGCCCCTGCGGCTGGTTCTGCTGATTATTGCCCTTCCACGGCGAGTTCTGCTTGTTCCCCTAAATGAACAACCCCAATTGGTTGTTTCTCTGCCACGGCCTCTTGCCATTGTTGTTGTTGTTGTTGTTGTTGTTGTTGTTGTTGCCAGGCTGCTGATAGCCCCTCTTCTGACCTCCCTGGTTGTTGTAACCCTGGCTGTAGCCTCCGCTACCTCCTCCGTTCCATTTTCTCTTGCCCTGGTAGTTGCTACTATTGTTGTTGTAGTAGCCCCGGTTCTGACTCTGCGCTGATGCTGACGCAGTCGGTACAATTTTCTTCTCATCAGGTACGACGACCTCCATTTCCAGTGCTCTTCCCAGTATATCCGTATAGCCTAGTCCTCCATGACTAGCCAAAGCGATTCCCAATTCATGTCGTAAACCTCCCTGAAATTTCTTTGATAGCTTCTCCTCAGTATCGACCAATGTCGGCGCATACCTTGACAGTTCACAGAACTTGGTGTCACAGTCAGCTTTCCCTGCTTCAAATTATAAAATTCGGCCTCCTTCTGTGCCCTATACGTCTTGGGGACGTATTTTTCAAAGAAGATCTCCTTAAACTCTTCCCATGAAAAACGAGCCAGATGCTCTGCAGGTATCACCTTCTGTCTTGCTTCTCACCAGTAATCAGCCGATCCCGTCAGTTGGAATGCGACACACATCATTCTCTCCTTATCAGTGCATCTAAGAAGCTTGAAAAATTTCTCAGTCGATCTCACCCACAGCTCAGCATCGCTAGGGCTACCAGTTCTATTGAACAATGGAGGGTTCCTCTTGAGGAAGAGATCCTCAATATCTCTACGGGGCGGTGGTGGAGGTGGTGGTGATGGGGGTGGAGATGAGGATGGAGATAGGGATGGGGTGGCATTCTGCTCATATTCCTATTCTTGATTATTTTTCGGCTGACGTCTACCACGTCCTCTCGGCCTTCCAGGTCCTCGACCTCTCTGGTTGTTAACATTTCTCGGCGGCATTTTCGTTGGTCTAAGAAAAAATTGAAATTCTCATTAGTTTCCTTCTGTTAATTACACTTAGTACTTACTTACTTTTTTAACTTTCGAGTTAAACTCATTTCCTCGTTACACGAGTTCATTTGACAATCTGATTTTAATTACTCGATTCGTAAGAAATTTTCTTGATTGAAAACCCTCTTCACGGGTCATGTATATATATATACATCAAAAAGAATATTAATTTTGCCTCCAACGAGGACTTATACAAAAAGGGTTAGACTACTATTAGTCTAAACTAGGCTGACTGCCTACTATTTACCGGGTGCACTAACAAGCTGCACTCTGTACCTACTAGAAGTACTAGAACGGAAACGATTCATAAAATTTCGTATCCGCTAGAGTACTACAAAACTAACTAGTTACTGATCCGACTCTATACAGGACAAGAGCTACTACTACTACTGATATTTACCCGCGTCTACAACGCACTGCTCTACTAAACTGCAGTCGAGTCCAAAACTACCCCCTAAGGTCTACAAAACCCTAACAACCCTCCTCTGGGTCCTCCTCCGGGTCCTCCTCCTCGGACTCTGAACCAAAAACCAGCTGGAGTGCCTCATCCACCCTCAGAGTAGAACCGTCGTCCAGTGTAAGCAGGGTGAGTGAGGGTGCCTCTGAAATGGTCTCCTCCAAGTCGGAAACCAAGTAGTCCTCGCTGACCTCTACCGCACGCTTCTTCAGGGGAAGAAGGTGCTCGGGGGCTGAACCTGAACCCGAACCTGACTCGAAGTCCTCCCTAGAATAGACCCTGGACGGTCCTGCCTCCATCTGCTCTCGTACTACTCCCCACTTCGCGCAAATTTCCTCGAGTGGCGTAAGTGGAGAAGGCAACTCTAACATGGCGGCGAGCTCCGCGTCGATCTCTCGGTGGTCTGGCCCTTCCCTATACAACCTCGTCTCTAACAGTCCCCTTACCCTAACACAGACGTCTGGCACAAAAGGTGAAGTCAACCCCAACAGTGCGGCTGTCTCAGCGTCAAACTCCACGAATCCCGGCCCTGGGATCAACTCCTCAATCTGCTGTCCAACTGGTGGCGTCTCAGGTGTGGCTACTGTCTCCTCGTCCTCCTCTAGCAGCTCTAACTCAGCGTCAGACTCCTCCTCCAGTACACCGTCTGGTGGCAACTCTAACAGAGCGGAGAACTTAGGGTCTAAGTCTAGGTGCTCAAGCTCCGTCTCGGCTGGAAAGTGACTGTAGGGGATGTGCGGCTCTAATGGGATGGGGAGCATGAATCTGCTCTCGAAGAACCTCCTGTGTACGAGCAGGGCAAACCCGGTGTAGTTGCCGGTCGGCTCAGCGGTGCGCCCATCCGCGCCACTCGTCCGGTAGGTGTACGATCAAGTCTAGTATCGCCTGACTCTCCCGGATCAGGTGTCGCACTGGGTAGTAGGCTGAAGAAAAGTTACTAACAATCTGTCCTACATCCTCCTCCCCATAGTCTACCTCGAACTCGTAGTACTCATCCTGCAACATGTCAACTATGGTGCGCTCGCACGAGGCCAAAGGCTAGCTCTTCCGAGCCGTAACGCGAACCCTAGCCATCCTACAAAAGTTTTAAGGTAACACAGATCAGTAACAGGTAGGGAAAAATAACTTATCTCAACGAAACATAAATTACAAAATGAATATCCCTTATTCAACTGTAACATCATCACTTAAGTCAACCACTTATTAAGACTTTTAGCAATTCAAGAAATTGCACTCAACAACATATATATATACATTCATAAAATTAAAGATTTTATTTTCATTCTTTCATTTCACCATATTATTACTCATTTTAATTCTCTATTTCTTTTATTTCTTAACTCATTAACTCTTAACGACTTTCACTTATTAAAACAAAGTATATTTACTTCGTTCATATTACTTATTCAAAAGTAACATCCATTTTCAAAAGAATTTGTCGTTTACGACTCTTGATATTCGTACTAGTTGTAGTCGTCGCTCAAGACGAAATATGGAATTTAATTGCATAAGAAAAATGGAATATAACTTAAGAATAATTTCCTGGAAAACTAAGTTCCAGTTATCGTCGTTGGAATCGGGCGATCGGTAGAAAAGTTAATCAAGCTTCATGCTCGACTCCTAATAATCTCTACGATTTTTCTTTATAAAGTTAGATCAAGCGAACCCTATTGAAACACAAAACGAGAAGAAGAAGAAATGACGTGTCGCGAATTGACGTCATTTTCATTACTTACACGCAAGTAATGTTCACTTATTTTATTTGGCTTTGATTCCAATTTAACTCGATTTTCATCGTCTCGTTCATATCTTTCTTAACTCGAAGCCGAAAGCTTCTCAAATGTCTAATCGCTCCCTTTGATTACTAACACGATTTATTGAATCATTTTTATTTTTATTCATTTTCCACGCAGGAAATTTTCAGAAAACAAGTTCGACTTGCCGAACCTTTATTCATGTCACTTAACGCACGTGACATTCACCAATAGAAGTCCTTCTCGCGATGGGGATCTCCTTTCGAAATCATTCCAAAATAACGTTTCTTAAAAACGTCTAAATTCTCGAAGAACCGAAAAGTTCTTAGGTTCCAAGTCTACGTTCTCATTGAACCGGGAAAAATTCCTAAAATCCGACTATATTCTTGTCTCCGCATAATTTTTTTCATAAAAAGGAAATTATCGCGCAAATAATTTCACATAAGATAGTACTTGTACTATCACATAATCATGTAGAGTATAAAAAATTAGATTTTCTTATTTTTAAACATAACTCATTCTCATTCTCAATCTTTATTGAATACTTGATCAATAAATTTCTTATTAAAAAAAAAATCTCATCATAAAATACTTTCCTTTTCCTCGTTGAGTCGACGTAGCGGGCGGTTGAGTTGACATCTATGTTCTCAATCTTAGCATCATAGTCTAACTCTTATCTCATACTTGGAAAGACGACTCTGATCCAGAGTATATACAAATACCGTGTCTCACGATTTGAAAGAAGACTCGATATAGAGTACGAACAAATACTCTATACTATTTCTCGAAGGAAGACTTGTATACGAATACCACTTTATGATATTACTTAAAGGAATGACTCGTAATAGAAAGAATGACTCACACTAATTCATACTAGAAGATTGACTCAGAAGCAGAGCAGAAAACGAACCTGGCTCTGATACCACTCTGTCACAGCCCCAAATCCCGAGGGACGGCAGAAGCCGGGGTGCGACTGGGGTTGGATTAAAGAAGCGGGGAAGAAGGGGGCTAACTGACTAAACATACATGAAAGGCATCGATAAACTATGAACAAGACTTAATTATAAATAAGAAAGAGTTAATCACTACAGATTACTCGACAAAAGTACACAGTAGAAGCTAAGTTCATAATTACAGACTTAAACTACAGTGTATTGTTTCAAAGGTACATATCAAAAGATATTCAGAGTTTTGCAGCGGAAGGGTTCTAACTAAGCATCCTATCCTTTAACTCAACATCAACTGTCGCCGCTCACCGTCGCTTCAACCTGCACATTTAGAAAACAATGCAGGGCTAAGTACAAACGTACTTAGTGGGCACGATGCCGAAATCATAATCATAAGTATAGATAAAAAATGGCATCTCATAATTGTAGCACATTGGGGTTTTATTGAAAAGGGGCCCGTGTCTACTAAACATTTTCTGACTGATTTTCACAATTTACTCGGCCGAGTATTTTCAGGTATGCTATGTTTAATCTTGACCAATTCTAATTCACCGTGGCTGGTACCCCTCAACAGGATATCACATACACCACAGGTTACAAAGTGCACTAACTCTGGAAAGCACTTAGCAGCTAACTCAGAGCCGATCGTTAGTTAACCTAGATAGATTAACTCTAAATCTGGAAAACACGAATGTTGACTCAGATAGGTACAAGAGAACTCACATAAAACATAAAACAGTTCATGCCATAATATCACTTTGAAAACATAGATATCAAAGCGATAAAGAAAGATTTTCCGAGCATTGCTCGTTTTATTTTGTATATAAAAGCCCACCTCGATATACAGAACTAGAAGCAAAAGCTTCCAAACTTCGGATCTTCTGTCCTTTCTCTACAGTTGACTTCCTCCTTCATCGTAAAATAACAATACTTAAAAACGGGTCGTAAGAGATAATCGATCAAAGAGAATGGAAATAAGTTTTAGTCGTTTCATTCTTTAGGCATTTGCATGCGTTCTAGATTCGTTTTACTTAAACGGGAAACGAGACTTGAACAAATCTCGTTAGAACTCGGAAGGTCTCATACTCGACTCTTAGGTCAGTAGAGAGGGTAGTCGATAACTTAATACGACTTAAAAGATTATAAGGAAATAAGTTGGAAAGAATCAACTTAGGCGATTTACGTTTTAATTCATTAATCACTTATGAAAAATCTCGCTTACTACTTCTTTATTTGAACGAATAAGAGATAAGATCTCGACTGGTTTTCATCACTCAAGGCTTTGTACTTGACTCTAGGGTCAGTAGGGAGATATTCGTTAGATAATACGACTTAAACGATCGAAAGAAACTAAGTTGTGAACGAAACAACTTAGGAGAATTGAAACTGAAATTTCACTGCGCAATCCAGTAACTCTGGAGACTGTCCAGAACAGAGAATTTTGATAAAGGGGATGAGCCCTGTACTAATGGAAAGTTTGGGATGTCTAGTTTACGCTCCAATTTACAGATCACAAATCCGATAAACGAGCTGAAAGTTATTACAGTTTCCGGCGAGGGTCGCAAAACTGCCGCGAAAGCCCTAGTTGCTCGATAGCTTCGACGTATAACGTCTTAGGTTCGTTCTAAGCTCTCGTATTCGATTTATTTAGAAATTGGTCCCTCAAAGCAGTCATCACGTATTCCCGTACATGGTGAATTCCTTCTCAAAACTCGATCAATAGCACGACGTTCTAAACGTCGGCTTTCAACTAACAATTACTAAACCAACAATTTATGCAAAACGCGTTCTAGTTCTCGACTATAACTATAGCTCATATTATAATAGCTCGAAAGCTCATAACGTCAACTAGAAAGTTGTTCTCAAGTCCATCATAGACAATAATATCAAATTAGAATTCTCATTTGACTTCTCGGTTATTAGTTACGACTAAAAGTTCGTCTCTTACGCGATTTTCAAAGTTGTCGGATTCCGTTCAAATTTTATGTCATTAAACTACGTCTAACGTGAATCACTTTCATGCATGCAATCATGTCATAACATCATTATATTTCAACTTATAAGGTGTTCTTCGTCTTACATTACGTTAAATATTTTTAGAAAATTCTCAATTTAATTCTATAATCAATTAACTTCAATTACTACATAATTCCATCAACAATTCATCAATTAAATCAAACATGTGGAAACCCCTAATTACTCAAATAATTTCGGTTTTCATATATATATTAAGAGGGTGATTTTCTTCTCCAATTAACAACATTTATCCACTAATCATTATATTATATCAACAATTAATCAATTGCAATCCAGTTACATACTAACATGCATAAATCCCCAATTTCATTATTCAAACCCTAATTGAATTTCACAAAAACATGGGGCTTTCGATTCCTCTTTGTTCTAAACACTAATTAAACATCTCTTAAGCATGAATCTATCATCAATTTAAAGATTCAAGAAATCCTACTAAGAACCCTAAATTTCGGTATTAATGTAGAGATTAGGGTTTTTATTTTTGTTCAATTTTAATCCCTAATTATCCTATCTAATACATCTAATTTCATTAATCAAAGATCAATTCAACCATTTCAAGACTCTAATTTTCGATCAAGAAAAGAAAAAGAAAAGAAGAGAAGGATGGATGGATAGAAGTTAAGAGGAGGTGAATACCTTGAGAATTAATGAAGAAAGTATGAAGTTTGAATGGAGGGATGTGGACTTGTGATTTTCTTCTTGTTCTTGGAGCTTCTCTTCAATGGAGTATGAAAGAAATGAAGAAGAAGATGGAATGGGGAGGTGCTGCCGATTTGTGAGGGTTTGGGAGGGAAGAAATGTGTTTTAAAATGATAACTTAGGTTGTAAGATACATGAGGTGTAAAGTGTGAATAGTGAATGCATTAGGTGTAAAGTTTCAATAGTAACTAGCATAGGTGTTACCTTATAAAACTAATTAAAACACAAATATCCTCTTATGGAAAGGTTGATGTCGGTCATGAGGGTGAGGGAGAGGGAAATACGCGCTTTTCCGGCGCGATCCGACGTTACGGAAAACGTTCGACGAAAAACGTCGCTCGGCACAAAATCGTCACGATCCGATTCGACCGCAAATTCTAACGTACGAAACTTAATCGGAAAATAAACTTACAAAATTTATTTTGATAAAAACTAGGGACGACACAGTCTGAGTTTTGTCCGGAAAATCATAAAAACGAACTTTCTCGGGCGAGTTCGTATCGCGATTTCGTGAATGTAAAAATCAGACGGTTTTCCGTTCTGAGTTCACGAACTAAAAACTTTTTGTACGCGCTAACCCTAAATACAGTAGTCGTCTAGCTGACTTCTGTAATTTATTTTCAGAAACGGATTCGACCGTTAGTCTTAGAATTCAAAATCGTAAACTTAGGCCTGCAAAGCCATTTATTTAATTAACTTTAAAATTTTAAGAACGTAAGGAATTTACGAGGCATTACACCTGATCTCTAATTAGAGTAATTAGGTGTATTAGTTATGGATCTATGATTAAAATTGAAAGAAATCCAAGAACCCTAAAACCTACACAATACCGAAAATTGGGGCTTTGATGTAGGATAATTTGATTCTTCAATTGATGGTATAATATTGCTTAGGAGTGGTTTAATTAGTGATTAAAACAAAAAGAAATCGAAACCCCTATGATTATAAGTGAGAACCGAGTTTAGACTTAGGGTTTGAGGATGGTTTTTCAAATTAGTGATGTAATGGTATTGATAATTGGTTAATTGATGATATAATAGTATGATAAATGGATTAATGAGGTTATTTGGAAGAAAATCACCCCCTTAATTATTATGTTATTACCGAAAAAATTGTGAGAATTGGGGGATTTCATGTAGCTTGTTTTTATTGATGATTTGTTGATGGATTAAGGTTCTAGGTAATGATAGATAATGTTATGAATTTAATTGGAATTTTCTAAAAGTATTAATGAAGTTATAAGAGACTAAGAATTGGATTTAAGTTGAGTTTAAATAATGATATGAAGTGATGATGTATATAATAGTGAATCTCGTAAGATGTTGATTAATGTCGTAGAAAATGAATGAATTCCGATAACTTTTGAAATCTCCTAAGAGACGAACAAGTGGACGTAATTAATAATCGAGAAGTCGAGTAAGGATTCTAACTTGATAATAGTGTTTATAATGGACTAAGGAACGACTTTGTAGTTGACGACATGAGCATTCGGATTATTATAATATGAGTTGTAGTTATAGTCGAGAACTAGAAACGAGAATTTGTTAACTTGATTTTGGTATAGTAAATGGTAGTTGAGACGACGAGGTTTGATCGTCATAGTTATAAACGAGTTTTGAAAAGGAGTCCTTAACGTACAGGAGTACGTTTTGACTGCCTTGAGAGTGAAGTTTCGTGAGAAATCGAGTACGAGAACTTAGAACGAACTTAGGAAGTTATACGTCGATTCTATCAAGCAACTAGGGTTAGCCGCGGCAGTTTTGCGACCCTTCCCGGAAACTGTAATAACTTTTAGCTCGTTTATCGGATTTGAGATCCGTAAATTGGAGCGTAAACTAGACTTTCCAAGCTTTCTAACAGTACAGGGCTCATCCCCTTTTTCCAATTCCTCTGTTCTGGGCAGTCCCCAGAACTACTGCATTGCGCAGTGAAAATTTCAGAACTTGAATTCCTAAGTTGTTTTCTTCGCAACTTAGTTTCTTTCGATCATTTAAGCCGTAATAAGTTAACGACTATCTTCTCTACTGACCTAAGAGTCGAGTATGAGATCTTTTGAGTTCTAAACAAGATTTGTTCAAGTCTCGTTCCCGTTTAATTAAAATGAAACTAGTAGCGTGCAAATGCTTAAAGAAATGAAACGACTAAAACCTAATTCGAATTTCTATGTTTGATTATCTTTTACGACCAAATTTAAAGTAATATTATTTTACGTTGAAGGAGGAAGCCAGCAGTAAGGAAAGGACGGAAGATAAGGAGAACGGAAACTCGTACTTAGTTCTGTAAACGCTAAGGTGGGCTTTTACATATACAAAAAAAAGAGCAATGCTCGAAAACCTTTCTTTATCGCTTTGATAATCGTGTTTTCAAAGTGATAATTATGACATGAACTGTTTTATGTTTTATGTGAGTTCTCTTGTACCTATCTGAGTTAACATTCGTGTTTTCCAGATTTTATGAGTTAATCAAATAGGTTAACTAACGATCGTCTCTGAGTTAGCTATTAAGTGCTTTTCAGAGTTAGTGCACTTTGTAACCTGTGGTGTATGTGGTATCCTGTTGAGAGGTAACCAGCCACGGTGAATGAGAATTTGTCAAGATTTGAACGTAACATACCAGAAAATGCTCGGCCGAGTAAATTGTGAAAATGAGTCAGAAAATGTTTTAGTAGACACGGGCTATTTTTTAATAAAACCCCGATATGCTACAAATTATGAAATGCCAGATTATCTCTAGTTATGATTATGTTTTCAGCATCGTGCCCACTAAGTACTTTTGTACTTAGCCCTGCATATGTTTTCTAAATGTGCAGGTTGAATCTACGAGAGCGGCGGTGGTTGAAGTTGAGTTGAGTTAAGAAGTTAGGATTGCTTTAGCTTATGACCTACTTTCCGCTGCAAAACTCTAGACCTTTTTGACGCTATGTACATTTGGTGAAACACTGTAGTTTAAGTCTGTAAACTTTAACTTAGATACTTTCGAGTACCTTTTGTCGAGTAATCCTTCGTGATTAACTCTTCCTTTATAATAGTCAAGTCTTGTTCATTGAATGTATGATGTCTTTTATGTATGTTTAGTTAGTCAGCCTCTTTCTTCCCCGCTTCTTTAATCCAATCCCAGTCGCACCCCGGCTTCTGCCGTCCCTCGGGATTTGGGGCTGTGACAGAGTGGTATCAGAGCAGTAGTTCGTTTTCTGCTCTGCTTATGAGACAATCTTCTAGTCCGAGTCATTCTTTTAGTGATACCACAGAGCTGAGTCATTCTTTTCTAGTATGAGTCATTCCTTCTAGTAATGCCACAGAGTGGTATTTATATACAAGTCCTTCGTGTGATAATATCGAGTATTCATTCGTACTCTATATCGAGTCTTCTTTCGAGTCATATGATAGAGAATTTGTATATACTCTAGATCAGGGTCTTCTTTCAAGTAGAAGATAAGAGTTAGGCTATAACACTAAGATTGAGAATGTAGATGTCAACTCAACCTCCCGCTACGTCAACTTAACGAGGAAAAAAAAAGAAAGAATTTTAATTATGTGATTTCTTTTAAATAAGAAATTTTATGAACAAGTATTCAACGAAATTGAGAATGAGAATGAGTTGTGTGCCAAAAATAAGAATTTTATGAAAGTATAATTTTTTTAAACTTTATGTGATTATGTGATAGTACGAGTACTATCTTATGTGAAATTATTTGCGCGATAATTTCTTTCTTTTGAAAAATATTTGGACACAAGAATATAGTCAGATTATAGGGATTTTTCCCGGTTCAATGAGAACGTAGACTCGAAACCTAAGATTTTTCCGGTTCTTCGAGAATTTAGACAATTTTAAGAAACGTTATTTTGAAATGATTTCGAAAGGAGATCCCCGACACAAGGAGAACTTCTACTGATGAATGTCACGTGCGTTAAGTGACATGAATGAAGATTCGGCAAAGTCGAACTTTGTTTTAAAAATTCAAACAAAAATTTTCCTGCGAGGAAAATGAAATAAAAATGGTTCGGTAAATTGTGTTAGTAAACGGAGGAAACGATTAGACGTTTGAGAAGCTTTCGGCTTCGAATTAAGAAAGATATGAACGAGACGACGAAGATTCAGTAAAGGGAATCCAAGCTAAAATAAGTGAACGTTACTTACGTGTGAGTAACGTAAATGACGTCATTCGTGTCACGTCATTCTGTTTTCTTTTCGTTTCATGTTTCAGTAAAATTCACCCTGATCGAACTCTACGAAGAAAATCGTATAAATTATTGGAAGTCGAGCACGAAGCTTGATTAAATTTTTCCATCGATCGCCCGATTCTAGCGACGACAACTGGAACTTAGTTTCCAGAAAAGTTATTCTCTAAGTTATATTCCATTTTCTTTTAGAATTTATTCCATATTTCGTCTTTGAACGAAGAATACAACTAGTACGAGTATCAAGAGTCGTTAACCGCAAAATTCTTTTGTAAATGGATGTTACTTTTGAATAAGTAACATGAACAAAGTAAACGTACTTTGTTTTAATAAGTAAGAATCGTTAAGAAATGTTGTTGAGAAAGTACTAAAGAATTAAAGTAAGTAAGAATGTAGTAAGATAAGGAATGGAAATAAAAGTCTTGAAATTTTAATTTTAATTATATATATTGTTTGAGTGCAATTTCTTGAATTGCTAGAAGTCGTGATAAGTGGTTGTTTTAAATGATGACATTACAATTGAATAAGGAATGTTCATTTTGTAATTTAAGTATTTCGTTGAGATAAGTTATTTTTCCCTACCTGTTACTAATCCGTGTTTCCTTAAAACTTTTGTAGGATGGCTAGGACTCGTGTTACTGCTCGGAAGAGCCAGCCCTTGGCCGCGTGCGAGCGTACCATACTAGATATGATACAAGACGAGTATTATGAGTTCGAGGCAGATTACGGTGAGGAGGATGTGGGACAGATAGTTAGCAACTTTTCGTCAGTTTACTTTCCAGTACAGCACTTGATTCCGGAGAGTCAGGCAATATCAGACCTGATCGTACACCTACCGGACGAGTGGCGCGGTTGGGCACACCGCGTGGCGTGGTACTTTCTAGGGATTTTCGGCGACGACACCGAGCCGACCGACAACTACACAGGATTCGCCCTGTTTGTACACAGGCGATTCTTTGACAGTAGATTTATGCTTCCAGTTCCTTTTGAGCCGCATCTCCCCTACAGTCACTTTTCAGCGGAGACCGAGCTAGAGCACCTCGACTTGGACCCAGAGTTTTCCGCCTTGTTGGAGTTACCACCAGACTTTGTGCTGAGTGAGGAGTCTGACGCAGAGTCAGAGCAATTAGAGGAGGACGCAGAGCCCGCTGTTACACCAGAGTTACCGCCAGTGAGTATACAGATTCGAGGAGTTGATCCCAGGACCGGGATTCGTAGAGATCACCGCCGAGACAGCCGCGTTGTTAGGATTATCTTCACTGTTCTTACCTGACGTTTGTGTTAGAGTCAGAGGACCTTTAGAGACAGGACTGTTACAGCCAGAGTCAGAGTACCGAGGGATTGACGCGAAGCTTGCCGCCATGTTAGAGCTATCATCTCCACTGACACTGCTTGAAGAGATCTGTGAGAAGTGGGGCGTAGTTAGAGGTCAGATGGAGGCAGGACCGTCCAGGGTCCGTTCTAGGGAGGAGTTCGAGTATGGTTCAGGTTCCGGTTCCGTTCCTGAGCACCTTCTTCCCCTGAAGAAACGTGCAGTAGAGATCAGTGAGGGAAGACGAGGGAAGACGAGGCACTCCAGCTCGTTTTTGGTTCAGAGTCTGAGGAGGAGGACCCGGACGAGGATCCTGAGAAGGACCCGGACGAGGATCCTGAGGAGGACCCGGATGAGGATCCGGAGGAGGACCCAGAGGAGGACTTTCAGGGTTTTTAGGCCGTAGAGGGCAGTTCCGACTCGATTATAGTTTGTCGAGTAGAGCGTCGTAGACGCATGTTAGTAGTAGTAGTAGTTCTTTTGTCCTGTACATAGTCGGATCAGTAACTAGTTTTTGTAGTACTCTAACGGATACGAAATTTTATGAATCGTTTCCGTTCTAGTACTTTTAGTAGGTACGGAGTTGCAGCTTGTTAGTGCACCCGGTAAATAGTAGGCAGTCAGCCTAGTTTAGACTAGTAGTAGTCTAACTTTTTGTATAAGTCCTCGTTGGAGGCAGAATTAATATTCTTTTTGATGTATATATATACATGACCCATAAGAGGGTTTTTAATCACGAGAAAAATTTCCTATGAATCGTGTAATTAAATCAGAATGTCGATGAATTCGTGTGACGAGAAATTTAAGTTTAACTTGAAAGTTAAAAGATTTCGAAGTAATATCGGAATTATGTTCGATATGTCGTTCCGTGAACTTGATTAAGTTGAGAATGAGCTAGTAAGTACTAAGAGCGATTAACAGAAAAGACTAATGAGAATTTCAATTTTTCTTAGATCAAAGAAAATACCGCCAAGAAACGTTAACAATAGGAGAGGTCGAGGACCTGGTAGGCCTCGAAGACGTGGGAGACGTTAACCAGAGAACGACAGAGAACAAGAGCACGAACAGAATAATACCCCATCACCATCCCCATCACCACCCCCATCACCACCACCTCCACCACCACCCCGTAGGGATATTGAGGATTTATTCCTCAAGAGAAACCCCACGATGTTTAATGGAATGGGCAGCCTTAGCGATGCTGAGCTATGGGTAAGATCTACTGAGAAGATATTCAAACTCCTCAGATGTACTGATGAGGAGAGAATGCTATGTGTCGCATTCCAACAGACTGGATCGGTAGATTATTGGTGGGAAGCAACGCAGAAGGTGATACCCGCAGAGCAGCTGGCTCGTTTCACATGGGAAGAATTCAAGGAAATACTGTTTGATAAGTACGTACCCAAGACGTATAGAGCACAGAAGGAAGCCGAGTTCTATAACTTGAAGCAAGGAAAGCTGACCGTAACTGAGTATGACGCCAAGTTTTGCGAACTGTCTAGGTATGCGCCGGCTTTGGTTGATACTGAGGAGAAATTATCGAAGAAATTCCAAGGGGGACTACGTTATGAACTGGGAATCGCGTTAGCTAGTCATAGGGGACTAAGCTATACACTGATATTTTAGGAAGAGCATTAGAAATGGAGGCCGTCGTGCCTGATGAGAAGAAGGTTGTACCAACTGCACCAACACCAGCACAGAACCAGAACCGAGGCTATTATAACAACAATAATAGCAACTATCAGGGAAAGAGGAAGTGGAATGGAGGAGGTAGCGGAGGCTACAATCAGAACTATAACAACCAGGGAAGTCAGAGAAAGGGAAATCAGCTGGGCTATCAGCAGCCTGGTCAGAACAACAACAACAACAACAACAACAACAACAACAACAACAAAAGACCATGGCAGGGAAACAACCAATCGGGTTTGTTTATTCAGGGGAATAAGCAGAACGCACCATGGAAGGGAAACGGTCAACAGAACCAGCCGCAAGGGCAGCAACGAAACTTCAACCAGGGAGGAATTAACCCAGGGAGGGTTACCATTCCTGTCTGTCCTAAGTGCAACAGAGCCCATCCCGGAGTCTGTCAGATAGGCACCCCCAACTGTTTCAATTGTGGACAGAAGGGGCATATGAAGACTGATTGCCCGAAACTGCTGCAAGCCATACCTCTCAGAGCCATACAAGCACAGCCGCAACAACAAATGAACCAATAGCAGTTCAGCAGCATGCACAGCAGCAACAGAATGCGAGGGCATGCGCTATCAAACAGGGTGGCCAGCACAAGGGAAAAGGCAACCTAGCAGGTATGGGAAAACTACACAACATCCCCATTAAGATATTGTTTGATACTGGCGCATCGCATTCTTTCATTGCTGGCTCGTGTGCCGATAACTTAGACATCATACTTGTAAGAGCTGCACATTCTATGAGAGTAGCTACACCTTCAGAAGAGATCACTACTTCCACGCATGTTTGCTCTAACCTAGAACTAGAAATCGGAACTCTTAAGGTTAAGGCGAACAACTTAAACGTTATGATAATGTGGGACATAGATATAATCCTAGGAATGGATTGGTTGTCAGAGAATTATGCCACAATTCTCTACAACGAGAGAAAAATCTCTTTTCAACCCCCGGGTAAAGAACCAACCGAATTCCACGGAATTTCCATGGGTAGAGGCGTACCAATTATATCAGCCCTTCAAGCCACGAAACTCATGAAGAAGAAAGGTACCACAGCTTATCTCGTGTACCTAGTCGGAGAGCCAGGAGCCGAGAAGACCATCCAAGACGTAAAAGTTGTGAATGAATACGAGGACATCTTTCCAGAAGTATTACCAGGATTGCCACCAGATCGTCGTGTGGACTTCACGATCGACTTAGAACCAGGAGCAGCACCTAAGTCTAAAGCCCCATATAGGATGGCACCGAAAGAACTAGAAGAGCTCAAAATCCAGTTACAAGAATTGCTAGACCTTGGTTTCATCAGGCCAAGCATCTCACCTTGGGGAGCACCAGTGTTATTTGTTAGGAAAAAGGACAGGTTGATGAGAATGTGTATAGATTATCGAGAACTGAACAAGATCACACTCAAGAACAAATATCCTTTGCCAAGGATCGAGGATCTGTTCGATCAGCTTAAGGGTGTAGGAGTCTTCTCTAAAATAGATTTAAGGACAGGGTACCATCAGCTGAAGATCAAACCTGAAGACGTACCGAAGACCGCCTTTAGAACCCGATATGGCCATTACGAATTCCTAGTGATGCCATTTGGTTTGACCAATGCTCCAACTATATTCATGGATCTTATGAATAGAGTTTTCCACCCTTACTTGGAAAAATTCATTTTAGTATTCATCGACGACATCCTCGTTTGCTCTAAGAATGAAAAGGAGCACGAGGATCATCTACGGATAGTGTTGGAAACACTAAGAACTGAGAAACTCTACGCCAAATTCAGTAAATGTGAATTTTGGCTAAATGAAGTAATGTTCCTTGGTCACATAGTATCGGCGGAAGGAATCAAAGTGGATCCAGCTAAGGTAGAGGCAGTGCACAACTGGAAGTCACCAACAAATCAGAATGAGATTAGAAGTTTCTTAGGTTTGGTAGGCTACTACAGAAGGTTTATTGAGGGATTTTCTACGATCGCTCGCCCGATGACGCAGTTACTTCGGAAGGAAACCAAATTTAAATGGACGGACGAGTGCGAGAAGAGTTTCCAAACGCTTAAGGAAAAGCTAACCACAACGCCAGTACTAGCTCTTCCAGACATAAACAAGGAGTATGTGGTTTACACCGACGCATCGAAAAATGCATTAGGTTGTGTCTTAATGCAAGATGGACGAGTAATAGCTTATGCTTCACGACAACTTCGACCTCACGAAGTTGAGTACCCAACCCACGACTTAGAACTCGCAGCCGTGGTGCATGCGTTAAAGATTTGGAGACACCATCTCTATGGTGTAAGGGTTGAGATATTCACCGATCACAAGAGCCTGAAGTACTTTTTCGAGCAGAAAGAACTAAATATGAGACAAAGGAGATGGCTTGAACTAGTCAAGGATTACGACTATGTGGTAGCAGACGCATTGAGTCGCAAGGCTCCAACGAAGTTAGGATGCCTTTTTGTAGAGGAAGATACTTTAGTACGAGAATTCGAGAAGATGGATATCAAAGTGCTCGACACGCCAGCTACGATAACAAGTCAGATAGCAGCATTAGAAGCTACACCAGATTTGAGAGAGAGAATCATCAGTGCTCAGAGGAAGGACGAGTCAATGGAAAAATTGCGATTAAAGATAAGAACAGAGAAACCAGATGGATATTCCGAAGCACTAGACAATGCGATCCTTTATGAAGGCAGAATTGGTATTCCTGATGACGACAGCAAATTGAAGAACGAAATCTTGAGTGAGGCTCACGATACACCTTATACAGCACACCCAGGAAGTACAAAAATGTATCAAGATTTGAGAAGGAACTTCTGGTGGAATGGAATGAAACGAGACGTTGTCTCGTTTGTAGAAAGATGTTTAGCATGTCAGCAAGTTAAGGCTTTACACCGACGACCTTATGGATTGCTACAACCATTGGATATCCCAGAATGGAAATGGGAAGGCATAGCTATGGACTTTTTCACAGGCTTGCCTAAGTCAAGAAGAGGAAACACAGCTATTTTGGTAATTATCGATAGACTTACAAAGTCAGCACATTTCTTGCCGATTAAGATAACCTATGGATCAGAGAAGCTAGCTCAGTTGTACGTTAGAGAGATTGTACGTCTGCATGGAGTACCGAAGGTCATAGTATCAGATAGAGACACCAAATTTACCTCGAGATTTTGGATTACGATGTAGAAAGAATTGGGAACAGAGCTTAATTTCAGTACAGCGTTTCACCCACAGACTGATGGGCAGTCCGAGAGGACAATTCAGATTTTAGTCGATATGTTAAGAACAGTGGTTTTAGACCGAGGCGCGAATTGGGAAGAAATCCTACACTTAGTCGAATTCGCTTACAACAATAGCTATCAGGCCACGATAGGAATGGCGCCGTATGAGGCTTTGTATGGAAAGAAATGTAGATCACCACTTTATTGGGATGAAGTAGGTGAGAGAAAGAACCTAGGCCCGAATGCAGTAAATGAGATGATTGAGATAGTTCGGCAGATACTAGATAGAATGAAAGAAGCCCAGAGCCGACACAAGTCTTATGCCGACGATCGTCGAACCAATCTTGAGTTTGAAATAAGAGATAAAGTTTTCCTTAAGATATCACCGACTAGAGGAATCCTTAGAATCGGAGTTAAGGGTAAACTAAGACCCAGGTTCATAGGACCTTATGAAATCCTCGAGAAAATAGGACCCGTCGCTTATAGATTGGCCTTACCTCCAAGTCTAGGAAGTGTTCACGACGTATTTCACGTTTCTCAATTGAGAAAATATGTCTATGATCCTAAGCACGTCATTAGTCAGCAAGACGTAGTTCTTGAATCTGACCTAAGCTACGAAGAGAAGCCGATATCGATTTTGGATAGGAAAGTCCAAGAATTAAGAACTAAATCGATACCAATCGTTAAAGTGCTATAGAACCACCACGGGCAAGAAGACGCCACGTGGGAGCTCGAGGAGAAGATGAATGAGAGATATCCTCATCTTTTTGCAGAAGGTATGCAAATTTCGGGACGAAATTTTTCGCAAGGGGGGTAGGATGTAATACTCCAGATTTTCCGTACAGTCTTAAAATTTTAAAGTTATTAATAAAAATGGCTTTGCACGCCTAAGTTTAGGATTCTGAATTCTAAAACCAACGGTGAAATCCGTTTCTGAAAATAAATTACGGAAGTCAGTTAGATGACTACTGTATTTAGGATTATCACGTACAAAAACTTTTTAGTTCTAGAACTCAGAACGGAAAACCGTCTGATTTTTACATTCATGAAATCGCGATACGAACTCGCCTGAGAAAGTTCGTTTTTTTTATTTTCCGAACGAAACTCGGACTGTGTTGTCCCGAGTTTTTGTCGGAATTAAGTTTTTAATTATTACTTTCCGAATAAGTTAAATACGTTAGAATTTTTGGTCGAATCGGAATTTGACAATTTTGTGCCGAGCTACGTTTTTCGTCGTTCGATTTCCGTAACGTTGTATCACGCCGGAAAAGCGCGTAATTTCTTCTTTTTCTCCCCTCAATGCCGACTTCACCCTCTCTCACTAAGCTAGATATTTCATTTTATATAGTATCAAGTCATGACTCACCATATATATATTTACTTAACTTTACACCTTAACCTACATAATAACATAATTAAGTCATCTCCCTCACTTACCTCTCCCTCATTTTCGAAACACACACACATACAATATCTCTCTCTTTGTTCTTCTTTTCACCATTGAAGAACCTCAAGTTCTTGGACAAGAAATTCCACAAGTGCATAATCCAACCATCGAATCCTATTTCTTCCTTTAGTAAAGATCAAGGTATTCATCTCCTCTCTAATCCTATCCAATTGGATTCCATTTCTTTTAATTTTCTCTTGTGGATCGATTTTTATGGATGATGGGAATTAGATGTTTTGATCTCTAATTAGAGTAATTAGGTGTATTAGTTATGGATCTATGATTAAAATTGAAAGAAATCCAAGAACCCTAAAACCTACACAATACCGAAAATTAGGGCTTTGATGTAGGATAATTTGATTCTTCAATTGATGGTATAATATTGCTTAGAGTGGTTTAATTAGTGATTAAAACAAAAAGAAATCAAAACCTCTATGATTATAAGTGAGAACCGAGTTTAGACTTAGGGTTTGAGGATGGTTTTTCAAATTAGTGATGTAATGGTATTGATAATTGGTTAATTGATGATATAATAGTATGATAAATGGATTAATGAGGTTATTTGATGAAGAAAATCACCCCCTTAATTAGTATGTTATTACCGAAAAAATTGTGAGAATTGGGGGATTTCATGTAGCTTGTTTTTATTGATGATTTGTTGATGGATTAAGGTTCTAGGTAATGATAGATAATGTTATGAATTTAATTGGAATTTTCTAAAAGTATTAATGAAGTTATAAGAGACTAAGAATTGGATTTAAGTTGAGTTTAAATAATGATATAAAGTGATGATGTATATAATAGTGAATCTCGTAAGATGTTGATTAATGTCGTAGAAAATGAATGAATTCCGATAACTTTTGAAATCTCGTAAGAGACGAACAAGTGGATGTAATTAATAATCGAGAAGTCGAGTAAGGATTCTAACTTGATAATAGTGTTTATAATGGACTAAGGAACGAATTTGTAGTTGACGACATGAGCATTCAGATTATTATAATATGAGTCGTAGTTATAGTCGAGAACTAGAAACGAGGATTTGTTAACTTGATTTTGGTATAGTAAATGGTAGTTGAAACGACGAGGTTTGATCGTCGTAGTTCTAAACAAGTTTTGAAAAGGAGTCCTTCACGTACGAGAGTACGTGTTGACTGCCTTGCGAGTGAAGTTTTGTAAGAAATCAAGTACGAGAACTTAGAAAGAACTTAGGAAGTTATACGTCGATTCTATCGAGCAACTAGGGTTAGCCGCGGCAGTTTTGCGACCCTTCCCGGAAACTATAATAACTTTTAGCTTGTTTATCGGATTTGAGATCCATAAATTGGAGCGTAAACTAGACTTTCCAAGCTTTCTAACAGTACAGGGTTCATCCCCTGTTTCCAATTCCTCTGTTCTGGGCAGTCCCCAGAACTACTGCATTGCGCAGCGAAAATTTCAGAACCTGAATTCCTAAGTTGTTTTCTTCGCAACTTAATTTCTTTCGATTGTTTAAGACGTAATAAGTTAACGACTATCTTCTCTACTGACCTAAGAGTCGAGTATGAGACCTTTTGAGTTCTAAACGAGATTTGTTCAAGTCTCGTTCCCGTTTAATTAAAATGAAACTAGTAGCGTGCAAATGCCTAAAGAAATGAAACGACTAAAACCTAATTCGAATTTCTATATTCGATTATCTTTTACGACCGAATTTAAAGTGTTATTATTTTACGTTGAAGGAGGAAGCCAGCAGTAAGGAAAGGACGGAATATCAGGAGAACGGAAGCTCGTACTTAGTTCTGTAAACGCTAAGGTGGGCTTTTACATATAAAACAAAACGAGCAATGCTCGAAAACCTTTCTTTATCGCTTTGATAATCCTGTTTTCAAAGTGATAATTATGGCATGAACTATTTTATGTTTTATGTGAGTTCTCTTGTACCTATCCGAGTTAACATTCGTGTTTTCCAGATTTTATGAGTTAATCAAATAGGTTAACTAACGATCGGCTCTGAGTTAGCTATTAAGTGCTTTCCAGAGTTAGGGCACTTCGTAACCTGTGGTGTATGTGGTATCCTGTTGAGGGGTAACCAACCACGGTGAATGAGAATTGGTCAAGATTTGAACGTAACATACCAGAAAATGCTCGGCCGATTAAATTGTGAAAATGAGTCAGAAAATGTTTTAGTAGACACGGGCTATTTTTTAATAAAACCCCGATGTGCTACAAATTATGAAATGCTAGATTATCTCTACTTATGATTATATTTTCAGCATCGTGCCCACTAAGTACATTTGTACTTAGCCCTGCATATGTTTTCTAAATGTGCAGGTTGAAGCGACGAGAGCGGCGGTGGTTGAAGTTGAGTTGAGTTAAGAAGTTAGGATTGCTTTAGCTTATGGCCTACTTTCCGCTGCAAAACTCTAGACCTTTTTGACGTTATGTACATTTGGTGAATCACTGTAGTTTAAGTCTGTAAACTTTAACTTAGATACTTTCGAGTACCTTTTGTCGAGTAATCCTTCGTGATTAACTCTTCCTTTATAATAGTCGAGTCTTGTTCATTGAATGTATGATGTCTTTTATGTATGTTTAGTTAGTCAGCCTCTTTCTTCCCCGCTACTTTAATCCAATCCCAGTCGCACCCCGGCTTCTACCGTCCCTCGGGATTTGGGGCTGTGACGATAAATATATATATATATATATATATATATGTCTCAAAATTCATAGAAAATTCATAAAACTTTATTTTCTACTCAATTCATTCAAAATAGACTTAACATCTCATTTATTTCTCAATTTCATTTTTATTTAATGAAATTCCTCATTTTAGATATGTTTACTCATTTTTCGAATTAAAAATAATTAGAAACAATTATTTTTCTAATTAATTTATAACATCTTCAAATCTTCAAGTTTTTCTTATGTATATGAAGAACACATCTTCAAAAACTTATATTAACCTCAAAATACTCATATTTATTTTTATACCTATTTTTCTTGGATTTTTCTTCCATAAATTCCATAAAAATTATTAAAAATTATATCTTCATATTTTCTCAATTTCAATGCTTAGAAACTCATTCCAAAAATTAATCTAACACATATTAACATCATCATCATCATCATCAATATCTATATCTCATCATAATCATCAAGAATTCATTTTTCTCAAATTATTGCATAATTCGAATTTTTCCTTAAAAATAATAAAATTCATATTTCATCCTAAAAATTCATCTAGATCATATTTTCATGTATCATCATGCTTATAAACATCATCAAACTCAAAAAATCCAGAAATTATATTTTTTCCATATTTTTACTATTTTTAATGAATTAAATTCATTAAAAATCCAATAAATTCATCAAAAATTCACATAAATTCATATATGCATATAAATCACATGAAAAATCATAATAGCATATATCATCATCATATCACCAAATAATCATCAAAATTAATCAAAAAAATTATTTTTCCCTAATTTTTCTTCTTAGCCGATTTAGGGCTTCCTAATCGATTTATTTCCTTTTATCCTTTTAACTCCTAAATCATGCTTATATCTTCTTTTAGATCATCATCTCATCATCACAACCCTAAGGTTTGCCTATGCATAAAGTAAATCATGCATTTTCCCCTTATTTTCTCACTTACATATACATATACACATCTTAAGAATGAAATGAAATCATACTTAAAAATAAATATCTTAAGCTCTTCTTTGGCTTCGATTTTGGCTTGCTTGGAGGATGAAAAATGATGGATTTGTGTCTCCTTTCCTTGCATGAAAAGATATGCAAGACATCAAGATCATAACTTTTGAAAAATAGGGTTGAAACCCTTATTTCTTTCCAAGAAGATCGATGGAAAAGGGCTGAAATTCTAAGCTTATTTCAAGCTTAAAAACAAAATGAAATGGATGGAAACTTACTTCTCAAATGATCTTAGATATGAAGGAGATGGTACATCAATGGATCCTCAAGCATGAAGCATGAACTCAACAAAAAGAGGCATCGAAGGTGATGAAGATGAAAACTGTGCTGCTGCTCGGCTGTGGAGAATCGAGCTGTGCAGCTGGTTTTTCTTCCTTCGCACGTCGAAGATGATGGAGAAGTGAAGAAGGAGATGATCTCTTGATGATTATGGTGAAGAGGAGGTGATGATGAAGGTGATAGCAGCTGCAAGAACTGCTGCAAAACTGCTGCTACAAACGGCTTCGGCAGTGAAGTATCGAGAGGGAGATGATGTTTTGCTGCTATTATTGCTTCGGAAATGAAACGAGTTGTTGCTCTCTTTCTTCTTCACAGCAGAGGCGATGAAGGAGAGGTGAAAGAGGAGATCATCCTCAAGGTGATGACCACGTGAAGATGAAGATGAGAGGAGGGGAAGACTCGTTGCTGCTGCAAAATTTCTGCTTCTCTTCGGCAGATTTGCAGCCGAGAGAGAAAGTGATGTTGGTGCTGTTTTGCTTCGGTTGGGAGAGAGAGATGGAGATAATAATGTTGATAAAGATGGATGTAAGAGAATGGAGTGAAGGAGAGGTATTTTTCACATGTTAGATATTCTAAGATTTGAGAGAGAAAAGAGAATGAAGAGATAGATTTTGAGAGAGAGAGAATCGACTATGTGGAGTGTTGTGAGGGAGAGTGTTGTGCACTCTCTAGAGTGAGAGTTGTTTTAGGGTTAGTTCCACTATTAGGGATAAGATCAAGAGTTTTATCTGTTAATTTCATCCGGCAAATTAATTTTCCGGTAGAAAATATCCCCGTTATGTCACTTTATTCCCTCAAACAATTTAAAAACACTTCTCGTCATTTTCTCGTCATCTAAATTCTCTCTAATTCATTTTATATCTCCCAAAATAAATTAAGGAATCCAATGATATCATTTTTATCTCGAGATTCCTTCTAACGAATTATTTCATAAAAACGGCTCGACTAAACGAGTCGTTAAACAATTTATTTTTAAAGCTTCTTCAAATGATCTCGGAAAATTCTCCGACTTATCTCAAAAGTCTTAGAATAAATTCTAGATTCAAATAAAACTAATTAGTCTAAATTCGGAGTCGGTCGATGAATAGGGATTTCTCGGTTTACATTACTATTCATCTAAAAATATAGTTCTCAGAAAATTCTGAAATTCATACTCAAGCTCACACTCATATAAATAAGCTCAAACAATTCATCATATACTCGATTCGAATAATCGAAACGAGAAAAATGACATTAGAGCACATAAGGGCATTTTCATCATTTCACACAAAATTTTGATTTTGGCGAAAAATTTTAGCACTCAAAACTCATCATATAAGCATATTAATTTAATTAATACGCATTTAGGAACTTAGAAAAGTTCGGGGTATTACAACAGGTCGTAGAGGGTAGTACGGACTCGACTGCAGTTTGTTGAGCAGAGCGTCATAGACGCGTATTAGTAGTAGTAGTAGTTTTTTTTGTCCTGTACATAGTCGGATCAGTAACTAGTTTTTGTAGTACTCTAGCGGATACGAAATTTTATGAATCATTTCCGTTCTAGTACTTCCAGTAGGTACAGTAATGCAGCTTGTTAGTGCATCCTGTACAATGATAGGCAGTCAGTCTAGTTTAGACTAGTAGTAGTCTAACTTTTTGTATAAGTCCTCATTGGAGGCGGAATCAATATTCTTTTTGATGAATATATATACATGACCCGTGAGAGGGTTTTGATCACAAGAAAGTTTCTTATAAATCATGTAGTAAACCAGAATGTCAAATGAACTCATGTAATGAGAGTTTAGTTTAACTTGGAAAGTTAAAAGATTAAAGAGCTAGTATCGAAGTTATATTCGATTTTTCTTTTCCGTGAACTTGATTAAGTTGGAAAGAGGGTGAGTAAGTAAAAGAATGTTTAAAAGAAAGGGGCTAATGAGAATTTCTGTTTCCTATAGTTTAAAGAAAAATGCCACCGAGAAATGTTAACAACAGAAGGGGACCTGGTAGGCCCCGAGGACGTGAAAGACGTCAACCGGAAAATGAAAGGGAGCAAGAACAAGAACACCATGAAACCCCACCAGCATCACCTACACCACCACCTCCACCACCACCTAGTAGGGATATTGAGGATCTATTCCTCAAACAAAACCCGCCTGTGTTCAACGGATAGGGCAGCCCTAGCAATGCTGAGCTATGGGTGCGATCCATCGAAAGAATTTTCAAGCTCCTCAGATGTACTGATGAGGAGCGACTGTTATGCGTTGCGTTTCAACTCTCTGGACTAGCGGATTACTGGTGGAAGGCAAGACAAAAGGTATTACCTGCGGAGCATCTGGCTCGACTTACGTGGGACGAATTTATGGAAGCACTGTATGACAAGTATGTGCCAAAGACATACAGAGCTCAGAAGGAGGCTAAGTTCTACAATTTGAAATAGGGTAAGATGACTGTAACAGAGTATGATGCTAAGTTTTGTGAGCTACCAAGGTATGCGCCTACTCAGGTCGATACCGAAGAAAAGATTTCGAAGAAATTCCGTGGGGGACTAAGACACGAATTGGGGATAGCTTTAGCCAGTCATGGGGGACTGAGCTATATGGATGTTCTAGGGTGAGCTCTAGAAATGGAGGCCGTAATGCCTGACGAGAAAAAAGTGATAACACCTACCCCAGCTCCAACCCAAAATCAAAATCGAGGCTATTATAACAATAATAATAGCAATTTTCAAGGAAAGAGAAAGTGGGAAGGGTGCAATAGCAGGGGCTATAATCAGAATTTCAACAACCAAGGGAATCAGCGAAGTGGTAATCAGCAAGGCTATCAGCAGCCTAGTCAAAACAACAACAAGAGGCCGTGGCAAGGAAACAACTAGTTAGGGTTGTATTTATAGGGAAATAGGCAAACCAGAGCATGGAGAGGTAACAACTAGCAGAATCAGCCGCAAGGGCAACAAAGGAATTTCAATCAGGGAGGAAATAACCCAGGAGGGTTACCATTCCTGTATGCCCTAAGTGCAACAAAACACATCCCAATGTCTGTCAAGTAGGCACCACCAACTGTTTTAACTGCGGACAGAAGGGGCATATGAAGAAGGATTGCCCTAAACCACTGCAAGCAGTACCTCTGAGGGCCATACAAGCATAGCCACATCAACAAATGAATCAGCAGCAGTTTCAGCAGCACGCGCAACAATAGCAGAATGCAAGGGCATGCGCGAATAGACAGATTGGGCAGGATAAGGGAAAAAGAAACTTAGCAGGTATGGGTACACTTTAGAACACTCCTGTTAAGATATTGTTTGATACTGGCGCATCGCATTCTTTTATTGCTGGTTGTTGTGCGGATAACTTAGACATCAGACCTGTAAGAGCTGCACATCCTATGAGAGTAGCTACACCTTCAGGAGAGATCACTACTTCCACACATGTCTGCTCTAACCTAGAACTAGAAATTGGAACTCTTAAGGTTAAAGCGAACAATTTGAACGTTATGATAATGTGGGACGTAGACATAATCCTAGGGATGGACTGGTTGTCAGAGAATTATGCCACGATTCTCTGCAACGAGAGAAAGATCTCTTTCCAACCGCCGGGTAGAGAGCCGACCGAATTTTATGGAATTTCAATGGGTAGAGGAGTACCAATAATATGAGGACGTGTTCCCAGAAGTGTTGCCAGGATTGCCACCAGATCGTCACGTGGACTTTACGATCGACTTACAACCAGGAGCAGCTCCCAAATATAAAGCCCCATATAGGATGGCACCGAAGGAGTTAGAAGAACTCAAAATTCAATTGCAAGAGTTGCTAGACCTTGGTTTCATTAGGCCGAGTGTTTCACCTTGAGGAGCACCAGTGTTGTTTGTCAAAAAGAAGGATGGTTCAATGAGGATGTGTATAGATTATCGAGAGCTGAACAAGATCACCCTCAAGAACAAATATCCTTTGCTAAAGATAGAGGATCTTTTCGATCAGCTCAAGGGTGCAGGAGTGTTTTCAAAGATAGATTTAAGATCAGGGTATCATCAGCTGAAGATTAAACCCGAGGACGTACCTAAGACTGCTTTTCGAACCAGATATGGCCACTACGAATTCTTGGTTATGCCATTTGGTTTGACCAACGCCCCTGCACTATTCATGGACCTCATGAATAGAGTTTTCCACCCATACTTCGACAAATTCGTCTTAGTATTTATCGACGACATTCTCATTTACTCCAAATATAAGAAAGAACACGAAGAACATCTGCGGATAGTGTTGGAAACACTTAGAACTGAGAAACTGTATGCCAAGTTCAGTAAGTGCGAATTTTGGTTGAAGGAGGTAATGTTTCTCGGACACATAGTTTCAGCCGAAGGAATCAAAGTAGATCCTGCCAAGGTAGAGGCAGTGCGTAATTGGAAGTCACCAACAAGTCTGAACGAGATCAGAAGTTTCTTGGGTTTGGCAGGCTACTACAGAAGATTCATCGAAGGATTCTCCACGATTGCTAGACCTATGACGCAGCTACTTCGAAAAGAAAATAAGTTTAAATGGACGGACGAGTGTGAAAAGAGTTTCCAAACGCTCAAAGAAATGTTAATCACAGCACCAGTGTTAGCTCTTCCAGACGCAAACAAGGAATATATGGTGTATAAAGATGCTTCGAAGAATGGGTTAGGTTGTGTTCTAATGCAAGACGGAAAGGTGATAGCTTATGCCTCACGACAACTTCGACCTCACGAAGTTGAGTATCCAACCCATGATTTAAAACTCGCAGCCGTTGTGCATGCATTAAAGATTTGGAGACACCATCTTTATGGTGTAAGGGTTGAGATCTTCACAGATCACAAGAGTCTGAAGTACTTCTTCGAGCAGAAAGAACTGAATATGAGACAAAGGAGGTGGCTCGAATTGGTCAAAGATTACGACTGCGGAATCAACTACCATCCAGGAAAGGTAAATGTAGTAGCAGATGTGCTGAGTCGCAAGGCTCCAACCAAGTTAGGATGTCTGTTTGTCGAGGAAGAAACTCTAGTACGAGAATTTAAAAAGATGGAAATAGAAGTGCTCGATACACCGGCAACGATCACAAGTCAACTAGCGGCACTAGTAGCTACACCTGATTTACGAGAAAGAATTATAAGTGCCCAGAGGAAGGACGAGTCAATGGAGAAGCTCCGACTAAAGATAAGGACGGATAAATCGGACGGATATTCCGAAGCACCAGACAATGCGATATTATTTGAAGGCAGACTTTGTATTCCTGACAGTGACGAAGAATTAAAGAATGATATCATGAGTGAGGCTCATGATACGCCATATACAGCACACCCAAGGAGTACGGAGATGTATCAGGACTTAAGAAAGAATTTCTAGTGGAATGGATTGAAACGAGACGTTGCCTCGTTTGTAGAAAGATGTTTGGCGAGTCAGCAAGTGAAAGCCTTACATAGACGACCGTATGGATTGTTGCAGCCATTAGATATTCCAGAATGGAAATGGGAAGGAATAGCTATGGATTTTGTGATAGGTTTGCCTAAGTCAAGAAGAGGAAATACTGGCATTTGGGTGATTATTGATAGGCTCACAAAATCAGCTCACTTTATACCGATTAAGACTACCTACGGGTTAGAGAAGTTAGCTCAGTTGTACGTTCGTGACATTGTACGTCTGCACGGAGTACCAAAGTCCATAATATCAGACAGAGATGCTAAGTTCACTTCAAGATTTTGGATCACCATGCAGAAAGACTTGGGCACTGAACTTAACTTCAGTACAACTTTTCACCCTCAGACGGATGGACAATCCGAGAGGACGATTCAGATTCTAGTTGATATGCTAAGGACAGTGGTATTGGATCAAAGTGCAAATTGGGAAGATATCTTGCACTTGGTCGAATTCGCATATAACAACAGCTATCAGGCGACGATAGGAATGGCGCCTTATGAGGCATTGTATGGAAGAAAATGCAAGTCACCACTTTATTGGGATGAAGTGGGTGAAAGGAAGAACCTAGGACCAGATACGATCAATGAAATGATCGAGATCGTTCGGCAGATTCGAGATAGAATGAAAGAAGCCTAGAGCCGATAGTAGTCTTACGCCGATGATCGTCGAACCAATCTTAGCTTCGAAGTTGGTGATAAGGTTTTCCTTAAGATTTCACCATCGAAAGGAATCATTAGATTCGGTGTTAAGGGTAAACTTAGACCAAGGTTCATAGGACCTTACGAAATTCTTGAGAAGATAGGACCTGTTGCTTATAGATTGGCCTTACCGCCAAGTCTAGGAAGTGTCCATAACGTGTTTCACATTTCCCAATTAAGAAAGTATGTCTATGACCCTAAGCACGTTATAAGTCAGCAAGACGTTGTTGTTGAATCTGACCTAAGTTATGAAGAAAAACCGATATCGATTTTGGATAGAAAAGTTCAAGAATTAAGAACCAAGTCGATACCAATAGTAAAAGTATTATGGAATCACCACAAGTAAGAAGAAGCCACGTGGGAGCTCGAGGAAAAGATGAAGGAGAGATATCCTTATCTTTTTGAAGAAGGTATGCAAATTTGGGGACAAAATTTTTCGTAAGGGGGGTAGGATGTAATACCCCGATATTTTTCTTCTGTCGTTAATACCCCGATATTTTTCTTCTGTCGTTAAAAATGAAAGTTAATAATAATTATTGCTTTGCATGCCTAAGATCATGAAATTAAATTCTAAGACTAACGGTGAAATCCATTTCCGAAAATAAATTACGGAAGTCAGTCAGATGATTACTGTATTAGGGTTTTCGCGTATGAAAAACTTTTGAGTTCCAGAACTCAGTTGGATAAAACCGTCGAACTTTACATTCACTTTTTCTTCGAGACGATTGAGTTAGGAAAAATTGTTTTTATTATTTTTCCGGACGGAATTCGGACTGTGATGTCCCGAGATTTTGTCGGATTTTAGGAATTTAAATATACTTTCCGAGTATGTTAAATTTTTCGGATTTAACGGTCGAATTAGATTTCGACGAAAAACGTAACTGATTACGTTTTCAATTTTCGATTTTTATAACGTCGTAACGAGCCGGAAAAACGCGATTTTGGAATAAAAATCCCCTCTCTTGACCGACCTCCCTCACACACAACCATAGGATATTTCAATTTTATACTATATTAACTTTATGACTCATAGTTTCTAATTCTTTCTTTTTACTTTACACCTAGGTGTTATAACTAAAAATCTACCACATTAGTCATCACTTTTCTTTCTCCCTCTCTCCCTCAATACCGTCCATCTCTCTCTCTCCAAGAACTCCATTAACACTTTTCAAGTTCTTCAAGTTCTTGCAAGAGGAATTCTCCATAGATCAATCATCAACCATCAACCTTCATTTCTAATTACATAAATATTCAAGGTAAATTCATGAGCTACACATCTATCCAATTGGAATTCATTTTCTTCAATTTTTGTTAAGAACCGATTTCTAGTAGAAGAGTTAGAATGATTCAAGCTTTAATTCTTGTAATTAGATGTGTTAGTAATTGATTCTAGGGTTAAATTGAAGAGAAAAATCAAAAACCCTAATTCTAGTAGTGTACCGAAAATTAGGGCTTTTATAGTAGGATGTTATATTCTTTAATTAATTGGATAATTAGGCTTAGAAATGGTTTAATTGATGATTATTGCAAAGAAATTTCGATTGCCCTAACAATCTAGTGAGGACCGATTTTTAGGGGTTAGGGTTACAAATTGAAATTCAAATTAATGAGGTAGAAGTGTTAAGTCTTGAATAATACATGTTGTTGTGTGTTTAGAAATGGATTATTGGATTGAATTAATGAAGAAAATCACTCCTCCTAATTAATTGACAAAACCGAAAATGATTAAGAAATTGGAGGTTTAATGTGGTTTGATCTTATTAAGGATTTAATGATAGATTAAGGTTCTATATGATGTTAGATGATGTCATGAATTAATTTGGAATTTTCTAAAAATAAAATGAAAAATGTAAGAGACGAAGAATTGGAAATAAGTCGAGATTAGGTAATGATTTGAGGCTATGATTTACGTATTAATGATTCTAGATAGATGATGGATAATATTGTAAAATTTGGTCGAATTCTAATAATGTTGGAAATTTCATAAGAGGCGAAGAATCGAACCTAAGTAAAGATAGAAAAGTTGAATGAGGTTTCTAATTAGATATTAATGATTGATAATGATAAGTGAACAAGTTTGTAGTTGACGACAAGTTCATCCGAGTTATGAAAAGATGAGTTATAGTTGTAAACGAGAAGTAGAGACGAGAAGTTTGATTTGTTTTGGTATAGTATTTGTGTAGTTTGAAAGACATAGACTTAATCGTCGTATTTGAGATCGAGAAATGAAAAGGAGTCTATCACGTACAAAGATACATGTTGACTGCCTTGAGGTGTAATTTTCGTGAGAATTTAGGTAAGATAACATAAAACGAACCTAGAAAACCGTGCGTCGATTTTTATCGAGCATTAGGGTTTCACTCGGCAGTTTTGCGACCCTTCACGGAAACTGCCATATCTCCTAGCTCATTTATCGGAATTGAGATCCGTAAATTGAAGAGTAAACTAGACTTCCGTGGTTTTCATTCGGTATAGAGTACCTCCCCTGTTTCAGAATACTCTGTTCTGGGCAGTCTCCAGAAGTTTTGTTTTGTGCAGTGAATCTTTAAAACCTAGTTTCTTAAGTTGAAACCTTTTCAACTTGATTCCTTTGATCTTTTAAGTCGTTTCAAGTTATCGACTACTTCTTACTACTGAGCTAAGTGTCAAGTCTGGAGCTGAATGAGTGCTAAACGAGATGTGTTCATATCTCGTTTCTTTTTAACTAAAAGAGTTTAGTTTAGCGTGCAAATGCTTAAAAGTCTAAAAGATTAAAACCTAATTCGAATTTCCGTATTCGTTTATCGTTTACGACCGAGTTTTAAAGTACGATTATTTACGATGAAGGAGGAAGTCAGCACAAGGACAGGACGGAAGATTGATGTAATACTCCGATATTTTCTACTGTCTTTAAAAATAAAAGTTAATAATAATTATGGCTTTGCACGCCTAAGATCATGAATTTCAATTCTAAGATTTACGGTGAAATCCGTTTCAGAAAATAATTTCCAGAAGTCGGGCGAACGACTACTGTATTTAGGGTTTTCGTGTCCGATAGATTTTTCGTCCGAAAGCTCAGAATTAAATTCCGTCAGAATTTACATTCACGTTCTCTTCGACACGAGTTCACTGGAAAAAGTTAGTTTTTATGATTTTCTGGACGAATTTTGGACTGTAATGTCCCGACTTTTTCTCGGATTTTGAAAAATGAATTAGGTTTTTCGAGTACGTAAATTATTTCCAATCTAACGGACGAATTAGATTTCGTCGAATTCGAAACTATCTAAGAAAGTATTTCTCGACTTTTAAATCAACGTTTAAGAGCCGGAAACGAGATATTATCGTCTAATTTTTCGCACCAAACAACCCCTAACGACTCACCACTACTTTTGTTAGATATTTTTCTTAACTTTATGACTAATACCATGACTCACCACCCTTCTCTCCTTTCCCCTCATTACCGCCAGCACCATCACTTCTCTCCCTCTCATTTTTTCTTCATCATCTTCCATTAAAGCTCCACTCCAAGCTTTCCTCAAGTGCTTAACTCTTTCATCCACCGATCATTTTCAATTCCGAATCCATATTACGAAAGGTAAGAACTTCATCTATCATTTGATCCAAACAAAACTTGATTCCATCATTTTTCTTTTTTTCGAAAACTTAGGGATAGAATCACATGTTGTTCCTAGTTCGATACATGTTCTAGGATGATTTAGAATCGAGTTCTATGGATGAATTAGAGAAAGAAATCAAGAACCCCTTTGTTCTAGGGTTTATCGATTTTGGGGAGAAATTGGGGCTTTGATCGTAGCTCGATTTCTTTGACGTTTGATTGATAGATTAGTGTTCTACATGATATTAATTAACTATATGAATTGTTTTAAATTTTTCTAAACATAAAATTTGAAACCTAAGAGAAGAAGAAGGTACGATTTAGGATAGTAAATGTTATTATATGCTCGATTGTTTAATGGAAATGAGATATACGATGTATAAGGATGATTATATATTTAATTGGAATTTTTCTAATAATAAAATGAAAAATATAAGAGACGAAGATGTGTCGATAAGTTGAAGCTCGATAACGTTTTGATAATATGATTTGCATGTTAGTAATGCTCGTTAGATGATAATCGTTGTCGTAAAATTTGAACGAAAACGAAGAACGTAGAATTTTTGTTAAGAGACGAACGATCGACGATAAGTCGAGATTAAATAATGATATAGGTCTACGATGTGAATATAAGTAAATCTCGATAGTTAATGATCATAATCGGAAAGTTAGAACAAATTCTAATGACGTTGGAATTTTGGTAAGAAACGAAACAACGATCCTAAGTAACGATAGAAAAGACGAGTAAAAAATGTAATTAGATAATAGTGATTGTTATGAATAAGAGAAGAAGTTTGTAGTTGACGGCTTTTGCATTTGAGTTATGAAATGACGAATTATAGTTGTGAACGAGAAGTAAGGATTTGTTTTGGTATAGTAATTGTGTAGTTTGAAAGACGATGAATTAATCGTCGTGTTTATGATCGGGAAATGAAAAGGAGCTCATCACGTATGAGGATACGTGTTGACTGCCTTGAGTCAGTAACTTCATGAGAATTTCAGTAGGATGACGTAAAACGAACCTAGGAAGTCATATGTCGAGTTAACGGGCATTAGGGTTAGCCTCGGAAAGTTTTGCGACGTTTCACGGAAACTGTCATATCTTTTAGTTCTTTTATCGAAATTGAGGTCCGTAAATTGGAGAGTAAACTAGACACCCGTACCTTTCTTTTGGTATAAGCTTCGTCCCCTGTTTCGAAATCCTCTGTTCTGTACAAACTTACTGATCTGTGCAGATTTTTCCGAAACCTAGTTTCTTAAGTTGAATTCTTTTCAATTTAGTTTCCTTTTGATCTCTTAAGTCGTTGTAAGCAATCGACTTCAGCTTTGCCGACATAAGCGTCAAGTTAGGAACCAAATGAGGTTTAAACGAGATGTGCTCGAGTCTCGTTCCCGTTTAACTAAAAAAATCTAGTTTAGCCTGCAAATGCCTAAAAAGCTTAATAGACTAAATCGTTTTCATTTTCGATTTCCGTTTTCTTTTGTCGTCTCAACGACTTATCGAGGATATATTTTATGTACGATGAAGGAGGAAGTCAGCATAAGGAAAGGACGGAAGATTGAAGAACGGAAGCACGTTTAATAGTTCTGTAATCTATAAGGTGGGCTTTCTATTATATAACAAATAAAATGTGGGGTTTTCCACAAATCGAAAGTGATTCTTTATGAGCTTTGATTACTGTGGTTTCAAAGGGATAATCAGGCATAAACTGTTTTGTGTTTTATGTGAGTTCTCTTGTACCTTTCTGAGTTAGCCCTGCATATGTTTTCTAAATGTGCAGGTTGAAGCGACGGGAGCGGTGACGATTGAGTTAAGAGTTGTCGATAGGGAAGACTGTAGTATGTAGATTACAATTCCACTACCAAACTTTAGACTCACTCATGTAATTATGAATATCACTTTTGGGTTTCAGTTCTGTACCTATAACTTAGAATCTTTTGAGATCTTATTCGAGTGATCCTTCGAGATTAAATCTATCTTTTGCTAATGAAGTCTAGTTCATAGAATTTCTTTCTTTAATGTTATGTTTATTCATTCATCCCCTTTTCTTCCCCGCTTCTTTAATCCAATCCCTGTCACACCCCGACTTCTGCCGTCTCTCGGGATTTGGGGCTGTGACAGAGTGGTATCAGAGCAATGGTTTCTGCTCTGCATACAAGTCTTCTTTCAAAGTAGTCAGATAGGGTATTTGTTCATACTCTATACCCCAGTCTTCTTTCAAGTAAAAGTTAGGTCGTAACACTAAGTTTAAAGAGTGTAGGCGATAACTCAACCTCCCGCTACGTCGACTCAATGAAGAAAGAAAGAAAGAAAGAAAGAAAGAAAGGAAAGAATTTCAGAAATATGTTTTCTTTTAAGAAAATTTTTGAATAAGTATTCAATAAGTTAAGAATGACAATGGTGCCAAGAGTGAAATGGTGAAAGTATAAGAATTATACTTGTTTTCTGCTATGTGAATTATGTGAAATTATTTGCGCAATAATTTCTTTTAAATTGAAAAGTATGTTGACAAGAGAATCTAGATTGATTCTAGGGATTTTTCCCGGTTCACTGAGAACATAGACTATCGTTCTAAGGACTTCCCGATTCCTTGAAAACATAGATGCTTTAAGAAGTGTTGGATCCAAATGATTTCGAAAGGAGATCGTGAAACGTGAAGGACTTTTGTAGACGAATGTCATGTGCGTATAGTGACATGAACAAAGACTCAGCAGAGTCAACTTTTGTTTTTATAAAAAAATAATCGATAAGAAATTCCTTCGAGAAAATAAGATAAATAATGATAAGGTACGTTAATTCTGTATCAAAGTAAATGAAAGAGACGAATGTTACTTCCGTAAAAGTAACATGAACGAAGTCGTTTTTAGTTGGAGTTCGCCTCGTTCGAACTTCAAGAAGAGATTTATTTTAATTATCGAGAATCGAGTACGAATCTTAGTTAATTTCCAATGATCGATCGATTCCAATGACGACTAGAACTTGGGTTCTAAAGTTATTTCTCCAGTAATTATTCCATTTCCTTTTTGGAATTTGTTTCATAATGTGATACCCCGAGTTTTTATGCCTATAGAAAGCGTTTAATTAACCGAGTGAGTTAAAAGATGAGAAATTAGGAGTAAAATTTTTCTTTTCTAATCGAAGAGAATTGAATAACACGTTTAAATTACCTTGTGAATCTTGTGTGAATTTATCTGTTCTATTTATCTGAGATGATGATGATGTGATATGCTTGATGGGTTATTATTATGAAAATGAGTATGATATTAAATTCCGGAAAAATCTCGAGAAGTTTGTTTGATGAGATAACATAATGTTAATCGCCGAGAAATATGCTTACGCCAATGAACCTAGAATAGAATGGAATTAGAACCTTCGAACCTAGAATTTCTTTTAAGATCACTGAGATAGGATAAGAATTTATCCGAGAATTGAGAAGGGAAGCGAGGAGTTAATGTTTAAAAGGATTAATAAACGGATTAATAAGCCGATTAAATTCTTTTAAAATTTAAAGGACTAAAATGATCGAAACCTTTAATCTTTTAATTTGAGACGTGAAATAGGATTGGGATGAGTTAGTGTCAAAAGTGAGACGAGAAGAGGTTAGACCCGTTAATAAAACAAAACGGAATTAATACGAATCGTTTTATCCGGAAAATCTTTACGACCGGATAATTAACGCCCGTAACGACACAACGACGACACGTGTCATCCACCTCTCTCCCTCTCACGCCACCTCACACCTCCTCTCCCATCACCCTTCAATTTCCAAGACTAAACATCATGATTATGTCTTATGCATGGTATTACCAAAAGTAGCATGCAAACTACATCAAATCATCCATCCATCAATCACTTTAAACATCTCCAACTTCCAATGCTAATTGCCATCACACTTTATTCTTTTGTTGAAATTCAAATTGCATGCAACCTATTCTAAAGAGAGAAAACTCATTCATTTACACTACACTCTCTCTCTCTTTCGAACTCTCTCTCAAACAAGGAGAAAAACAAAACTCTCTCCCTCTCTACTCTCTCAAACTCTCGGCAATCTCTCTCTCTCCCTCATACCTTGATTTTTCTCCACATGCAACCATGGATTCAAGCTCTCCATCCATGGAAATGAAGTAAAGAGTATCAATCTCCATTCATTTCATCCATATTCTCAAAAAAATATAAGAATCTTCCAAGTTCTTGAAGTTAAATTCAAGAATCATCCAACACTTTTCTTTATTTTGATTCTTAAATCCTATGGATGATTAATTCCATGTTATTCCTTTTTCTTTAAGGATTCAAGAAGACATCCTTCTTCCTTCACGTTCAAGCTTTGAAGCTACCATTTCCATCCATTTTAATTCCAAGAGCCAAGAGAAGAATTTCCATTTAAATTAAGTATGAAATTCATTTGATTAGTTGTAAATATGTATGTCTATAAGTCCTAAGAGAATGATCTATGCATGCATGTTATTTAAATTATGTTTAGGCAAACTTAGGATATGTATGTGCTAATCAAGTGAGGAGAATCCGTTAGAAGAATCGAATAATAAGTTTAATCGGTGAATTAAGAGAAGAAAAAGAAACTAAAACCCTAAAAGGATTAAAGAGTGCCGAAAATTTTAGTAAAAATAGGAAAAATATGAATTCTTTGAGTTATTATTAGTATGATACTTGATTTGTTATTTTTATCATGTTAGGAATGAGATTATATGCATGAAAAATTGAGAAACAAATTGCATAAAAATAGGCATGAATGCCGTGAATTTTGAGCAAAAATGGAGAATTTATTTTGATGATTTTGTTGATGAATTGAGTGATGTTTTGATTAATGGAATGATTGTATGTTATGTTGATATAATCATACATGTGTTTAAATAAGTTTGCATGTTGAAGTTTTGAAAGAAATTAATTGTAAAAATAATAAAAAGATTGGATGTTTAAGTATGTATTAATGTTAATTTGAATATGGAATGAAGATAGAAGTTTTGATAAAAAGATTTAAAGTTGAAAAACTTTTAATTAAATAAAAGATGAAAGATGTATGAAAAGATATATCAATTAAATGTCTTTGTATTAAAATTTAAAGACTTGAATTTTTTATTAAATCTACAACAAAAAGATCTTTTATAACTTAACTAATAAAGTGAGCTAATTCATAAAAATGTGTATCAAAAGATAAAGAAATTATTAAGTAAGAAATAGCTTAAAGGTTTAAAACAAATAAAGAAGAAATTATTAAAGAAATAAGCAAAAATAGAGAAAACCGAGTTTAAGAAGAATTAATCGATAAAAAAGTAAAAAGAAAGTTAAATCGAGTAAGAAAAAGATACTAGACGAGTTAAGATAGATACTCGTATAAGTTAATCAAGAAAGTAAGTATAAAATAAGATGTCGAATAAAAAGATAAACCGAAATAATAATTAGAAGAACAATAGTCGAGATAAGAAATGAGGATCGAATTAAAGATGAATAAGAAAATCCAAATTTTATAAGAGTCAATAATAATTAAAGAGGAATTTTGATTAATTGAATAAAGGTTATAAAAATACCTTATAAGATGGCGAATGTAAAACGAAGTGTTGTCTATATAAATAAGAAAGATAGAATTAACAGTTAATTCTCCATAAAAAGAAATGCATAACCGAGTAGATTTTAAGATCTAAATTGAATAAATGTTAATGTGTCTTGAAGTATGTTTGATTTATATGGATTCATTATATGTTTGAATAAGTGTTTAAATGCATGATGTTAGTGATGTTGTGAAAAATAATTGAATGATTGAGTTATTATTTGTAAACTAAGATTTGATTAAAGCCTTTGAAAGAAAGCTCGAGTAATAGAATATAGACGATGACATTATTAATTAGAACGAGAAAAGCGTACGATGTTGAGTAGTAAAGTTAATCAATTCGAATAGAGTTAATAATTTAAAGACGAGAACGCGAGATCCTTTAGAAAAGTTAGAGCGAAGAGAGAGACGACTCAAATAGAAGTCCTTCAGTTAAAGTCCAACGCCTTTATGTCCGTCATGTTGCGTATCTTATTTTTCCTATCGATGTCGAACTGTGAAGGATCAAGCCGGACGGATCTTTAAGCGAGGACAAATAGCCCTAAACCACCTAGCTAGTTCTTCGGAAGTCAGGTGGGCTTTTCTGAACCAAAACTATCGACGAGATTTAGTTATGTTATTAAATTTTATGATATGATTTTCAAATGTGATTGACTTGCCATTTTATTGAAGTTAGTGTGTGTTATCATCTATTTATATGGAGATGTTATTATCCTGTGAAAAGCAGGAACCCACGTGTGGTATATGTTGAGGTGACTGTGAGCCTTGCTTCGGTTAGGCCGGTCACAGTGTTTGAGAAGGAGGCCTACTTCTCGGCACAGTGAGATTGTTATGATAGATGATACATACTGTTATATTATATGTTATTTGACTGCGCAGTCTGTTTTAAAGAAAATGTTTTGACATACACAAGTAAACCGTTTTTAAAACTGCTTATATGCTTGTGATGTTCGGCAAGGCAAGTTCAATTATTATAGCTTTAAGAAGCATCTTTATTCAAATGTTTTGGCTTGTGTTCACTGAGTACGAAGTACTCAGCCCTGCGTGTGTTTCTAAACATGCAGGTTGACTGGATGGCGATGGCGTGGATACTTGGTGGTGTGGTTTGGTTTTGTTGGTTGAGTTAGTAGAATTTCGGACTGGCATTTGTACGTCTTCATACGTGCAAGTGTTGGATTTTGATACAAGTTTCCGCTGCAATCCTTTTGAACTAATGTCTGTTGATGATAATACTTTAATATTCATGTTTTTGATTCCGAGCGTTGTGCTCGAAGACTTTGAATACTTGCTGAATTCGTAACTCTTTACCTTGTAATTCTAAGCGATGGGCTCGTAACTTGAATTGTTGTTGAACATGATCCTCTAACTTGGTATATATATTCGTATGTTTTCCCCTTTTGTTGCAATTCCCTTCCCATCGGCATGAATTACTTGCTTAAATTCCTGTTGTAGGTGAAGTTAAGATGCTCTGTAGCTGATTCTTTATGCTTGGAAGACCAAATTCGATTGTCTTATATTCCATCTTTATTTTCCCCGAGCATGTTCCCTTATTTGAGTAAATTGTTAGTTGTTTAAGTTTGTTGTTGTTGTTATTAAGTCGCACCTCGAGAGTCGGGGCGTGACACATAATTCATAATCGAACGAAGAATACAATAAGTATGAGATTCAAGTGTCGAGAGGGACAAAATCTTTTGTAAACGAATGTTACTTTTGAATAAGTAACATGAACAAAGAAACAGCTCTTCAGTCCGACGGTGAAGGATGGAAATAAAATCTTGAAATTTTATTTCCATATATTGTTTAAGAGCAATTCTTTGTGAATTGTTAAATGTTTAAGATAAGTGATTGTTTAAGTGTTGGTGACATTACAATTGAATAAGGAATATTCAACTTGTAATTTAAGATTTTCCCTTAAGATAAATTATTATCCTACCCGTTACTGATCCGTGTTTCTTAAAAACTTTGTAGGATGGATACTAGATTCGACACGGCGCAGGAGAGCCAATCCCCGCCACAGCGTACTTGGGCAGATCAGATGTTAGATAAGTATCAAGATTTTGAGGCAAACCCGAATCTTGATATAGGACAAATAATTAGTAACTTTTCAGCAGTTTACCATGCAGCCCGGCATTCTGTTCCAGAGCGTCAGGCTATATTCGACCTGATTATCCGACTACCAAAGGAGTTGTGTGGTTGGGCACACGACACGGCATGGTACTACCTTGGAGTGTTTAGTGACGACGTAGAGCCGACGGGTGATTACTTAGGATTCGCTGTAGCAGTACACAAACGTTTTTTTCAGGGCAGAATCATAGCATCATATCCTATTCAAGAGCACCCTCCCTACACTCACTTTCCAGCAGATTCAGAGTCAGAGCATGTGGAGATAGATCCAGAGATGGCCGCACAGTTAGAGATCCCTCCAGTGTTTGTACCTAGTGAGGACACAGAGGAGCTAGTTTCAGAGGCAGAGTACCCGGTGATTGGCGTGGATCTTACCACTATGATAGTGTTACCATACCCCTTCAGACCACTTGACGAGATCTATTCAGAGTTAGCCAGAGTCAGAGCAGAGTTTGAGGCAGGACCATGCAGGGTCCGTTCTACAGAGGAATACGAGTCTAGTTCACCTCCCGAGCACCTCCTTCCCCTGAAGAAGAGAACAGTAGAGCCCAGTTGTGACTACCTTCGATTGCTCTGCTCAGACCCGGAAAGGGCCGTTTCAGAGGTGCCTTCACCACCACCACTTGTACTTTTGGACGGCTCCACAATTAGGGTTGACGAAGCACTTCAGCTCGTCTTTAATTCAGATTCAGAGGAGGACCTAGAGGAGGACTCCAAGGTTTTGCAGGCCATAGAGGGCGGTAGTGACTCGACAACAGCTTGTTGAGCAGGGCGTCTTAGACGCATAGTAGTAGCAGAAGCATTTTTGTCTTGTAAATAGTCGGATCACTAACTAGTTTTTGTAGTACTCCAACGGATACGAAGTTTTATGAATTGTTTCCGTTCTAGTACTTCTAGGAACTAGAATCGAAGTTAATATTTATTCTCTTTTACGTGAAATTGTTAAGTTGGAAAAAGGATTAGTGAGTAAATGAAGGCTTAAAAGAGAGTGCTAATGAGAAAAATTTTGTATCTTATAGTTCCAAAATGTCGCTGAGAGTTGTTAACAACCAAAGAGGACCTGATAGTCCTAATGGATTTGATAGAGGTCAAGAACAACGTATAGGCGAAGAAAAGCAAAAACATCAAGTAACCCTTCTACTTTCCCCACCTCCACAACAATGTAACATTGAAAATTTATTCTTCAGAAGAAATCCACCAGTTTTCAATAGGTCTAGTAACCTAAGTGATGCTGAGCATTGGGTACGCTCTATAGAAAGAATTTTTGAGCTTCTTAGATTTAGTGATAAGGAGCGCCTAGTATGTGCTGCGTCTCAGCTAGCCGGACCAGCTAAATACTGGTGGAAGACTAGACAGGAAATTATGCCGGCAGAGCAAGTGGCTAAAATCACTTGGAATGATTTTAAGGAGGCATATTATGATAAGTATGTATTCGATCAAGTGGAAACTGAAGAGGAAATAGCAAGAAAATTTCAAGGAAAACTTAAGTATAAACTGGGAATAGCATTGGCCAGACACGAAGGACTGAGCTATGCAGAACTACTAGGACGAGTCTTAGAAATAGAGGCAGTAATGCCAGATAAAGGAAAAATGGTAGTGCCCATACCAACACCAACCCAGACTTCAACTCAAAACCTTCCCAACAATAATATTAATTATAGAGGAAAAAGGAAATGGGAAGGAGGAAGTAGCAGTGACTGTTACCAGCGCCACAACGATCAAGGAAAACAGAGTAGAAATCGACAGGGCTTTCAGTAGCCAAATAAAGATAACAACTACGGTAAGAAGTCGTGGCAAAGGAAAAAACCATAAGGAAATAAACAATCAGGACAGGGGAAGGGAAATAATCTACAAGGACAGCCGCAAGGTCAACAGAGGAATTTTAACCAAGGAGGGAATAACCCAGGGAGGGTTATCAGTCCTGTTTGTCCAAAGTGTGATAGGACGCACCCCGTTGTTTGTCAAGCCGGCACAGGTGTTTGTTTTAACTGCGGGCAGAAAGGGCATATGAAGAGGGATTGCCCGAAACCATTTCAAGCGGCAGGATAGAATCAGTATGGTCATCCCCAACCTTTGAGGGCAGTTCAGGCACAGCCGCTACAGCAAACGACGCAGCAGCAGTATCAACAGCAACAGAACGTTAGGGCATTCGCGATCGAACAAGATGCGCGCAATAAGGGCAAAGGAAAGTTGGCAGGTATAGGACAAACTTCTTAATTACCTTGTCGTTCTTCTACCTCATACCAAAACCTTACAGTCGTTATTTCTAGTGCCTGTCGACACTATAAGAGTAGGACCAGAGTGCGCTAATCGTAAAATAAAAATAACCACGCCTTAGGAGGAATTATCGTCACTCCCTTAGTTTTTCTCAAACATAGAATTTAACTTAGGGTCTTTTTAAGATCATAGCAAACAATCGGAAAGTAATATAATGTTCGGCGTAGATATAATCTTAGGAATAGACTAGTTGATTGAGAATTACGCTATGATTCTCTGCAACGAGAGAAAGATCTCTTTTCGACCCCCAGGTAGAGAACCAACAGGATTTCATGGTTTTTCAATGGGTAGGAGAGTACCGATAATATCCGCTTTACAAGCCAAGAAGTTGATGAAGAAGAAAGGTTGCACTGCTTATCTCGTATACCTAGTTGAAGAACCGGGAGCCGAGAAGACCATTCAAGACGTGAAAGTTGTTAACAAATACGAAGACGTCTTTCCAGAAATATTACCTGGTTTACCACCAGATCGTCATGTAGATTTCTCGATTGACCTAGAACCATGATCGGCCCCCAAATCGAAAGCCCCATATAGGATGGCACCGAAAGAACTAGAAGAACTTAAAAAAATCCAGCTGCAAGAATTGTTAGACCTTGGATTCATTAGACCGAGTGTTTCACCTTGGGGAGCACCCGTTTTGTTTGTCAGAAAGAAGGATGGTTCTATGAGGATGTGCATAGACTATCGTGAATTAAATAAGATTACCCTTAAGAATAAGTATCCTTTGCCAAGGATAGAAGACATCTTTGATCAGCTTAAGGGCGCATGAGTCTTTTCAAAGATAGATTAAGATCCGGGTATCATAAATTGAAAATCAAACCCGAGGATATACCTAAGACTGCTTTCCGAACTAGATATGGCCATTACGAATTTCTATTTATGCCATTTGATTTGACTAATGCTCCCGCCGTATTCATGGATCTCATAAATCGAATTTTCCACCCATACTTAGACAAATTTGTTTTAGTATTCATCGACGACATTCTCATTTACTCCAAGAATGAGGAAGAACATAAGGAACACTTGAGAATAGTCTTAGAAATGCTTAGAGCCGAGAAGCATTACGCCAAGTTTAGTAAGTGCGAGTTTTGGCTGAAGGAAGTAATGTTCCTTCGGCACATAGTTTCGGCTAGGGAATCAAAGTAGATCGTGCCAATATAGAGGCAGTGCATAACTGGAAGTCACCATCAAGTCCGAACGAGACCAGAAGATTCTTAGGTTTAGCCGGCTACCACAAAAGATTCATCGAGGGTTTCTCTATGATTACTAGATCTATGACGCAACTACTTAGAAAGGAAAATAAGTACAAATGGACCGACAAGTGCGAGATAAGTTCGCAGATGCTCAAGGAAAGGTTGACCATCGCACCAGATTTAGCCCCTCCAGAACAAACAAGGAATACGAAGTATTTACAGAGGCTTCAAAGATTGGATTAGAGTGCATTAGGATGCAAGATGGAAAGGTGATAGTTTATGCTTCAAAATGACAACTTCGATCTCATGAGGTTGATTACCCAACCCACGACTTAGAACCAGCAGCCGTTGTGTATCCGCGGGAGATTTGGAGACACCATCTCTATGGTGTTAGGATTGAGATTTATACGGACCATAAGAGTTTAAAGTACTTTTCGAGCAAAAAAAAAAAAAGAATTGAACATGAGACAAAGACGATGGCTCGAATTAGTCAAGGATTATGATTGCGGAATCAATTACCATCTAGAAAAAACGAATGTAGTAGCAGATGCGCTGAGTCACAAGACTCCAACTAAGTTTAGATGTTTCTTCGTCAAGAAAGAAACACTTATACGAGAATTTGAGATGAAGGATAGAGAGGTGCTCAATACAACCTAAACGATAACAAGCCAAATAATAGTAATCGTAGCTACACTAGACTTACGAATAGATTACAAGTGCCTAGAGAAAGGATGAGTCGATCGAGAAGCTTCGAATAAGGATAAGAGCGGATAAACCAGACGGTTATTCCAAAGCAATGGGTAATATGATAGAAATTAAAAAGTAGACTTTGTATTTCCGATGACAACAAATTTAAGACTTAAGAAAGGATTTCTGGTGGAATAGATTGAAACGAGATGTTACCTCGTTTGTAGAAAGATGTTTAGCTCATCAGCAAGTGAAAGCTTTACACTGACGACCATACGAGTTGATACAACCGTTAAGTATTCCAGAATGGAAATGGGAAGATATAGCTATGGTTCTGTGACAGGACTTGCCCAAAGGTAAGAAAAGAAATACTGGCATGGGATAGTTTTCATAGGCTCAAATTATCAGCTCACTTTTACCGATCCCAGATTACCTATGGATCAAAGAAGTTAACATGGCTGTATATCCGTAAGGTAGTACGTCTGCGCGGAATCACAAATTCGATAACCTCAGATAGAGATGCCAAATTCATTTAGAGATTTTGGATCACGACGCAGAAGAGTTAGATACTAAACTTAACTTTAGTACCGCTTTCACCTCCAGTCAGATGGACAACCCGAGAAAATGATTTAGATACTCGATGATATGCTAAGAACGATAGTATTAGACCAAAGTGTGAAATGGAAGAATATTTTGCCATTAATCAAATTGTTATAACGATAGTTATTAAGCTACGATAAGTATTACGCCTTACGAGGCCTTGTAGAAGAAGAAGTTTTAAGATAAGTGCCTTTTGTAATACGATAAATGAAAGAAAGAACCTAGGATCAGATACAGTCACTGAAATGATCGAGATCATTCGATAGATTTGTGTCAGAATGAAAGGAGTTTAAGTAAGACGAAAGTCTTACGTATATTCGACAATCAGAGTAAAAGTTCGAAAAAGGAGATAAAGTTTCTTAAGATATCTCCATTAGAGAGAATCGTTAGATTCGTGTCAAGCATCTGCTTAGACAAAAGATTTAGATGATTAGTGAATATCTTGAAAAGATAGTTTCCAATATGGATAGTTTCGGCTTTGTTGCCAAGTTTATGAAATGTTTATTATATGTATATCTCATTTTGAGAAGATGTGTGTGTTTGATTCTACACATATGGTTTTGTCAGCAAGACGTTGATCTTGAAACTGACTTAAGTTATGAAGAAAGACCGCAATCGATTTTTGGATCGAAAAGCGTGAAAGTTAAGAAGCAAGTCAATACGGTTAGTAAAAGTGTTATAAGATTATCATGGGCAAGAAGAAGCCACGTGAGGACTTGAAGAAGAGTTGGGGAAGAAGTACGCCAAACGGTTTAAGGAAGATAAGCAAATTTCAGGACGAAATTTTTCGCAAGGGGGTAGGATGTAATACCCCGATATTTTCTACTGTCTTTAAAAATAAAAGTTAATAATAATTATGGCTTTACACGCCTAAGATCATGAATTTCAATTCTAAGATTTACGGTGAAATCCGTTTCAGAAAATAATTTCCAGAAGTCGGGCGAACGACTACTGTATTTAGGGTTTTCGCGTCCGATAGATTTTTCATCCGAAAGCTCAGAATTAAATTCCGTCCGAATTTACATTCACTTTTTCTTCGATACGAGGTCACCGAAGAAAGTTAGTTTTTATGATTTTCCGGACGAATTTTGGACTGTAATGTCCCGACTTTTTCTCGGATTTTGAAAAACGAATTAGGTTTTCCGAGTACGTAAATTATTTCCAATCTAACGGACGAATTAGATTTCGTCAAATTCGAAACTATCTAAGAAAGTATTTCTCGACTTTTAAATCAACGTTTAAGAGTCGGAAACGAGATATTATCGTCTAATTTTTCGCACCAAACAACCCCTAACGACTCACCACTACTTTTGTTAGATATTTTTCTTAACTTTATGACTAATATCATGACTCACCACCTTCCTCTTCCTTCCCCTCATTACCGCCAGCACCATCATTTCTCTCCCTCTCATTTTTCTTCATCATCATCCATTAAAGCTCCACTCCAAGCTTTCGTCAAGTGCTTAACTCTTTCATCCATCGATCATTTTCAATTCCGAATCCATATTACGAAAAGTAAGAACTTCATCTATCATTTGATCCGAACAAAACTTGATTCCATCATTTTTCTTTTTTTCAAAAACTTAGGGATAGAATCACATGTTGTTCCTTGTTCGATACATGTTCTAGGATAATTTAGAATCGAGTTCTATGGATGAATTAGTGAAAGAAATCAAGAACCCCTTTGTTCTAGGGTTTACCGATTTTGGGGAGAAATTGGGGCTTTGATCGTAGCTCGATTTCTTTGACGTTTGATTGATAGATTAGTGTTCTACATGATATTAATTGACTATATGCATTGTTTTAGATTTTTCTAAAAATAAAATTTGACACCTAAGAGATGAAGAAGGCACGATTTAGGATAGTAAATGTTATGATATGCTCGATTGTTTAATGGAAATGAGATATACGATGTATAAGGATGATTATATATTTAATTGGAATTTTTCTAAAGATAAAACGAAAAATGTAAGAGACGAAGATGTGTCGATAAGTTGAAGCTCGATAATGTTTTGATAATATAATTTGCATGTTAGTAATGCTCGTTAGATGATAATCGTTGTCGTAAAATTTGAACGAAAACGAAGAACGTAGAAATTTCGTTAAGAGACGAATGATCGACGATAAGTCGAGATTAAATAATGATATAGGTCTACGATGTGAATATAAGTAAATCTTGATAGTTAATGATCATAATCGGAAAGTTAGAACGAATTCTAATGACGTTGGAATTTTGGTAAGAAACGAAACAACGATCCTAAGTAACGATAGAAAAGACGAGTAAGAAAAGTAATTAGATAATAGTGATTGTTATGAATAAGAGAACAAGTTTGTAGTTGACGGCTTTTGCATTTGAGTTATGAAATGACGAATTATAGTTGTGAACGAGAAGTAGAAACGAGAAGTTAGGATTTGTTTTGGTATAGTAATTGTGTAGTTTGAAAGACGATGAATTAATCGTCGTGTTTATGATCGAGAAATGAAAAGGAGCTCATCACGTATGAGGATACGTGTTGACTGCCTTGAGTCAGTAACTTCATGAGAATTTCAGTAGGATGACGTAAAACGAACCTAGGAAGTCATACGTCGAGTTAACGGGCATTAGGGTTAGCCTCGAGCAGTTTTGCGACGTTTCACGGAAACTGTCATATCTTTTAGCTCTTTTATCGGAATTGAGATCCGTAAATTGGAGAGTAAACTAGACACCCGTACCTTTCTTTTGGTATAAGATTAGTCCCCTGCTTCGAAATCCTCTGTTCTGTACAAACTTACTGATCTGTGCAGATTTTTCCGAAACCTAGTTTCTTAAGTTGAATTCTTTTCAACTTAGTTTCCTTTTGATCTCTTAAGTCGTTGTAAGCAATCGACTTCAGTTTTGCCAACATAAGCATCGAGTAAGGAAGCAAATGAGGTTTAAATGAGATGCGCTCGTGTCTCGTTCCCGTTTAATCTAGTTTAGCGTGCAAATGCCTAAAAAGCTTAATAGACTAAATCATTTTCAATTTCGATTTCCGTTTTCTTTTGTCGTCTCAACGACTTATCGAGGATATATTTTATGTACGATGAAGGAGGAAGTCAGCATAAGGAAAGGACAGAAGATTGAAGAACGGAAGCACGTTTAATAGTTCTGTAATCTATAAGGTGGGCTTTCTATTATATAACAAATAAAATGTGGGTTTTTCTACAAATCGAAAGTGATTCTTTATGAGCTTTGATTACTGTGGTTTCAAAGGGATAATCAGGCATAAACTATTTTATATTTTATGTGAGTTCTCTTGTACCTTTCTGAGTTAGCCATCGTGCTTTCCAGAATTATGAGTTAACCATTAGGTGTTAACTAAACGATCGGACTTTGAGACTAGCTATCCAAAGTTAGTGCACTTTGTAGCCTGTGGTGTATGTGGTATCCTGTTGAGGGGTAGCCAGCCACGGTGAATTATGACTGGTCAAGATTTGAACGTAACATCTATGAAAAATGCTCATGAAAATGAGAACGAAAATGTTTAGTAGGCACAGGCTCTTAAAAAGAAAAACCCCAGTGTGCTACAGATATGAAATGCCTGTTTTATCTATACTTATGATTATGTTTTCGGCAATGTGCCCACTAAGTACTTTAATTAGCCCTGCATATGTTTTCTAAATGTGCAGGTTGAAGCGACGGGAGCGGTGACGGTTGAGTTAAGAGTTGTCGATAGGGAAGACTGTAGTATGTAGATTACAATTCCGCTGCCAAACTCTAGACTCACTCATGTAATTATGAATATCACTTTTGGGTTTCAGTTCTGTACCTATAACTTAGAATCTTTTGAGATCTTGTTCGAGTGATCCTTCGAGATCAACTCTGTCTTTTGCTAATGAAGTCTCATTCATAGAATTTCTTTCTTTAATGTTATGTTTATTCATTCATCCCATTTTCTTCCCCGCTTCTTTAATCCAATCCCAGTCGCACCCCGACTTCTGCCGTCCCTCGGGATTTGGGGCTGTGACAATTGAAGAACGAAAGCTCGTATAATAATTCTGTAAATTCAAGGTGGGCTTTTATATATGAAACAAAATGAGCAATGCTCGAAAACCTTTCTTTATCGCTTAGATAATCGTGTTTTCAAAGTGATAATCATGGCATGAACTATTTTTTTATGTGAGTTCTCTTGTACTTTATAAGTTAGCCAAAAGGGATTAACTAAACGATCGGACTTTGAGTTAGTCAAAAGGGACTTTCCAAAGTTTAGTGTACACTGTAGCCTATGGTGTATGTGGTATCATGTTGAGGGGTAGCCAGCCACGGTGATAATGAATGGTCAAGATTGAACGTAACATCTATGAAAACTACTTGCAGGCTAAGTTATGAAAATGAGAAAGAAAATGTTTAGTAGACACGGGAATTTATTGAAAAACTCCGATGTGCTACTGTAATGAAATGCCTGATTATCTTCACTTATGATTATGTTTCCGACAATGTGTCCACTAAGTACTATTGTACTTAGCCCTGCATATGTTTTCTAAATGTGCAGGTTGAAGCGACGGAAGCGGCAAGGGTTGAGTTAAAGTTGTCAATAGGAGAAGACTTTAATATGTAGTTCACATTTCCACTGCTAAACTCTAGACGTTTTTAAGTTATGTTGTAAAACACTTTTTGGTTTAAGTACTGTATTATAACTTAGTTCCTTTGGAGAACATAGTCGAGTAATCTATCGAGATTAACTATTTCCTTTTTTTAATAAAGTCTTGTACATAGAAGATAAGCTGTTATTAAGTCTGTTATTTATTTATTTCTCTTTCTTCCCCGCTTCTTTAATTCAATCCCAGTCGCACCTCGACTTCTACCGTCCCTCGGGATTTAGGGCCGTGACACGAGTTACAAGATAATAAGAGTTTTAGTTAATAAACGAGAAGTTGTCGAATGAAATAGAATTTGAAATTTAATTTTGGTATAGTAATTGGTTAGTTGAAAATGACAAGAAAATGCTTGTCGTTTGTTTAATCAAAAGACGTGAATGTGAACCCGATTTAAGGGATATTGCATGTTGACTGTAGTGAGATGAAATTTTCGTGAAAATAAAAGTGGAATAGCATTAATCGAACCTAGGGAATCGTACGTCGAGTGTTGTCGAGCATTAAGGTTTCGCGCGACTGTTTTGCAACGTTTCACGGAAACTATCATAACTTCTAGCTCGCTTAACGAAATCGAGATCTATAAATTGGAGAGTAATCTAGACACCCGTGGCTTTCTTTTGGTATAAAATTAATCCCCTGTATTAAAGTACTCTGTTCTGTGCAAACTCCAGAACTACTGTATTGTGCAGTAAGTTTCCAAAACTTAATTTCTTAAGTTGAATCCTTTTCAACTTCGTTCCTTGTGAACTTTTAAGTCATTATAAGTTATCAACATCCATTATCTACTGACCTAAGTGTCAAGTAATGAGCCGAGTCAGTTTGTAGACGAGAATTGATCGATGTCTCGTTTATTCGTTAATCAAAAGAAAGTAGTAAAGTGCAAAGGCCTAAAAGTCTAAAACGAATTCAATTTCTTTTCTTTAATAGTCTTGATCGATCACTAAAGTTTGAATAGTTGCGATAAAAGAAGGAAGTCGGAGTTGAAGACAGGACGGAAGACCGAAGGTTAAAGTTTGTTCTGTAAACGATTGAGGTGGGCTTTTCTATATACAAAATAAACTGAGTGATGCTCGAAAATCTTTATTTACAGCTTTGATAACTGTGTTTTCAAAGTGATTATCATGGCATAAATGATTTTGAATTATGTGAATTCTATTATGCCTATCTGATGTTGGTTCGCCAACTGTTGGTTCGTCAACCAGTTAACGATCAGATTCTGAGTTAACCCACAGTGTGTTATCCAGAATTAGTGTACACGGTAGCCGGTGTGCGTGGTACTCTGTTGAGGGATAGCCAGCCACGGTGAGGAGTGTGCGCGGAAGAAGGCCTTCTTCCCCGACGTTTTAAAACAGATTTTGAGCTAATATGAGTGATTCATGGAATGAGAAAGAAAATGTTTAGTAGGCACGGGTATTTGACGAAAAACCCCAATGCGCTACCTTTTAAGATGCCTGATTAATCTATACTTATGGTATGTTTTCGGCAACGTGCCCACTAAGTGCTTTATGTACTTAGCCCTGCATATGTTTTATAAATGTGCAGGTTGAGTGACGAGAGCGGCGGAGGTTGAGTAAGAGTTGTTTATAGGAAGAGGAACAGTGTCTCAGTTTCACGTTTTCCGCTGCAAACTAGTTCTTTCGTTATGTATAAATCTTTTCTTTGGTTTAAGTCTCGTACCATAAACCGAATTTACTTTGAATCAACTCTGTCGAGCGATCCTTCGAGATCGACTCTCTTTTATCCAATGAAGTCAAGTTCATAGCAATTATATTGTTTATAAATGTCAGTTTATTCAGTAATTCCCCTTTCTTCCCCGCCTCTTTAATCCAACCCCTAGTCGCACCCCGGCTTGGCCGTCCCTCGGGATATGGGGCTGTGACATTGAACCTCTATTAGAAAGGGTTAAAATGCTTCGATTAATCTGAATTTTTAATATGTTGTAGCCTAATATATCTTCTGTAATGATGTAAAATTTGAGGATAAGCTCATGAGTACATAAATTATAGTAGGGTTCAAAATCTTGTCATACCAGCAGTTTTTCTGTCAGCACTGCACAGTTCTATTCGGACGCGCATATCTTACTCATCGGGACTTGTATTCACGAACTGCTTCTTCCTAAAAGGAAGTAGACATCAGTAAGATTCTGGAAATATAAGCCATTAATTTTCATGACTTGTGAGGAAAGTCAGTTTTCAATCTAAATGCAGCCTTCGTGCAGAAGAGTTTTTAACATCTTGTTGTCGGTAGGTTTACGATGGCTTGTTAACTGCCTTAATGTGATCGGATTAATGCAAAATTTGGTCAGTAGATAGTATAATATGCCTTGTATGCTAGTGAAAAGTTTCGGCCTAATATGAGATTATTTGATGTGTTTTTGAATTGACCAAAATCAGGCCCTTAAGAGCTTTTATTGTGTAGCAAGCCAACTACTTTTGAGTATAACTCTTAAACCATTGATTAGAATTGCATGAAGTCAATTTTATGTTAAATTACGTGGTACAGGAATTATATTATGATAAAGTATGTGCTTGTGTGTTCACTGTACAGTATGTGGTAATCCTCCCAAGGTGACTACTTGAAATGATTTTGTGCGCACCAACTGTCTGTAGAAATGTCTTCGATAGTTTTAACTTTAATTCCCATGCTTATGATATTGTGCGATGTGTAACGATATGAATGACGAACATATATGCTAAGAATATGTGTAACCATGAAGTGTGAACTTTATTATTTCTTTTTAGCCATTTTTACTAATGTTTTAGGTTCAAATTAACTATTTGAACAATTGATGAAATGTCTAACGAACTTTTGATTAAGTAAGGGCATTTTTTTATAAATATTCTAAGTGATGGATGCATAATTTTTGTAAGTCTCGGAGCAGTTTATAAAGATTGAGAATCGGTTTCTTAACCGATAATTTGATAGAATAAATTAATTATTTTTTCTATAAAATTATTTCTAAGTGACAATGTGCACACTATATTTATATCTTGAACTCTTAGGTGTACTTCATGACATAGCATGGCATTAAAATCACATTGTTGTAAAGTCCTGAACCTTTGGTTCATGTTTATGAATTTAAAACACGAGGAGACTCCTCGATGACTTTTCTCAAGACTTAAGAATAAATCGGGAATAGGTAGACCTAGGTAATTGTTGTAAGTCCGCTAATCATTTCCTTGAATTAAGTGCCTAAGATTATTAAGACCACCTTGTAGGGGAATTTGGCAATAGAATTCGAGGACCGGACTTATCTCTTTAGAAGTAAAAAGTGGGTTATCCTATTTTCAAGTGTGGGTTAGATTCCCACGAGGTAACATTTCGGGTTATTAAGCCCCAAAAGCTTTTTAGTTGATATGCATGCTTAAATATTTTTATACTCTATTGCTTGTGGTTTATCAAGTTGGAACACCTTAAAAATACGACCGGCCTTGAGCTTTGATCAAACCAAGGTACTGCGTAGGAAGTTATGACGGTTCGGATAGAGGGAGTGGCTCCCCTCTATTTGAACCGGGGCAGTAACCCAAGAATGTGAGAAGTTTGGTACGCGCGTACTTGTGTTAAAATTTTAAATCGTTTTGCTTATGTGAATGGTGTTTTTACTAAAGTTGTCATTTCCATAAGTATTGAAGCATGCAATATCCTTATAAATGTTTTTCAAAGAGGGGCACGGAACCACTGAGTGCTTTTGTACTGAGCCCCCTACATTGTTTTCCCTAATGCAGGTTGAACAACGTGGAGGTTGAGGAGGTGATGTCGGTATCGTCAAGCGAATGTTGGGTGATGACCTTGTGGGTCGTCATAAATGTCTTTTTTATGTCTTTTGTTGATCTAAGTGACTCTGTTGTACTCTCGTTTGAACCCTTAAACTTGTTACCTCATTTTCGTCTCGACTATCTTTTGTTTGATAGTTATATTTTCAAACGCTTCCGCAGTGCTGGGCCGGTGTCCTCATACATCGACCCCAGTTGTGTTAAGCTAGGGCAATGTTGTTTTGAATATTGATCACCCATCTCAACTTCTTTTTTCTGCTCATTATCAATAATCAACTTTTCCATTATCATTTATATTTACTTCAAGTTATTTCCAAGTTAAGTCTTTACAGTTCCACACCAATTCCGTGGCGGCCTGCCGATCTGCATAGCCCTAGTGGCGGGGCGCCATAGAACTCATGCATGAACGTGAATAGTAAAACACTCAAGGATTTACGTGATCCAATCTCTTGTGAGATCGACATCCACGGAGTGTCAACGGAGAAATCTTATTCATGATTAAAAACCTTTAACCTCAATTACAAGATGAAATCAGAAGCAAGAAATGTGCAGAAAAATATCCCTAATTCTACCCCCCTTCTTCTCTTCTCTCTATTCTCTCTTGTAACTGATTACAACATGAATCTCTTACTCAATAACTGCTAAAACTAAGCTTATAGCCCAGCTATCAGACTAATCTCAGCCATAGAAACAGACGGTAGTGATCACATGCTCAGCAACTTCTAGAAATGATCACAATTGTATTGCTTTCTCTCCAAGGTCTCTAAACAAATTATGGATCTGTTGTTTCCTTGCACTTTGATCCCTCTTGTCTATTTGCTGAATAGCCCTCCAACTTCGAAGCTTTGCAGTCATCACCACAAGAAAGTTTATGTGAATTACAAAAAGACAAAATGAGAATAACAAAAATATCTTTTTACCAACTTTCATTTTAATTGGGCGCACTACTATATAGTGGCCAAGTTGTAACACAAACTATTTTATTTTAAGTATGGACATAAATTAATGGGCTTACCAACAGTTTGCTTTGAATCTTCAAATAGGTCCAATTGCATTGCATCCCAACCCCAACCTCTACGTCTAGCAAACATATCTTTAATACGAGTGATGAGCCCATATTTTATATGCTCATTGTGTGTTTTTAGGTCTAGATCGAGACCAGTTTTGTGTCTTTTTAGTCTGTTTTAGTGTCTGAGAGGACACGTTTGGTAGTAGGCATGAAAGGACAGGAACTTGGGCATTTAGAGCTAAACTGCACGTGAATGTGAGCACATCGATACGAGACAATGGTCAAGGAGCTTTGCTCGCAGCTAGATATATCGAGGGTGGAAGTTCAAACATGAAGAAGCTGCTCCGCACTAGTCGGCATGGCCAATTCAAACTGCGCGCATTTATTCCAAATAGGTCGAGAAGGTAGGAGAGCTGTGGGTAAGGAGAAGAAGGAAGAAGGAAGCAGAGTGCGAAGGTCGTGGGTGGTACAACTGGCATTACATCATCAGGAAGAGGCCAACAAGGAAGCAATTTGTGCCTTGGAGGTGAAGCAAACAAAGAAGACATCTTCTACCCGGATAAAGAAACAAAGGGATAAGGTTAAGATGGTACCGATAAGGAAATAATCCTTTCCTAATCTAAATCGGCCAAGGAAGGAAGCTGCCAAATGTCGCGTGAAGGCCCGTATGTGGGTTCAAGCCCATGATCATTGTACTCTATAAATATGTTCATGCATGCAATCCTAAACACACCTATTTTCCACACAATTTATTTTTCTACAAGATACTGTATTTACTTTTCTGTTGTTAAGTCCGGTTTGTGCAGACTATCGTTTAAGTATTAATTCAAGTATGTTTTTATCTATCTCTTTTTCTTTTGTCATTTATTTTTGTCTAGCTAATCTCTTAAATCTGGGTTCGGGTTAGAGGATATGTGATATAAGTGTTTATAACCCGTAAGGTCTAATTGATTAAGATAACTATATATATGTATGTTCCTTACGCGTTAGGCAAAGATTGCAAAGCAGTCCGTTTATGCCAAGAGTTCATGTGGCCAGTGAGCAATTGGAGGGCGGCAGATTCCTTAAAAGGGAGGTAGCTTAGACCAATAGGGATCAGGAAAGGGTTGCCTCACGCTCCTCGAGGGTGTCAATTTTCAGGTTGAACTTGGGCGGAGTCGAACGAAGTATGCTGATGCTAGTGTAAAATCGGAGCGGGATCCTCGTATATCATAGGGCCAGAATGGGTTTGTCTAGTGCCCAAAACTGCTTGTTCCAATCTATGCCCCTTGAGGAATGCTCGGGGAGAGAAAGCCACGCAGGATTCACAAGTAAGGACGAGCTGGTCAGATCGTGGATGTTGGCATGACAATGTGACAGTAGGACCACAACACGGTTTTCTTATAACAGTTGACACACGTACGCAGCAAATATCATTGCCCCTATGATCGAGTTACACTTATACACATTGAATCAATCCTAAATCTGAATTGCCTTTTATTACTAATAGTTTTGTTATTAGTTTCATCTTTTACTTTTCTTTGTTTTGCCCAAGACATTAGTAGAAATAGACCAAACCAAAACTGTGACCGGATACTCTCAAGAGAATATTGCAACAACTCCTCGTGGGATCGACCCTTACTTACCAACTAGTTGATCATAGAAAGTGGTCAAGGAAAAATACAAATTGTATTTTGCCTCGACTAAACGAAGATCACGTCAATGAGTTATATTAATTTTCACGTTAAAGAGAACGTGAAACTCCTGTGAACTCTTACGATCACACAAAAATAAGCCTAAAAAGAATTTTATTTATTGGATGCCTAGAATAAAAGATTTCTAGGAAGTGTTTGGTAGGTTATAGAAGATAATGTGAGATAAACAATCTCAAGATAAATAGAGAGAGAGAGGTGTATACTTTCATGTTAGTTTAGTTGTTGGGTAGGTTAGTTAAGAGATGTGATTATTGATGCGTCTTTGACTTTTAGGCCATTTAGCCCTATTTTTTGTATCTTTTTGTGTCTGTAATGTCTATATAGGGGAGAAAACAACTGTTCGTAGGAAGGAAGCTCAATCTAAGGCAAACAGAGAAAAGATGGTTAGAATGGGCATTACTGAAGCAATTCCAGCCCATTGCATGAAGTTGATTCCCCCAGGAGAAGAAGAGTATCCTGGTGTGAGGCCAACCGAAGCATGTAGCAAGTATGACCACGACCAACAACAGCAGCCAGTGCCGAAGCCACATATAGAAAGACGTGTAGAAGAGATTTGCAAAATATCCGGCCGAGTCCCAACTGCAGAAAGATCTAGAAGGCATTAAAATCATTTTAATCAATCAACCAGTGATTGCCAATCAACAATCGGATCAATCAAGCACCCATCAAGATCAAGCTAAATATGGAAAGCAATCAATAACGCCGATATGGTCTGCCGGAGAAGGAATTTGAATGCCACAGCCTCAACTATAAAAGTCCAGCAAGTGTGGCTAGCAAAATGTTGGTTACCCAAGCATTCTCTAGTTATTCAGCCCAAGATACAATTTACTTTTAGTTCTTTACCTTTTTCGCTCAATCAATTTACATTTTCAACATTTTATTCCTAGCGTGAACAATTCCAAGGCGGTTTGCCTTAGGTATTTTCTTAATTCAAATATTTCATATTTCATGTTATTTATGTGTTTATTTATCTTTGTGATGATGCATTTCAATATGTGTGAGTAATTTTCCTGGTGAGATTTGGGTGGGAGAAATGATTAATTATTGATATGTGAAATATTCGTAAGGCATTTATGCCTTCGGTTGGATCCAGTGGTTCCGGAGAGATCTGAGCAAAATTCATGGGCAGTCCAAACCTAACGGGTGATCTCCGTTCGGTAAGGGTTGTACCATGCCAAGAAAAGATCAGGGCATGACAGACAACAATCTTCAGTATGCCTATGACCGAGTAATTGAGTAGCGCCTTCAATAGAGTTGTAGATCTGGATGGCGAGGAACAGGCAAGGGGATATTGAATCCTTCCTCGGTCTTGGGCTTCTCTAATAGCTATCCATCAACTGTGACGAGGCATAAAGCCATGGTTATTGACCAAGGGACTCACCTCACGCCTCGTAGATATATCGATGACCGGTTGGACGTGTTATCGGAAATGAATATCCCGCGAGTTATGTCTACTCTGTAGGTTGGAAGAGAAGGTTGGTGAGGGTCATACTTGGAAGGATCGGGTATGACTACTATATAAGGAGGAGTGAAGCACAACCTTGTGACTGGGGTGAAGCGTGACCTTCGGACCAAGTGACCACAAGGGATTCAACCATCCCAAGTGTGGAGTATAAACTCTTGAAATGCCACAATGTCTTTGGGCCACTCCTTGAGTTTATACGAAGCATGGACGGATCTTCACTATGCCTATGACCGAATACACATATCAACAACAATCATGACTTATCCCAAAACTTGCCCCTTTTATATTTGATTACCTTTAAGTTATTTGTGCAAATAACAAGATTGGATCGTGACAACCAAACTTGTGCACCTGAAGAGTAAAGTAGTTCCTTACTCTCCGTAGAATCAACCCTAGCTTACCGCTAAGACTAATCTGGTTGTGGGCATAGGAGTGTGTACTGTCCTTCTGGGACATACACAAGTATTTTGATCGTACCATACGATGGGTGCGTGTCAAAATTGGTGCCGTTGCCGGGGAGTGATGTGCATCAATTTTACTCTTCTCATTCCGTCTTCCGCTACAAGTGTATGCGTGGAACTCGTTGAGTAACAAGAGAATTGATTTTTGATCCAAACATCAACCGATCTAAACAACGATTATGCGCGACTGCACGGATAGCGAGATGCAAAGCTATGCAATAACCACAGCAAGCGCAGACCTTCAAACAGTTGGCACACCCAACAAACCTAAATCTCAGGCCAAACGGGATCACTCTACTAGATAACCCTTTCCACCCGGAGCGGTATGACCTCAAACCAGCAGTGATACAAGTCTTACCGAAGTTCAATGCATACGCTCGGGATGACCCCCATTTCAAAATGACAGTAATGCACCAATCAAATGAGAATCAACAAGAATATGTGAAGCTAGTACTTTTTCCATTCTCATTGGTGGATAGGGCAAGAAGATGGTTGTACAACCTACGAGAGGGAAGTGTCACTTCCTGGGCTGGAATGCAACAATGCTTTCTGGAGGAATTTTTTCCAGCAAATAGAGTTAAGAGAATGAGATGGGAAATCAGAATTATCAAACAAGATGGGCTGGAGTCCTTCTATGAGTATTGGACTCGATTTAAGCGACTCTTGAGCAACTGCCCCCATCATCAGATTACTCCCAAGGATCAAGTGGAGAGTTTTGTGAAAGAAAAACAGAGGAATGAACGTGGGTTGGTGTTAGCTGGATGCAATGGATCATTAATGGATAAAACACCCCAAGAAATTTTCAAACTGTTGGGGACTATGGTTGAGGAATCACGAGAGGAATAGGGAGTTGCCCTCCAAAGATGAGGAAAAAGAGAATCTTACCATGCTAAGTAAGGAAATGAAGGAAATCAAGGTACTACTTAGTGGCTTGACCATACAGAAGAAAGTACGCCAGTGTGGTCTATGCGATGCTACTGGGCACCAATCTGAGAATTGCCCGAATTTTGGTGAAGATGTGATAGATGTGAATGCTATGGGAGGAAACGAAGGATTCCACCAAAAAAATGATCCCTTCTCCAACATATATAATCGAGGATGGAGGGATCATCCAAATTTTAGGTGGAAGCAAGATGGTCAAACCCAACAAAACAATGTGGGTTTACCAGGGTCTTCACAGCAGTATACCTAGCACCAACAACAGCCATAGTATTAGATTGGACTTCCACAAAAAAATTACCAACCCCAACAGCAACAAGTGTATCAATCTCCGCATCAGAGACACGCACCATGAGAGGAGGCTATTGAAAACAGGGCTAAGGAAAGTGAAAAATTTAGGAATGAGGTTCATGTCAGTATGAACCAAACCAATGTGCAGATTGGTCATTTGGCAAAAGCACTAGCCAAAGAAGAGGAGAATACGGGGAAACTACCTCCTCAAGGAATAAATCATAAAGAATAAGCTCAGGTGATATTGACAGAGGTAGAGGATGATCAAGCACAGAAAATTATGGTTGAACAGAAGCTAGCGAAAAAAAAGGTGAGGGGACCAGTACAGGGCTTACAGGAGAACAAATTGGTGAGGATCAGACTAAACCTCCTTACCCGAGCAGACTATTATAGATAGCCAAGGAAAAAGAAGCTAGTGAAATGCTGAAGATGTTTCAAAAAGTGGAACTTAGCATACCACTATTGGATGCAATCAAACGAATTCCGAAATATGCTAAGTTCCTAAAGCATTTGTGTTCAAGAAAGGTGAAAGTGGAAGAAGATGCTCGATATGTAATGGGGGATAGTGTGTCTGCTGTAATCCAACAGAAATTACCCCCAAAGCGCAAGGATCCTGGAATGTTTACAATCTCGTGTAACATCGCAGGAAGGAATATGAATAAGGCCATGATAGATTTGAGGGCTTCGATAAATGTGATGCCCCTAGCTTTGTTCAATTGTCTAGATTTGGGTGAGCTGAGGAATACTGGTGTGGTCATACAATTAGTAGATCGGTCTAATTCATACCTTAAAGGGGTGATAGAAGATGTATTAATTAAGGTGGGGGACCTATTTTTTCCCATTGACTTCTATGTACTGGACACTGGATCAGAGGCTAAGGAGAATTCTATCTTGTTGGGCAGACCTTTCATAATGACTGCGAGAATAAAGATAAACATGAAAACAGGTATACTATCTTTTGAATTCGATGGAGTTGTAAAAAAATTCAACATCTATGAAGCCATGAGGAGGAAACAGGAAGTGGAGTCAGTTGAGATGATTGATGTGTTCAAACCATTGGTGCAAGAACAAAGCCTTGAGTTTAGTTCTGGTGACTCAACGGACAAAATAATCCAAGCCACTCTAACCGATCGCGAAGCCGCTCAAATGGAAGATTGGGACATGGAAAAGGTTATTATGGAATTATATTCGCTCAAGGAAAGCACTCTAGAAGCAGAATTAGAAGTAGACCAAAGGCTCAAGGATATTATTTTGGAAGTATATTCAGTTGGAGGATCCGCAGAGGGCAAACCGGAGTTGTTCTCTCAATATGGGCACACGAAAAGTTGCTTCCATCAATTGTTAAGGCACCTATTTTGGAACTTAAGAAATTGCCCAAACATCTGCAATACGCTTATTTGGGACCTGAGGAGACTTTCCCAGTATTTATCAGTGCAGATCTAACCACAGTGCAAGAAGAAAGATTGGTTAGGGTCTTACGGGAGAATAAGGAAGCCATCTGTTGGACCTTGGTAGATATTAAGGGAATCAGTCCAACTGAGTGCATGCACCATATATACCTTAAGGAATGAGCAAGACCAGTGCAAGATTCACAAAGAAAGATGAACCCTGTGATGAAAGAGGTGGTACTTAAGGAAATTTTGAAACTTTTGGAGTTAGGAATTATTTTTCCTATCTCTGACAGCCAGTGGGTCAGCCCCGTACATGTTGTACCGAAGAAATCTGGAATACAAGTTGTAGAGAATGACAAAGGAGAGCTGGTACCAACAAGATTGCAAATTAGATGGAGAGTTTGCATAGATTACAGGAAGTTGAACATGGTCACATGAAAGGACCATTTCCTTCTACCCTTTATTGATCAGATGCTTGAGTGCCTCGCTGGTAATGCCTATTACTGCTTTTTAGATGTGTACTCAGGGTACATGCACATCTTTGTGTCTCAAGAAGACCAAGAGAAGACCACTTTCACATGCGTATATGGAATATTCGCTTACCGAAGGATGCCGTTTGGTCTGTGTAATGCACCTGGGACTTTTCAAAGGTGTATGATGAGCATTTTCTCCGACTTATTGGAAAATTGTATTGAAGTCTTTATGGATGACTTCATAGTATATGGAGACTAGTTTGACATATGTCTCAATCATCTAGAGCTTGTGTTGAAAAGATGCGTGGAGAAGAGCTTGGTGCTCAATTATGAGAAGTGCCACTTTATGGTGAAAGAAGGAATAATGTTGGGTCATGTTATTTCTGAAAGGGGGATCGAAGTGGATAAAGCAAAAATCGATTCCATTGCTAAATTGCCATACCTAACTACGGTCAACCACATACAGGCGTTCCTCGGTCATGGAGGGTTCTACCGGCGTTTTATCAAGGATTTTGCAAAAATCGCCCAACCCATGTCCCATTTGATTTCGATGATGATTGCAAAGAGGCATTTCTTGATCTAAGGAGCAGACTTGTATCAGCCTCAATTATACAACCCCCATATTGGAAGTCACCTTTCGAGATTATGTGCGACGCCAGTAATCTATTATGCTTCAAAAATCCTCAATCCTGCTCAGTGCAATTACACCACTACTGAAAAAGAACTATTAGCAGTGGTGTTCGCCATAGAGAAATTCAGGTCTTACCTTTTGGGCACCAAGACAATCATATACACTGACCATGCAGCCTTGAAGTATTTGTTGGCGAAACAAAAGTCTAAGTCGCGCCTTATCCGATGGATATTATTGCTGCAAGAGTTCCACATTGAAATCAGGGATAAGAAAGGAGTTGCTAACCTAGTAGCAGATCATTTGAGTAGAATACAAGTGGGTAAGGATGATGGAGAACCTATAGCAGACACTTTCCCTGACGAAAAATTGTATGTAGTATATGACAATACAAAGATGGAATCTCTGTATGCCCTCATCGATAAGGAACCTTGGTACGCGGACATAACAAATAATCTGATCACAAAAGAGGACCCGTCAGGGAAAACAAAATTTGAGAAACAGAAATTGGTAACACATGCCCGTTCTTACTTTTGGGAAGCACCACATTTATGGAAGGTTGGAGCAAATCAAGTCATACGGAGGTGTGTTCCTGAAGACGAACACACTCAAATCTTGTAAATGTGCCATGGTACCTCATGCAGTGGACACTTTGGTGGTAAAAGGACAACATAAAGAATTTTGGACAGCAGATTTTATTGGACTTCAGTATTCGCTGATTCAAGATGATGGGTACAGGGCTGCACGAAGTGTCAGATGGTTGGAGGCATTACTTCCAGAGATGAGATTCCCCAAATGCCTATTATGCCTTTGGAAATTTTTGATGTGTGGTGGATAGATTTCATGGGACCTTTTCCCAAATTTTGTAATTATGAGCATATCTTGGTGGTAGTCGACTACGTGTCTAAATGGGTTGAAGCGAAGACCACAACGAATAATGATGCTCATACAGTATCTGACTTTTTGAAGGAGAAAGTGTTCAATCGATTTGGAGTCCAAAAAGTTCTCATTAGTGATCAAGGGTCTCAGTTCTGTAATGCCACCATCAGGGTACTCACAAAAAGGATGGGGGTGAAGCATAAAGTGACAACAACATACCACCCCCAAGCAAATGGACAGACTGAAATTTCGAATAGGGAAATTAAGGGCATATTGGAGAAGGTGGTCCATTCAAATCGGAAAGATTGGAGTACTCATCTGGGGGACGCATTATGGGCATAGCAAATTGCCTTCAAAACTCCAATTGGGATGTCTTCTTTCAGGTTAGTGTTTGGAAAAAGTTGTCATTTACTTGTAGAAGAGAGGAAATTACAAATGAGTAAACTGGAGGAGCTTCGATTAGAGGCATATGACAATGTTGTCCTGTACAAGGAAAGGACAAGGAGAATTCACAATGCAAAAATC